>RPOG01000475.1:0-346371 GCA_008086565.1 Thalassoma bifasciatum | reverse complement strand
GGAGGATCATCCCCGTGATGAGCAGAGCCTGGTAGTACCCTGGGAGATAAAAGAACTGGGAATGAAAGAGAGCTCATGTTAGTGTGTCAGGAAGGAGAGAAAAACATCCTTTCACTCACAGGATCTGATAGAAGTGAACACATACAAGTGTCCTCATTGAATTAATCACATATTGTGCGCTTGGGTATGGTTTTCTTTTAGGGCTTTTGGTGAAGCGCCCATTTCAGACAAAGATGTCATGAAGAGGAATTATCAGAGTTATACAAAGGATCTGTCAATCCCCTTAGAACACACTATAATAAAGCCAGAATGAGAAGCTACAAAAAACAGAATCAAGCCTGGAAGAAAATCAGGACTTTATAAGAGAGTATGTTGAATTAAAATGATGACAGAAAGACCTGTGATGGGTGTTTTTTTTTGTTTGTTTTTTAATTATAAAATCCAAATTTACCTTCACCTCCAACATGAAAACTGCAGAAAACCACCAGCAGGGGAAATAAAACATGTTGAAGTAGAGCAGCATCTGCAGGGGAAGGTGGGACACGAGCTCGTTGACCACTGCAAGACGAACAACAAAACCACATTCATCTTATTATTTTAAACCATTTTTACTATGGTCAACAAACAGTGTTGTATTATTGAATTACATGCATGAAAATATCTGACATTAAAGCTCTCACATATATTGATTTGGGCGTCCCTCTGTGAACATTGAGATAAATCTAATCTCATTTTGTATCATTTTACTATTTCCTTCCTGTATCTTTCCAAACAAGTGTATGAATTGAAAGGTCTGAAAATGTTTGGAAAAAGAGTTTTCAAAGCTAAAACTGAGGCTGACTGGAAATTCTTCACAGGAGCTTTAACCCTCCAGTGTATGAAAAATAAAAGCCTTTGTCAAGAGTTTTTCCTTGAGTGTTTTTCTTCTTCTTAAGGCATAAAAAATGTTTTTCTTTTCTTTTTGTCTCAAATATTTTATTCATTTGTGTATTTTTTTTTTCACAAAGTTACTGATATGTCCGCTCCAGTGGATTACATGCCCCTAAGAATTTGCTGTTAAACATTAAATAGTGGTTTCGTAATTCTGTTAATCACTATATTTTTTTAAGCTTTGAAAGATATTTTGACACATTTTAATACATTTTAAGTTCGTACATTTTAAAGTTGGTAAGCTTTAAACTCTTTGATGCATGTCTATTTTTTTATTTTTTTATTTTTTTTTGAAAAAGATTAAATATATGAAAAAAGAGAAAAAGAAAGAAAGCATTTTGCTTCATGCTCCAAAAAGAATGAAAAACCTCCAGGAGAAAAATTGTGACATTGGATCATATGCAGTTCCACCACAGATATTGTTGCATATTTGAAACATGAGTTTGAAAGATCTCTATCTTGTTTACATGATAAATATAAAACTTGTTGAAAATGATGAAAAACAAAATATTTTCTGTCTTCTTTGTGACAGTTCACTTTGCTTTAATTAGTCATAAAGATGCATTTCAATTGTTTCCAGTTGTTTCAGAACTTTATAAAAAGTTCATACAGGAGCTTTAAGTTTGCTATGGTTATTGCTGGCTTGAATGCAAAGAGGTGACGACATTCATATTTATAAAAAGGAACATTGCAACGACAAAAAAATGAATGCAGTAGTGTTGTTATGTATATGTAAGTCTCAATAAAAAAAAGAATCATCAAAAGGACAGAAAAGTTTTCAAAACCAACTGCAGTTTGATGCCTTTGGATCTATTTCTAAGTTAAAGCTCCTGTGAAGAAGTGTTTGTGTGACAAAGCAGTATTTCTAAATGCAAACAAAGGCTATTTTAGCAATGACCTCATCTAACTTCTACTCAGTGAGTGTAGATACAGGCATTGAAAAAAACAGTGATCACAAAAAATATATATATAGGTCACAGGGGGGCACCAGTATAAATTTAAGTCTGTTATGTATTCAGCTGAAAATCACTGACAGGAGCTTTAAAATAGTTTTATCAACTGCTCACTGACAGATTTAATCACAGAATGATCAAAAGTATTCCCCTTGGTTATTTATCATCTATCTCCAATTATTCTGAGTCTACAGTCTTTGGAAACACCAACCGTTGGCGTCCTCCTGCTCCCTGCTGTAATCGCTGTCCGCCGTCCTGTTGTTGGTGAACACTGAGCCTCCCATGTAGCTCAGGCCCATCTGCAGAGTCTCTGGGACAGGTGAGTAAAACACAGGCATCATGGGTAAAGCTGCAGACCATGACCAAGCCAAAGAATCACAGGAAACGGTACGGTCCAAAACTCTGCTTGTGTCTGAGTCTGCTGCTAATCCTGGCTGTGTTAAATCACACAAGTGGACGAATGCATGAAGGCACAGATACAAATGGACACACACACACACGCATGCTGGCAGACAGAGCTGCTAATCAGATTATAGAAGGGGGGGGATTAGGCTGAGGCAGCAGCATAGTGTGAAGAACTTAGGAGCCATTTGTGATGCTCAGTCAGTTTGTTTATCTAATTATAGAATTTAACAGACAGTAAAGCTTTACAGAGACAAAACTGAGACAAAATATTACTACAACACCACATGCCGGCTAAACTTTATCACTCTGATCTGCTATTTTGACTTCATGTATTCGTTTTCATCAGGGGTGTCCAAACTTTTTCTAAAGACGCTCATACTTATAATATATTCATCACCTGTGGAGGGGAAAATATGAATGCTCTTCTTCTTTTAGAGGTTTCTGAGTGTGATCAAAGAAACTTGTGCGATCAATATTCAATCAATCAATCAAAATTGCTGCATAAACTTCAGCAACTCTACTTCTGACCAAGGAAAATGTTCTCCACTAGAGCGCGATATGGGGAAAATGTCATGTTCTTTTTTTTTATATATATAAATATGGCAGGATTATACAGAAGGTACAGAGTCCCCTAGGGGTCATGGTGAGAGTCCTTTATAGGTAGACTAGTGCAGTAGCTTTATCACCCATATATATTTAAAACACTCCTTCAGTGTATGGAGTGAACTTTTCTATATTATAAACAAAATGTAAAGAAGCCAATTTCCAGCTGTTAAAAATGTAAAAATAAAAAAGTGAAAAACTGTCTTTGTTCTGACTTTTTTTTGTCCACGTAGAATCAAAATTTTGCATCTGGGAGGTCTTTTGAAAAAAATGTGTCATCCTTTTTTGTGTTACGTTAAATCTATAGATTGTCACTTTAACCCAGACTAAGAACCTAAAATGGTTAACCCTTCAGTGTGTCATTCATTTATTTACTTACTATACTTTACTTAATTTATTTATTTATTTATTTTCTGTTACCTTGGATTTTTTTCCCTCTTTAGGGAGGGGGTATGTGCCAGTGGAGGGGTTTGTTTGTTTGTTTGTTTGTTTGTATGTAAGTACGTGTTTATCCTGTTCCCTTTGTTTGACAAAAAAAAAAAGAAAAAATAAAAAGGACTCTGTAATAATATTGTTGAATGGAACTCTTGTCAGTTTGAAAAAGCCCAAAAAAGAGTTTTCTTTTTGTTTTTTTTTTCAAAGGTCAAAATTTTGAGATAAAGATCATATAGATTTGGAAAAAAAAGTAAAACATTGGAGATAAATAAGTCTCAACTTTGAATTTTTTTCCTTAAAATTTTGACTCTTCATCTCAAAAATTAAACTTTTGTCTTAACATTTTGACCTCTTATCTCAGAATTCTGACTTTTTATCTCAAAATTTTGACTTAATTTGGGGCAATAAAAATTCTCAACACTGGTCAGGACCACATAAAAAAAGAGGGGTACTACTGTATATCTGCAGTTTGTCTGTAAAAGTGCATTTCCACTTAAGTATTTTCTGTCTGTTGGAGCATGTTTTCATTCCTGCACAATATCTTTACAGGTCGGTGCATCAGAAAAATGTCAGGAGCCCAGTGTAGCGCTGTATTATAAAAATCAACATTCTCAGTTGAGAATAACACATACACTTTGGGGAATTTTACAAGATCCCTTTGTACTTAATTTTACCACCAAAAAAAGAAGCCATTTGGTCACCATAGTTGAGAGACCGCACATTAAATTAAGTAGGTATTTCTGTTTTTTATTGCAGAGCGAGCTGCATAATTCTTAATAATGGGGGAAAACTTTTAACATCTGAGTTTCAATTTGCTGGGATGCCTAACAAGACGATGCAAAGGATACAGATTTAAAGAATAGTTATACTTTGTTGAATTTTTTTTCCCTTAAGTTGTGATTAAAAGAGTCTTTAAAGTCTTAGTTTTCCAAGCTTTTATCTCCCTCAGTGTCCTGAGAGATGCAGTAACTGTTTTGTAGTTGATGATTTTGGAACTTAAGTGTAAAGTTTAGACTGGTTGCTGAAACTCATCCTCAAAAATCAGAGATATTCAAATTTTAATCATGTGTACGCATCCATATTGAGACACATTAGATGCATTAATCCACTCAGTCGTTTCTCGTGGTGTTGAAAGCTTTTTTTATTTAATCCTGCTTACAAACACAGTGACACAGCAGTGACTAACACATCGCTCGCTGTACCCGAACAGCGACTCCTCAGAGTGGTGCCTGGCTTCTCGTCAAGGCCTTGGGGCCCCACTCGTCATTACTGCAACCCGGGTGCAGTGGCGGCGTTTGGCCACAGGGTGTCGTCACAGCTCGTCTCTGACTGCGCGCAGGGGGAAGTGCTGAAACTCCTCTGGCACCTCTTCCCCTTTCTGGGACCTCTTGTAGAAACCCAGCGAGTCTAAGAGGCTGCTGATCTCATCCGCCTTCATTTTCTTCACGGGAATAGTCTGAACGCAGAAACACACACACACATATATAATTCAAACCCAGAAAGGTGTGTGTTTGCAGACCGTTACTTCATGATGCGTTCATTCTCCTCTCCAAAATTGGGTTTTTATTAAAGCATGTCCACACGCTGCTGATTTGAAAACTCCTGCGGCACATTTGTTTTCATTTATTAGCTCTAGAAATGTAGCCTCTGAAATAATTCTTCATTTAAAGTCAAATTAAAATCCCACAGCGAACACATTATGAAACAATAAAAGAAGAAAACAGGGCTTTGAATGTGGCAGAAGAAGAAGAAAAACACCTTCATAAGGGAAAAGAAAAGAGAGGCTTTTACTTTGAAATCACAGCTGTGCCACTGAAGAGAGAGGCTTTTATTGTCCTAATCTGTCCTGAAGAAAAGCGTTTCCTCGAAGGAAGAAAAAAAAAACTTGTGAGAAACAAAGAGAAGATGTGATTTAAAGGCATAAAAGTGTCCAAATTCACATCAGTATTCAAACCAACTCTCCATTTTAAGCTCCAGTAAATATTTCTCAGCTGTCAGAAGGCCTGATTCGTCTGTTTTCTTACTCCCTCTTTCTCACCATCTGTTATTTTTTATGTAACTGTGTCTCACTTTCTCAAAACACACTTAGTTCCTACTTTTAAATGACAGACGATTAAGTCTTTAACCCCTTATATCCCATTTATTTCTGGCCTACATACCATACTGTGTTTCAGAGCTTATAACTGAAGAGCCACAGGTCAAAATTCATCAGTGACACCTCATTTAAAGATTGAAGTCTCTGGTTTCAGAAAATTTCATGTTTATATATGTAGCTAAAGTTCACATCAGGCCAAATGTAGCTGAAATACTTCTTTCCTCTTTGTTTTTTGTGACCATTTTTGAAAAACAGTCCCTTCAAAATGCTTTGTGCCAGAATAAGACATCCACTACATCTTTTCTTCACCTTTTCATCTATATCTGGGTGAAATTTGAGCTTTCTAGATAAAACCTTTTTGAGTTAAAGAGTTTTTAATCTCTGGTGACCAAACACCAGGTAGAGTTGTACTCACTGTCCGAAGGGTCTGTGCAAATAAGACCAGCTTTATCAGTGCTCAGTGTCCTCTGTGTTGTCAACTTTGCTCTTTGTGAGAAAGTTGGCCAAAAATTATGAAAAAATAAGTAGTTCCCAGTCACAGTGTACCTCTTCAGTTGCGCACATTAATATGAATGAAGATTCACTGCGATGAATAGGTCGCGTCAAAGATCTCAATGGCTACAGCTGGCTTCGAGTGAAAGGCAAAAGGGACTGGTCACTGTAAGAGTGATGGACAGACATGACAGCAAACAAAAGACCCTTTCGGAGAGCTGTTACGCAAGACCGATGTGCACTAATGGACAGCTGTTGGCTATCACAAGCTATCCTGGCATGAAAACTCAAAAAAATAAAAATAAAAAAGTCTTGCAGCCAGAAAAAAAAATGCACCCAGCTTTGCCAGATTCACGTTGAGGAGGAAATGCTATAAGACTGTGAAGCTGCAGTTATTTACGAGAACGGACACGACAGACAGACAAACAACGGACTTTACAGGAGAAATTTCACTTCTTGGAATAATTTGATGAAACAACACTTTTGATATGTTTGAACTCTGGATTCCTCTGGTGGAAAGGAGAGTGAATATTCAAGGTACGGGCGTCAGGATGTGACGTACTGACCCCAAACATGATAGGACGTCCCAGGTATTGTGATAGCTATGCGAGCGATTGTTTCACTAGTTACATTTTGTTGGTCAGGGAAACTGTAAAACAAACTTAGTGACTTATCTGTGAAGACTGAGCTTTCTAATGTGGTACAGCACTCCAGTGTTGAAAAAGCATCACTGTTTATTATTTTTATAATTTGTTAAAGGGGAGTACAGATCGCCAACAACCTGGAGCATAATAGGTTAGAGTTCACTGCATGAATTTGTCTTGACTTTTTTTGGCTCTCCAAAGTGAAACCCCATCAACGCTCACATCTCACCTGAACGACCTCATCCTTGTCGTTGTAGAGGATCAGACGTGGGTTCTTCTCCTCCGATGAATCGTACTTCAAGTTGTGGCTGGAAAGAAGGGATCAAGGAGAACAACAACAACAACAGGTCGACAGAGGAGGAGAAGAGAAGAGAATCCATCTGTTGGGATATTTTTAAACACGTTTCAGCTTGGACGAGGAGGGTTCCTGGAAAGCTCTCAGACTTGGTAACTTGCACGGGACATTGTTTTGTTTGTAAAAGAGGTCATGAGAAAGTCTGTGGGTGCTTTTTGTTATTTTGGTAAATGTTTTAGGAACAAAAAGAGCAGAAGGATACTACAAAGCCAAGCGCTCCAGGAGGAAATGATGGAGCTCAGGCATTTTCTTGATGGCTCATCCGACCACACTGGGAGCCTGCGGGGGACGACAACACACGGCTGTTAGAACAACGTGACGAACGGGGCTTTGAATGAACGTTTCTCTGTGTGATCAGAGGAGCCAGGAATAGGTTTGGCGTCTCTGCAGAATACATGCTCACATGACAGCAGAGGACAGCTCCTGTGAGTGCAAACATGACGGTCTCTCTGCTCTTTTCATGAGCACACTTTCAAAGGCTCAAACTTCTCACTCACAAGTTTTGTTTTTTTGATGTAGACATGATATAAAAACCACAAGATGTTAACAAGAATTCAAACCAAAGCCTGTACTCCTGAGGCAGATAATATTAACCTATTATAAATAATGATACTGATGTAGAAATATTTGAAAGTCTTTGCTTTTGATTATCACTCCTTTTCCTAGAGAGCCTCAGTGGCAGATCTCAGCCCCCTCTAGTGGTGATTTGGTGCAACTTTTCCTCTCAAAGCCTCTCTTGTGTTGTAATCCCAGTGAATTAAAAGGCCTTATGAGAACTTTCTGAACGATCTTAAGTTAGTCTCATTTTTCCATTTTTGCCAGATTATGTTTTACTATTTCAAATGGTATTTCACAGACTCTATACTTATTTTACATGGATATCTACTTACAATATGTAATTTCCTCTCAAATAAATGGATTTCTTGGATTTGTATTGAATGGTGTTGGACAGTGGGGCTCCAATGTCAAAAAGAAAAAAGTTTGTGCATAAGAAAGCTAAACAGGAGGGTGATAGAGCACAGGCCAAAGTGGGAAAAGTTTTCTCAGATGAAGAAAAGTAGTGTTTGAAACAAGATCTGCTTAAGAGACATGTCTTTTCACATGCAATCAATCTAGAATATCAATATATAGATACCAACATTAGCATCAGTATTGATCAATACTTGTGTGATGAGATTGATACTTTAAATTATCTGTATATTGTAGAATTCCTTAATACTTTCATGTTTATGTAATGGTTAATCTGCCAGTATGTCTAAGCTGTTTGATCATAATGATACATTTAATAAAAGTTGATATCCATGACCATTCAAATTTACTGTTTTACAGCAAAGCAGAAAAATTAAAGCACAAGTTTATTTTCTTGACTTTCATTCATGGACAGAAACATTTGTTTAAGTGGTTGCTTGTTATTCTTGATTAACTTGACACACTTCTTTTCTAGCTAAAAAGTATCAATACCCATATAGATATCGGCAATACGGGGTCTATATTTACTTGGTATTAAATTGATAACAAATTTTGCAGTGTTGCACACCACTAGTGAGTAGGTGCAAGTGCTCTTGGGAAATGGAGTCTTTAACTTGTAAAACCATAAACAGTTCTGGCCAAAAGTGTAACTGATAGATTGATTGATTAATATTTTTATTTCAATCAGTGGGAAGACAACTTAAAGAAAAAAAAGAAAGAAAATAAACAGTTAAAAGACAAAAATACAATACACAACACTTCAATCTCTTGAGACCAAAGCTTCTGCATTTTTGTATCTCCTTGGTATTTAGGAAAAATAAGGCCTAGAAAAAAGTAAACTTGGTCTTTGTACAAGAAGTTGTGTTTTTGGTGTTTATAGTTGGCTATTAGATTTTAGGTATCAGTGTTATTGTTCATAACTACAGTTTTGTTTTTTGTTGTTGTTTGTTTTTTTCATTGAATTGGTGTAAAGGCACCAAGAGATGACATGGGAAGTGTCTCTGAATGTGGCTAACGGATCCAAGTTTTTAAAAATAAAGTCTTGTAGGTCTAAAAAGCAGAAATTTAATGTTCACATATGTGGATGCTGTGTCGTTAGAGGTTAAATGAAATCAACATGATAATAATATTGTAGATTATATTAAAATCATTCAAAAATATGAATAAACAAAAAAATGGGTTCCTTCTTCTTGCTGAAAGGCAAAAATATTCATCACACACAATTATCACAATGATCTCTGTGCATAAATCATTTAAACACCTGTTTTTCTTATTTTAGACACTTTGAGCTCCTTTTCTTACACCATGTTGTCTGTGCACCTCTGTCTAACACTTACACATTTTCAGGAAGTGTTCTTAGGATATTTCTCTCTCTTTTTTTAAATAATTGGTAATCTTGTCATCCCACCATTTTCTTCCAACACCTTTAATAATTTCTCTGAGAGCACATCTGAGCACATCATAGTTGTTCCGATCAGCTGTAATAAAGCCATATGCTGCTCATACCCATGAATTTTATGTGCCTGGATAAATTTCTGCAATTGAGGTTCTTTTGCAGCTGAGTCCTGTTCTAGTTTCTTCTTCCCTTCATTTAGAAAGTTGCCTTTTTATAAAGGAACAGTAACTTTGTGATACATCTATTTCTACATTGCATTATTGTTGCCTCAAGTGGGATTTTTTATTATAAGAGAGTAAAAACACATGAATATTTTCAAATAATGTCAGGTTTTGTTTACTTTTTCTCTTCTTCTCTCTAGCTTCTGCTGTTCTTTTACACCCACTGGACCATCACTTATTGTATATTATCTGTCAAAATTACTTCAGTTTTGTGCATTGATCCCAAAGTATGAATGTTTCTATGAAAACTTTGCAAATATTGATTTCTGTCTGTACTCACCATCAGTTTTCCTTTGGCTATAACAACTTTTTCCTCTACTGCTGAGTCGTTTCCAGAGTCTGTTGCTGAAACAGCAAGAGCAAAAGTGAGCACCAAAAAGGCCCACATTTTACCCAGAAGTGACTGACTTTGAGTTTTTTGCCTTGAATGTGACAATCAATTCACAACCTTTCAATCTACTCTGAGAAATTCTCACTTTGGACTGAACCATAATGATTCCTACAGGGGAGTCCAGCTCTCCTGTGCTTGATTTTTGTTGTGTTTTCTGTCACTTTTCCCTGATTAAATTCTTAACAAATAAAAAAGATGCCTCGAAATCACGGACTGCTCTTTTTGCGTGATTTTCTATCCGATTGTCAAATGTGCTGGGCGTGTAAACGTGACACAAAGACCCCTACCCTTATAGATCATAATTTGTTCCACGTCAGATGTCATGGGGGTCCACAGAACATCTGCACTCTTATCACTTTTTCCCACACAGTGAACACGCAGGTGGCTGATGGTCACTGAGAGCCAGAGACACTCTCACATGAAACTGCTGAAAAACATCATTTTGAAAAGACTGGAGCTGTGCAGGTGTTTGTTTATACAGAGATAACACTCATCCTCATTTGTCTCTTTCATAGAAATATGTACTGAAGAAAAAACATTTGACAAAAAAGAGGTGTCAGGTACAGTTTCTTAGTTGGAAATAAACAAATATACAAAGGGAACTATATTCAGCAACTTTACTTCTTCTTGAGATGAACTGACCTGAACCACCTAGTTCTGCACAACAACAAAAAGACAAAGAAGACCTCTGATTGTTGAGGAGCTGAAATCCTGTTAAAAGCAAGAATGGGACAATATTTCACTTTAAAAAGTCCAGAAACTGGTTTTCTCTGTTCCCAAACAGAGTTTCCAGTGATGAAAGAAGAAGAGGTGATGCAACACGAGGATTAACTTACCTTCTGAATGCAATGGTGCAGTGGTGTGCCCCTCTCACAGCCTATTTATTGAAAAATGCATGCTAAAGGGCCCTCTTTGTATGCATTATGTGTGCTCATGTGCCACTTTGGAGGCAAAATACACCCCAAAGTCCTGGCCTTGGATCCAAAACAAATGCTGAAGTGCCCTTCTGGTTGGTGAAACACACAAATCTGCTCCTTTGGCTGGTTAAAACATCATAAATTACCCTTCTGGGAACCAAAACATGTGCCACAGTGCCCTCTTGGGAGCCCAAACACAATGAAGTCCCCTCCAGGGGAGCCAAAACAAATGCTTGAGTGCCCCCCCTGGTTGGTGAAATAAATTGATCTGCTGTTAAAACATGATAAAATGCCCTCCTGGGAACCAAAACATGCTTAAGAGTCCTCTTGGGAGATAAAACACCCTGAAGTCCCCTTCCTGGGGACCCAAAACAAATGCTTAAGTGCCCTCCTGGCTGGTGGCACACTTTAATATGCCCCTTTGGGTGATTGAAACATCATAAACTAACCTCCTGGGAATCAATACATGTGTTTAAGTGCCCTTTTTGGGCCAAAACACCCTAAAATCTCCTCCAGGGGACCCAAAACAAATGATTAAGTGCCTTCTGAGGAGCCAAAACAAGTGCTGAAGTGCCCAAATACACAAATCTGCCCCTTTGGCTGGCTGAAACAGCATAATCTACTCTCGTGGGAACCAAAATATGTGCTGAAGTACCCAGGAGGAGCCAAAACACCCCAAAGTGTCCTCCTGGGTAGCCAAAACAAATGCTTAAGTGCCCTCTTGTTTGGTGAAACCCACAAATCTGCCCCTTTGGCTAGTTAAAACATAATAAACTACCCTCCTGGGAACCAAAACATTTGCTATGATGCCCTCTTGGGGGCAAAAACACCCTGAAGTCTCCTCTAGGGATCCAAAACAAATGCTGGAGTGCTTTCCTGGATAGTGAAACACTCTTATCTGCCCCTTTGGCTGGTTAAAACATGATAAACTGCCCTTGTGGGAACTGAAACCTGACAATACACCCTGAAGTCCCCACCAGGGGAGCCAAAACAAATGCTTAAGTGCCCTCCTGGTTGGTGAATCACACTCATCTGCCTCATTTTTCGTTTGCTCCTGCCCTTCAAGATGTCCTGCATGCCGCTGTGTTGGAGGCATTTAGATTAAAATGAGCATCTATTTTTCATGAAACAAAAAGTTTTTTGTTCTCACATCAGATTGAATGTCTTCATTTTTAATTGAGTATGAGTTTTAAATGATTTGCTTTGATGTAGTTGTTACATCCCAGTGTGTAGCAGACCGAACATCAGCCACAGTGTAAAAGCTACCACAGCTGCAGCCTCCTTTGTTTACTGTGTTGCATGAGAAGAAACGTTTAATTCCATTGTGTACTTCTGAGTGAAGTGGGACCTCATGACAGCACAGCACATTTGCACTGTGTTAACACCCTGCAAGAGGAAAACATCATTCTCTCTTTCAAGTTTACTCAAATCCTTTCTGTTAGTACATCAGGTCACCACAAGAGGGCGATAACACCCACATGTGCACTGTGAGGGGGTTTGGCGGGTAAATTGTAACTCCAAATCCTCGCCACAGACAATTATGTTTCCAACAAAAATAAACCATTCCTGCGTGGAATGCTGAAGCAGAAACCATCTTTCTTGTCTCAGACACAAGAGCTCAGAGTCCTACGCTGTGGACTCCTGTTTGTACTCTTTGAGATTATGTGTCAAATGGCAGTAAAAGTTTTTAAACAGGGTTTCCTCCCCTCAGCAGCCGTCGTAAATTCACCCCTCTCCCTCTCTCTTGAGCTTCACGTCTGCGTTTCTGTGTTATTTAAAGTTCTGGACCTGTTTCCCACACACAATGCGTCGCGTATCCGCGCTGGAAGATCTGAAAAAAGTTCATTTACAGAAAGAAAACTTGTTGAGAGACGACAGAAAAGCACAATGAGCGGAGCGAGAGGGGGGGGTAGGGTGATCTCGCTGTGGCAGTCTATAAGTGGATGTATACCATATGTGTTCACAATCAGCATGTTCCAGCTTACATCATGCAGCGTTCGCCAAAAAAATTGGGATGTTGTTATTATTAATCTGCTGACAGAGGGGGAAAACGCAGTCATTTATAACCAGCCGAACGGGGAAGCAGACAATGAAAACTTTTATGAAATCTGCAGACTGCAACTTTTTCCAGTAGTTTTTGCGAGTTGCAACACTTGCAGCTGGCAGGAGATGAAACGTTCAAACACCTCACTGTAATCCTGCCCCCCTCGGAGCAGTTTGTTGTAAAGACACACACACTTCCTGTTGCTCCAAAGCACCGGATGTGTCTACCAGGCAGCAGGACGTTAGGCCGGGTGTCTGCTCTCTTATGATGTGTGTTTGTAACAGATATTTGGCTCAAGTGTCTGTTTCTCTGAGTGGATGTGAACTTGAACGCATAAGGACAACTAAGGGGGGTGGATAAAATATATTTAAGTATAAGCTGTTATCTCTGCAAGTGTGTGTCCATGTGTGTGTGTGTGCTTATCTGTCTGGAGCCTCGGGGCAACTGTTAGAGAGGCTGCTGCCTGTCTGCCTGCTGCGCTGCAGTCTGCTCATAAAGAAGAAGAAGAGGGGTAGTGTTGAAAGAAGTGAGGGCCATGTGGAGGCAGAGAACAATGCTAATGAGTGTGCTGCTGCTCTGTAAGTGGACATAACCTTCTTGAGGTTGAGGGTTAATTGCGCTGCAGCACAATACAAAAAAGCAATTCAATTTTTTTTTTGCTGCTTTGATGGACGTATCATCCTCAAAAGGTTTTATTGAAGCAGGATCTCATATTGTAGTTTCACGGTCGTCTGTGCCTGACATGCAACCTGAAGTAAATCTGCAGCTCATGCACCAAACGAGAACGTCACCCAGTTTGATTTAGCTTGTGGTTCGGCTCTAACCTACGACCTAAAATAAGTGGCTCCAGTTTTCCCCACACAGTCGGCTGACGGCCAGAGAAACTCTGCTGTGCAACACGGTTTGTTGCCAGTGACCTTGTTTCTAAGTGTCTGTATTATGCTGGAGGTACAAAAGAAAGCGCGAGAGAGAGAGAGTCTTTCGTATGATTTAAGTTGCAGTGAGTTAGAAAGAGTTTGTTGTCTCTTCCTGCGACATTTTAACCTGTTCCCACCAAGTAGTTGGGTGTAGATCAGTACAGTTTGGTGCAGGTCAGATCAGTTAAACCTGATCGTGTTTGCATTTCCACAGCCCTTCTTGGTAAGTGGCGTGTTAGCTGGATGCTTATAGCCGCCTCAGCTACGTAAAAGTGTGATAGCATAGCAGTGCAACACAGTGAACCTTGCTAATAACTGACCATGAAATGCTCTTTTGTGAGCCCATTTCCCAAGGAAAAACAAAGTTATCTTCACAAAGTCAACTGGAGATTTAAAAATGGCAGGGCTATGTGTTGTTCTTTATTCCCGCTGTCCGACCTATCAGTGGACTAATTCGCTTTAAGCGCCAAAATTGATTCAAATATTGGTTCAGACTTTTCCACGAATACGGAACTCTCTTTAATGGATTTTAAGACAGCAAAAGGAAATCATAGCAGTAGAAAGCTAAATGGGAGAGTGATAGAGCATGGGCTAAAACATGAGTGGAGATGTTTTAGGGTGGCTATACATCTTCTTTTGCTCAACTATGTCTACCTTTTTGGCCAGGGTGACTGCAAAAAAAGTCCCCAAAAATGTCTTGAGAGGTTTTGCTCAGCTTCTTCCACAGACTATAATTAATATCATAAGATGCTGCACTACCGGGGCAACTGGCATTATTCCAATGTACCTGCCAGTCAAGATGTTGAGCGTGTATGTTGCATGTTTCATAACGTGAATGACCCAGGCTGCTCCTTCTCACAGATGCAAACAGAAAATATACTCTGACTAAATACACTTTTGCACACTAAAAAGTGCCCCTTCTTCACTAATAAGTCCATTTATTTCAATAGCATCATGTATATATATATTTCATAATAGAACATTTTCTGACAGAAATGAGATTTTGGAAATAAATAATGGTTTGTAAAGCTACTTTGCCATCTTTAAGAATCTTTGGAATTTTTTGCAGTATCTCCAAAAGGCCACTTAGGGGGTCCTTTTTTCTTTTTTCCAGGATGAAGAAAACCCTAAGCTGTTTGTAATAAACTTCTTTCCAATCCACATGCAGCAGTTTTACCTCAGAGTTTTGTCCAAACTTGAAAGTCTTTCAATAAAATGAAGAGCTAGGCTACATTTGTTGGGCCTGGTGAGGTTGGAGTTGGCAGATGAGCACTGGTAGGACATAACCAGGAACCACACAGAGCACTGGGATGTGTCAGGCTAAACAGAAAATCTGATATTACAAATTAAGTTTAAAAATGTTGATACTTAAACACCAGATAAAAACATGACCTTGTCCCCTTGCATCCTGGGAAAAGTCATCTTGAACAAAGAAAAGTTGTGTTAACAAAAAGAGATCTGCTCAAGAGTCATGTCCTTACAGCAGTTGGTGCTGGTGCTCATGGGAAACAGAGTCCTTATCCTGTGCAAACGACACAGATTGCTGCTACAGCTGTCACTGCAATCATTACAAACAGGCAGTCCTCACTGATCTTGAAAACTGGAAAAGTACCAATCTGTTTCCTGCTGCTAGTCTTTATACTAAGTTGCGGCTAGGAATATCATTGTTTTAGAGTAGAAATAGACAATCCAGCAATTCTGTATTACTTTTGGTTCTTCCATCCAGATGCTGCTACTTGAATAGGTTGTGTACTTGCTCCTGTAAAGGCTTCTGCATTCTATTCATGAGGCGTGTATATTGATGCATTTGGTGTCCATATGGTAAAGAGATGAGACTTTAAACACCATATGGCTCATTAAGAAAGCCTGATGAAACACGGGCTCAATTTGCAATGATAATGACTGTTTCTAAATAGGTTTTAAAAAAACAAAGAAAATGCTGCTGTAGCTCAAACTCCGCTGACTTCAAATGCTAATAGAAAGCCCTCAAATGACTGGAAAGTGCCTGATAAAGTAATTAAGTGTTCAATTTAGTGCAAAATGCAGGATTGAAATGGATGTGAAAAACAGCTGGTGGCCTTTTGACTTCTTATAATGTGTTCTTACACTCAACCACTAGGGTTCATGTGCTGCGGTGACCCTGCCGGAGCGTACTTGTTAAAATCATCGATGCCTCACACTCTTAGAGACACTCTTCTGTGTCTCATCCCGACCTCTGACCTCCCAAGAGGTTAGCAAATCAAAGCGGAGTCTCTCCCCCGCGGAGGTCAAGCAAGTATCACATCGCTGAATCGACAACAAACAAATCTGTTCTGTCTTCGGAGCCACAACAGTGTTTCGTGATTTAGCAGCGTGAGCACATTTTCAGGGAACAGAGCGGTGACAGCTTGCTGCTTCTGGCACAATATGTAGGTCAAGCAGGAAGAATTTCAGCGTGTTTACATATCTAAACAGAGAGAAGAGGAAGGTGATAGATGGGGCTGGTAGGGACATCAGGGCGGATGTGAAGGTTCGGGAAAGGAGGCGAAGGCGACGGAGGGATTTGCACTGATGGATGTCCAGTTGCTGGCCACATCAGAGGAGATGAGGAGGGGAAGGGGGGTGAGGGGGGGCCAAAGCAGACAGCAACCACTGCTCCCCTCCCTCTAATCTGTGCTGGGGTAATCAGAAACACATGGCTCCCCATAATGGCTCCAGTGTTGTCCTGTGAAGTAGAACAGGGCTGCGAGGGTCACATACACACCAGTGCACAGCCACAGCAAACACTTCCCTTCACATGTCAGTGGAGGCACATACTGCACGTTCAACCTGGCGTCTTCGGGGAAAGTAAACGCGCCGTAAGAAAGTGTGAATAATCCCGACCTCTGAGTCACAACGCAGCGATAAAACAAATCAGATGCAGTTTTTAAAACAGCTTCATGTTTCTTCTGGCGGACACCGAGTAACTCTGCACAACATATGTTTCTGCAACTGGCTCTGGCAAAACATTCGAGGTGAAAGTTTGCGTCTCGAACAACAAATCTGTTGTACTGCACAGTTCATCGGTCGCAGACAGGACCGATTGTCGGGACAGTGCGGGAAAACATAAGCCCTCTGCTTATTTTCCTTTTCGGTTTGGGCAGACACTTTGGGTCTTGTGATCATTTTCCGTACCAATATCTGGAATAAACCAGAAGATTCCTCCTCCTTCTTCTTCTTCTTCTTCTTCTTCTCCTCTTTGCTGCTTCAGGTTGGAGTGAGTGAGTGAAAAGTAGAGAAGGGAAAGAAGAAAAAGAGTTTGGGTCAGCCTGTGGAATTATGTGAAAGCTGAAACCTCAAGCCACATTATGAAGTCTGAAGTCCCACTTTGCTGCGCAGATAGCGGATGGATGGGTGTGCGAGGAAAGGAGGGAGGAAGGAGTGAATGAAGAGGGAAAATAGGCTATGGAAGACGGAGGAGAAGGGGAGGGAAAGAGGAGGGGGAGGAAAGGAAGAGAGCATCTGACTGATCTGCTTTCTATTAGCCGTCCAAATCTTCTCCCTTGATGCACTCGTTCCACAGAATTGTGCTGACAAAGGGGGAAAAATCCAGGGCAATTTGAAGTCCCAGACAACTGTTTGCACACCCCGGCATGTGAAGGGAAAAAACAGGGGAAAGAAAAATCTCCATCTGGATACAGAGAGCAGCTTAATTACATTTCTGGGCTAAGCATAAATAAACATAGACGTGTAAATATGTTCCTCAGTCCTACTCTTTACACACATTAACAGAGGGTCTGCCTACGCAGTAGTAAGGTCATTTCAAACCCTACAATGTCTGCGCCGTCTAGCCCAAACTACCCTAACTTCAAACATCCGGAAATGCAACTGAAAGTAGTGTCCTCACTATTCACCAAGGTAGGGAAACCAGGACCCAGTTTCCGCTCTTTTGACCTAGTTTCATCCCGTCTGACTAAGCATCTCTTTGGGAGGTCGGCTTGTTGTGTGGTTGCTCTTAACTTCTTTCGTTCCACCAGGTCTTCTGCAAAGAGTTCGCCATTCATATGACTTTGCCAAAAACATTGGAAATGGTAGATTCTTCACATTTAAATCACTAAGTTTGTTTCACAGTTTTCTACACCAACAAAACTCAATCAGCGGAAGAACCACTTGGTTAATGATCACAACAAATGGGAGGTCTTACTTGTTTGGGGTCATTGCACTTCACTCCCCTCAACCAGAGGAATCCAGAGTTCAAACATATCAAGTGTTTTTCCATCAAATTGTTCTAAGTGGTGAAATTTCTCCTGTTAAGTCCATTGTTTGTCTGTTGTGTCTGTTCTAATAATAAACAGCAGCTTTGCAGTCTTGTAGAATTTCCACCCCAATTTGAATCCCGCAAAGCTGGAAGTATCTGTTTCTCTTCGGATTCTAGCTGCAAGACAAAAGTGACTCTCAAAATTTTCTTTTGAGTTTTCATCCCAGGATAGCTTGTGATGGCCAACAAGTGCTCCCTGTTTGACTGGTTAATGGCACACGGTGGTCTTGGTCTTGATTTTGGTCTAGGCAATCACCTTATTGTATCGAGGAAGCCAGCTGTAACCATTTAGAGCATTGATGAGAAGTATTATTGCCATGCATCTTCATTCACATTCATGTGCGCAACAGAAGAAGTACAATCTGTGACTGGGAACTACAAATTCACAATTTTTGACAAGCCTTTTCATGAAGAGAGCAAATTTGACTACAAAGAGGACACTGACCAATGCCAAAGCTAGTTTTATTTGCACAACTCTACCTAAAAATTCTCTAACTCCTACAAGGTTTTACCTAAGAAGTTACAATTTCACCCAGATGTAGATGATAAGATGTAGAAGTGATGTGGTTGATGTCTTATGTCTGGCATGAAGTATCTTGAAGTTATTTATTTTCAAAAATGGTTAAAGAACAGAGTGAAAAAAGTGTTTCAGCTGTATTCAGCCTGATGTAGACTTTAGCCACATATTAAAACATGACATTTTCTGAAACTAAGGATTGTAATCTTGCAAATGAGAGGTCACTGATGATTTTTTTTTACTGGTGGTTTTACTATAATAAGCTTTGAAACTTAGTGTGGTGCACAGGTCTGAATTAGGCAGAATGTAAAAGATTAATTTGAGCATTAAAGCTGCCTTTTCTGTTTTTTTTCAACCTCTGTGCCACTGTGAGAGTTTCAGGTCCATCATAATGATGGCCCTAAATCGCAGTGTGAGTAGATGTCACTGAAAATCTATAAACACACATTTTCGATGCTGGCTCTGTTTCTCCTCCCTCCTCCTCGGTTGCGCGCTGACCTCAGTTCTCGGCGGTTTTGGCTCAAGGAAAGCACCAGCTCCATTTCCAGTAAATGTCATTTCATAGTTACTGCATTTCCACAAGGCTGAGAAACAACATTTAACGTGTAAGGAGGACTGCAATTAGACAGCGTCTCTCACAGACAGAGAGTCGACGGGGATGAGAGAAGAAAACAGCGTTCGCAGATCTCCTCCGGTCGCGTCTGACGCAACAAGTCGGCCGGGGAAATGACTGCACTTGAGGAAATTGTGCTGCAAGAGGGACACACATTAATGTCAGATGGTGATGCAGTTTGCAGGAAAAAGCTACTTTCAGTTTTGAAATGTCAAAAGCTGAAGAAAGTACTTCTGCTTTACTTTTCATTCATCAACATCAGGTTGGAGTTTGCACAGATGATGCATAAGAAAATGTATTTATTTCAATGAATGTGTTCTACAGCTTGACTTTTACAAGAATGAAGCTCAAACAGAGAACAGCTTAAACCATTTCCCTTCTTCTGACTGCGTCCACGTAGGACTAATATTTTCAACCCCTTTTTAAAGTGTAACTCGACCCCGCTTTCTTTCTGCTTTGCATTGCAGAAAATATTTGTCTTTTTCCCCCTCACTCATAAATTTCTTTCTTCCTCTGCTTGCAGGGACTGAAATGGCTACCAGATGTGGTTCCAATCTGTTCCCGTTGCGATGGTAACACAGGGACTGGAATAGGTTTTCTGAGTCCAGGGCTTTTGGCTGACTCATAAGCCCGAGTTTTTAAAGCCGGGCTGTTTCTATAGCCTTGGCACACCGATAAAGCACCGGTTCCAAGTCGTGTTTAGCCTGGCAGCTGACATGTCACCGAACCCCCTTCCCACACTCCTCACCCTGACTTTTTGACCACGCTTCGCGCTATCCCGTATAGTCGCTCCTTTGTGTTCCCTTGTGTTGCGGTGCCAAAACGAATTTATGTTTCACACATCAACCTTCAACACCGGGTCAATAAAACAGAGCACGATATTACTCCCGGCTAGCTGCGGAGGGAATATGAAAAGGCCAGGATCCATAATCACACACAGGCCTCTCCCATTTAAATCACAAGTCCTACACATGCTCAGTCAACACTGTTAATCCTAAAACTCTGCAACCACGCTAACATGCAACACACATTTCCAAGCTGCAACTCTCTCACAGCATGTCAGGGATGAAAAGCCTGGGAACATGTGTTGGTGTGCTCAGCTGAGAATCTTCTCCATCTGTGAGCTGAGGACAGGCAGATGGAGGCAGTTGTGTCAACATTCCTCTCCGTCCTGGCGATGAATCAGACTTAAAGCCATTGTCACATGAAAAATGAGATGATTTTGAAGAGCAGATTCCACTTTGGGGTTTGGCTGACGGACAGTCGAGGAAGTTTTAGGGAAGATTGATTTGGAGACATGAGACTGAGCCTAACACGTATTAACTTCTACCAGATCAAGTTTGATTATGCTCAAGAAAACATCACATCTGTTTATTTATTATTAAAAGGCTGTCATGCTAACATTAGCAGGCGTATGCAACCCCAAAAGGGAAAAGAGTTAAGGATAACTGATGATGGCTGATATTTAACATGTCTGATGTGTCTCAGTTAAGCAAGATAGCATGCTATCATTAGCTTTGCACTCAAACATCTGGACAAATAAAAATTATTAGGCAAGGATATGGGACATGGACTCAAAATTTTAAAACAGGGAGATATGCCTTTCAAAATAATGACAGTATCAGTGTTATCAGATATTTTAGGGCACAGCAACATGTCATTTGTCAGCTGGATTCAGTATTTAAGGCCTGTTTTGGTCTGCACACATCAGCCCAGAAGCTGTGGAGACGTATTTGGACATTCTAACATGACAATGATCCAAAACACAAGGCCATATCAACCTGCCATTGGCTACAGGAGAATAAAGTGGAGGTTCTGGAGTGGCCATCTCAGTCTCAGCCTTTCGGTATTTCGTGCCTGTTTTTGTTTGCACTCATCAGCCCAGAAGCTGTGCATGGACATACTTTGACATCCAACATGACAATGATCCAAAACACAAGGCCAGATCGACCTGCCATTGGCTACAGGAGAATAAAGTGGAGGTTCTGGAGTGGCCATCTCAGTCTCCTGACCTCAATATCATTGAGCCACTCTAGGGAGATCTTAAACCTGCAGTTCATGCAAGACAGCCCAATAATTTACAGGAACTGGAGGCTTTTTCCAAGAAGAATGGGCAGTTTTACCATCTGAGAAAATAAAGACCCTCATCCACAATGACCACAAAAGACTTCAAGCTGTCATTGATGTTAAAGGGGCTAATACATGGTATTAAGAACAGGGGTACGTAAACTTTTGATTAGGGTCATTTTGGTAGTTTTTGTTGTCATTGTGATTTAAAAAGAGTGAATACAGTTGTTCATCAATAAATGGCTTTACCCAACCACTAACCATGTGTGAAAGAAAAGGTTTTGTGTTATCAGTCATATTCTCCAAAAAAACACCAGGAAATCATCAATTCTGCCAGGTTATGTAAACTTATGAGCACAACTGTTTTCTCAGTATCTTAGTTCAGTTCAACCCTTAAATGTATGCAAGCAATACACACATCCAGTGTGGAGAATCCAAAACAAAGCCACTTCATCTTCTGTTTCCAATTACCCATCACATGACCCATCCTTACATCCATCCATTCACCCTCCTTCATTGCCTTGTGGCCCAATCCTGCTATATCCCTCTGCTCTCTGCCAAAAGAGGACACATATGCAGCGCGTGATTAACTCCTTAGCACAGACTTTCCACTGTTTTTCCCCCCATGAAAGGAGCTCTTGTCCCACCATCCTGAGGGAGCCAAACGCACAGTTCCCTGGTTCCCTCTGGGCTCTTTGAAGGGCTGCTGCCACCGAGGAACTCCGCAGGACTCCCCTGCTTCGTCTTTGAGACTCCGCAGCCCGGGAGTCACAGGAAAAAGGTCAAATATCAATGAATCTGTTCGCAGAATACAAAAAGAGAATTATGTGGCGTATAACCCAAGACATCTCTCTCCACCTTTGTGTTGTTTCTGACACCATAACTCCAGATAAGATTCTTGAAGCAGATGCCACTGAGAGGTCACGACCCCATCAGAACTAATAGGGTCGTGATGAATTAGCAATGATAAGTGTCATTGTGAAGCAATTAAACGAGGACTGGCTTTAAAAGTTCTCCTTCGACTCAAGCTACATGTATTGCTTTTTTATTCCAAAGAAGTAAATGAGGAAACATAACTTCAACACAAATCAAAGGAAAACAATAAACCTTACAGTTGGTAATGTTTTTGCAGCTTTTCAGGCCCTCCTTTACAATAATGCACTGTGAGCCAGTCAGTTAAAAAAATGCCACTTCGTGTTACACAATGTTATGGTTTTTAAGTATATGCAGATGTTCCAACAGTGGTATCATAGTGAAACTGTACAATCCTTTCTGTATGAGTTGTTTTTGTGAGAGGGGGAGGAGAAGGTTACAGATTTCCTGTGCAGCTATCAATGCCATATAATTCCACTCTGCGTCATACAGTCAAGTGTTACACAAACAATAACATCAACAGAGGACAATTACAGAGCCAACGTAAACTTTACAGGAGGAAAAAGTACTCATGCTGTAGGTTTGCTTCGGAGCCAAAAAACAAGCAACATACCGAAAATAAAAAAAGCACACAAGACATGAAAGCCAGTTCATTAACACAGAGGAAGAACTAAAATGGTCATATAAGCACAGCTTACAAAGATAATAAAAAGTACACGATGTATACAAGTAGAAAACGCTGAAAAATAATTGAAGAAATGTGTTGTACCTTGATAAAAACATAAAACCGAGACAAGTTTTCAAATTAGCTAACGTATTCTTCAACCACACATGCCAGTAGCATGTTTATGTGTGGTGAAAAATACCCATAGTTCATTGGTCATAGCTCGTGCTACTTTTGAAACAGCTCATTAATTACTGAGCTTTTTCCTGTTGAATAAATCCAGTTCCCTCCCCACCAGCTTTGGTTTGGTTTACTTCACTTTGGACCATCACGTGACATAGAAGATGGCAACAACATTAAGGCAAACATAGCTTCTTTGGCTTGAACTGATCCACAGTTGAGGCACTCGAGGCATGGTACCATTAAACCTAATCCTAAAACATTAAAATGAAGCATCCAACAACTTTGGCACTGGTCTATTAGCTTAAGATAATTTGATCCTTAAGGTACACAAGGTTTCAGAGAAGGCACAGTACCCCTTTGGCGTACACAGATTCATGTGACATGACAAAAGCTCACTGATGATGTTGACCTAGTTTCATGACGTAGCTGAAAAAGGGCACAGAGTGCTGCTAACAACAGTCACCTCAAGAAAACCACCGCTTCTGCTTTACAGGGAGGATTTTGTTCCTCAGAATGTTTTCTTTAAATTGAGCAAATGGGACCTGGAAATGTGCTGTAAGACAGAGAAACGACGAGTTTCCAAAGCAATTGTAAAGCATTACATTACAAGAAAGTGAGGGACGAGTGCAGCTTGGGGGTTTCATTTTTTTGCTAGTAGTTTAGCTGACTTAGCAAAAAAAAAAAAAGGTTTGGAAAAACCATTCTAGTGATCTACTGTTTAAGTATCAAAGAGACTGTTCAGACACTGTCTAAAAAGCTGAATCTGTAAAATCAAAATTGTTGCCTTGCTAAGGGGAAGAGAAGTTTAGTGAGAACTTAAAGAGGGGGTATTTTGCTTTTTAAGGCTTTGTACTGTCTGCCCTTCTTGTACCCCCATAGTAGATTTAAAGTTCAAAGGGGGAAAAAAAACACTTTTCTTATCCTGGTGTTTTAGAAAACCCTTAATTTAGCCTCTTTGTACTGTCTCTTTAAGGCTCCCAACTCCACGAACCCCCTTCCCTCTGATTGGCTAGCTCTACGGAGGCTTTTTGGGGGCAGACCAACATGTATGAACCAGTTTGTAGCTTGTTTCATCATTTCAGTAAGTGTCATCAAGATCTTCTGAATGTAACGGAACATTTTGATCAGTTTACACATGAATTCAGGGATTTCTACAACAAATAAGTGTGGACAGGTTCTGAAATCTGCACGATTAGTCTTGAGTTGTTACTAGTTGAGAGTTGTTACTTTATATCCATGCATATTATATGGGAATGCAGAAAACCCCTTCTTTAATGTCCTCAGTGAGTCATCAGGAAGTCCTGCAAGTGGCATTACTTATTTTTGAATTCATTTTAGAGGTAAATGTCTAAAATTGAGGTAAATCAACCTTAAACTAAGTATTGTAACAAATTTGATGCTCAATGTGAAAACAGGGGAAAAGATTCTTGAGGGTATTGCACCAAAAAGTGCTGCTCTTTAGAAAATAAAGGAGACTATCATCTGCAAAGAAAAGTCTTCTTTAGGCTGACTAAAATTAAATTGAACTGTATTGTGCCCAAGGTCCTTAGAAATAAGAAAATACAATAGCTTGCAATTCGTAAAAGCTTGAATTTTTGTGTTTTTTCTAGTACCTGTGATCAGCGTGCAGCAATTATTCTTCAATCACCGTAGAAAATGACAATTCTGCAACCTCAAAAGCAATGTATATAAATATAGTGGTGGATGAATAGAGATGAATAAACCATGAAAGTGTCCGTGCACCACTGTTCTCACAGGCTGGTAGAATGAGAGTGGTGAAAAGTCGTTATAAGAGGAAGAAATCCTGACTGAAGTACGATGGTGTGCAGGAGTCATTATTACAGAACTCACCAATATGATTCAACTGCGCCCATTTAAAAATATTCTCACTCTTGACTGGTCCTGGAGGCACGACACAAAATACAAAAAAAAGTTCAAATTCCTTTGGTGAGAAAATGTTCGGTTCACCTTCCTACAAATCCATTCAAGTCTCATCGAAATGTATCAAAATCTTTGAAGTTTAGTCTTTGAAACACTTATTTCACTACCTGTGGTGGCATAATAGCCGTCTTTTGCTGGGGTGTTTTACTTTCAGATGTTTCCAAAGTACCCTCCTTGCCTTTCTTCCTGGGTGGCTTTTTTATTGGAGTCTTCTTTGGCGTAGGATCCAACGATGAGTCCCCCGCCTTTGAGCCGTTCAAGTCCTGCTTCTCCGGGCTCTTTGCGTCAGGGGTCCCAGTGTCGGTGGTGACGGGCGCCACCATCTTCTGGAGGCTGCTGGAGGTGGGCAGAAGGGGCTTAGTGGAGCCCTGCTGGTTCAATCCACCAGAGGGTGTCCTCTTGGCTTTCTGTGGGGGTGTCGGCTTCTCCCGGTTTCCCTTCGGTGTGGAGAGGCCGTTGGTCTTAGTCAGACCTGTGCCCTCGTTTCTGTTGATGCTTTGGGTTTTCTCCTTGAGCTGAGCTGCCAGGAGAGTGGCAGCCTCAGAGTTCATGTGAGGGTGGAGGACCTTTGGGCTTTTTGGCGGCTCTTTTGGAGTCTCCTTTGGACCCTCAGCACTCTTCTTCTCTGATGAAGAGCTGTGGAAGTTGCTGATCTTCTTAAGGGCATTTTGAACTACCCCGTTGATATGCTCCATGTGACTGGGACTGCTGTGCTCTTCCCCAGACTTCTTTCCCCGCAGAGCTTTGTGTTTGCTCGGGGAGCCGTTGGCCTCTGCCTCTTTCGCCTCCTGTTTCTTTTGTTGCCTCAATTTCTGCCGCTCCTCGCTCCTTGATGAACCATCGCTGGAGCTTCTCTTTTTCTCTTTTGGCACTGACAGTGCCTTCATTCCTCCCTGCCCCTGCTGCTCTGGCTGGGGTGACCCCGTAGTATTTCCATGTATCCATGATACCTTTGGTTTAGTGGAGGGGTCTGGTGGCCGTGGTTTTGGTTTGCCAGGCGAAGGTGGTGGCTTCCCATTTCTTTTTGCTTCTGGTGTAGGAGTGCTGTCCCCATCCTTGCCGCTCCCATCATCCTCTTTAGACTGCTTGGAGAGGCGTGCGATGCGAGCGTAGAGGGCTGCAGTTGTGGACTCAGAGCCGCTGGTGGAGCCTTCACTGTCGGAGGACTTGAGCAGGGGCTGATCACTGCCCTCTGGTTTTGTGACACTTGTGTCTTTCAGAGAGGTGTACTCCCCGGCATCCTCCTCGGTCAGGTCAGCTTCAGGCTTCTCTGCTGCTGGGCTGGGGCTTCGCTTTTCTCTGCTTTCATTCACCGAGTCTGTGGATCGTTGAGAAAAACAAGACGTAAATATTAAAGACTCTGCAGATTGTACATTAAGAAACCAGAGACTGCAGCAACATGTTTGGTAGTTTCGCTGCCACCACCAGCTAATGACCCACCTTGGGCTAATGTTTGCTTACTTTAATGATGCATATATTACTTTTGTCACTAAAAATGCTTTATCAAACCTTCAACTTGTTATTAAACTTGTTAAACAACTTGTCATTGCTAGGCACCACCTGAGTGGCTCTGTCTTTATTTCTGGCTCATTTGTAGTCCGTGGACACCAAATTGGTTACGTTTGCACTGGTCTGAGTGTCCAGGGAACCCAAAAGTAACCGTGGTCACATTGTTTACACTTAAGAACAGATGTGAGAAGACCATATAGCATGTCAGTGCTAATTGGTGCTAGGCCCATTGTTCCAGATAGTGCGAGCATAGAAGAGACAATATCACACATACCAGCTTGATGTGACCTATCACAGCTCTGATTTGATATACACACCAGCATAATCATTAAGTGCTGTTCTTAGTAATTTTAGTCATGAAGAAACTCTACAACCAAGCAAAGCCATAATTGTAGAGTTTCTCCATCTAAAGAAAACAACTTCACCAGAAACACTGAACACAGGCACTGGCCAATCTTGTCATTGATGACTATTTCAGAATCAGTAGTAAAAAAAATGCCCTCTTGGTGCTTTTACTAAGTCAAACATAAATCGAAAACAAGATGAAAATGCTGAAAGGTATTTTGGTCTTGGCAGACTTGAACTTGTACTCCACAAATAAAATGATTGTACAATGTAAGACAATAATGAAAAAAGGTGCAAAAGAAATCCAGACTCCATTTGCTTGAGTAACAACAGTGGCATTGACAATTGCATTTCATTTTTTTATCTGTAAGAAGACCAGAACAAGCTTATCAGTACCACTTCATTTGCTAATTTGTGTACGCATACTTGTGGCTGGAGTGGCTCCAGTGCAACAGATCATATCAGAGAAACTCTACTTCCACACTCTTCTTTGATGTTTACTGTAATGATTTAGAAATCAATAAAAAAAAAACTCTTGACTAGCTTTGAGAATGAAAACTGAACTGTGAAGTGAAAATGGTACAACACACACACACACACACAAATCCCCTCAAAACAAAACCTGACCTGCACTGTCGGACATCCAGAATAGAAACTGACGGAATCTATGTTTTCCAACAAACTTCAAGGAGTTAGTCACTGTTTGGATTTGAGCCATGTGCTGACTTGACCGTTCCATTTCCTGTTTATACTTCCCTGGTACTCGAAGCAAAACCTGGACTTAGATGGCACATGATAATGCAGCTATCTCCATAATGAGATTTACAGAAGTGGGTGAGTCAGTGAGTGGTTACACTGGGGATTTCGAGCCTATCAGCACATATGTATGTTTGTGTGCGTGTGTGTGTGTGTGTGTGTGAAAAGGCTCCTTCAGTCACGAACAGATTTGAGATTTATGTGCGTCATTCCAGATAACTAAACTGTTTATTTATTCTTACGATGACTCACCTTCATGGGGCACACAGTAAACCGGCCCCTCGTCTCCGCTCTCAAAGGAAGAGAAAGACTCCTGGGACGACCAGGAGGGTGGGGGGAGCTGCTCGGCCACAGACGGGGGCTCGATGAAGCTGCAGTTGAAGGTGTTCTCTGGGTCGTGGTGGGCTACTGAGAACAGAAAACAAACGCAGAAGCCAAAAGGTCAGCCAGAGGGTATTGTACCATGTTACAAGAACAACAGTCTGCTCTCACTCACTCTCTGAACTGCTGCCAAGTCGGAGAAAGTGTTGGTTTAAATGAGTCTGCGTTTTGCATGTGAGTGAACAAAGACTCTGACGACTCTAGAAGGTAAATACAGCTACTAGAGATGCTGTTATCAACTTTATACTGGAAGAGTATGTGAACTGCCACCTTATTAATTGCTACTCTGTCAAAAGGCGTCCCCCAGGGCTCAGTGCTTGGTCCTCTTACCCTTTCGCTGATCATGTCTTGTACAAAACCTTAATAATTAATAGTCACATAAATGCATGTGTTGATGAATTGAGAGAGGGACCATGATACAATGTGTTAAATTTGGGGTAAATGAGACAGTTTTGAATGGTAGTTGCAGGTTGCTCCACACTGCAAAAACTGAAATCTAACCAAGAAAATGTCTTTTGAGCCTAATATGAGCCACATTTACCAGACTAGTCCAGAAAAAATGTCTTGTTTCAAGTTATTTAGTCAAAAATCACATCAGAATTGCTTGTAACAAGGAAAAAAAATCTACAAATGGGGTGAGAAAAGTTTCTTGAATGAAGATAGTATCTAATTTTAAGAAACGTGACAATCAAATTTTTCTTACCTCATTGGCAGATTTTTTTTATCTTATTACAAGCAATTAAGAGATCATTTTTGTCTCTATGTATCTTGAAATAAGACATGTTTGTGGACTTGTCAGTTGAATGTGGCCGATATCGAAATTAAAAAGAATTTTTTACTAAAAATGAGACATGAACACCTGCTTAGATTTCAGTTCTTTGCAGTGCAGTGGGTGGCACAGTAACAATACAATGGCAGAGAATTTTGGCTTAAAGATGTGTTGTGCCGTGGACCTTGCTCATCTCAAATTAGAAGAACATCGAACCTTATCTCAAGGAGTTACAATGACGTCTTAATTCATGGCGAGACATCAGATATTGAAGTGACACATCGTCAATCGGAATGGTCAACTTCAGGTTTCAGAAGTAGGTGCAAGAGGATTTTTGTACCTCTAGGCATGAGACACATGCCTTCCATTTTCAACAGCCATACCTTGAACTATGTTGTCGGGCTGAATGGTATAAGATTACGGTGCTTTCAACCCCAATTTGGAATACTTTCACAAGATGTGTTCCTAATGTTTGTGCCAACTTTGGTCATGACGATGGCACAAACATTGGGGTTAAAGACACAAGAGAAGGAAAGAAAGACATTCAAGTTGCAAGAGTTCACCAACCCTGTGGTGAGGCCCATCGCCCAATTGTGGTGATGATACGTAGGCAAGTATATCAAAGCGAGACTATTTCAAGTTCACTTAGGGAGTCCTCACAGGGATTTTAAGTAATACATATAGTTTTATTTACCTATTAAAAAAATTAAAAAAAATACTGGAAACAGTGAACAGCACAGAGAACTGAGTGTCTGTCCAGCACCAACACGTTTACTTCCCTTTTATTTGAAGTCCAATAACATAATTACTGCCATAATGACCAAAGAAGGAGTGTTTTTGTTTTTTGACTTCTCCAAACTATCCAATAAAGAAAATGAATCTGGATATTGCTCAAAATTGAAGCATTGCTTTACAGTTTCAAATCAAGCAGGAACCCTTTATCTAAAAATATAAATCCTATGTGGTTGAGCTAAAAACCACAGTTTTCTTTGAAAGTCAGCTTGACTCTGGATGCAGAAAGACCAGAAACCACATCCACAACAAACCCTAAAAAGCTGATCTTTACAGCAGAAAGAAACATATATACAGCCTGGATCAAAATCAGTTGTAATACTTATAACTTGTTATTTTCAAAGTTATTAAACATGGGAGTTTTGTCCTTATAAGGGGATGGTTAACTTGACTGACAGATCTTAAAACATCATAAAAACACCACAAATCCTGATTAAATAAAAAAAAAAAATCCTGATCCTGCAATAAAAAACTCTGACATGTTTCCCTCATGTTGCCCTTTAATGGAGAACATGTTCCTTGATCAGAAGCAGTTTGTTGATGTTTACAGAGACAGGTGAGGTTCATCATCGTCCACATGCAGAGTATTGATTCTAACGGCTCATTTCAGGGTTTTTTGGTGATGTCGACAATTACAACGCCAAGCAGCGTTTCTCCCCCCGCCTGTCTGCCTCTCTCTCTCACAAATCCCCCACCCCCTCTTTCCAGACACTGCCGCATTCTGCTGACCCTTCAGTCTCAGGACAGCTGTGGTTTCTGGGGGATACTTGCGGCTGATCTTCCCATCTGGCGTGAAGAGTGCAGTTTTGGCCTGAACTTTACTGGGCGTTAACTCGACATAAGCGACCACATCAGATGCTCCTGTTTTACATGCCCGATGACACATGGGTCCATGCTTTTGTTTGGACCTCGGGTAAACTCCACGTCGGAGAACTCCCCTTTAACTGTGCCAGGTGCTTTGCCAGGGATAAAAACTTGATTCAGCTGCTGATTTTTTGAGACGAAACTTAAAGATGGGCGACTGGAAAGAGATCTACAGACACATATTTGCAGACTTGGTGACATATAGAAGCACTAACTTGATTTTCTAACATTTAAATATCTGTACCAGATGATGTGTTTCTGTCCTATCACCACTTGACAACTACAAACAAGTCTGTTTTATGTTTCATCACAAACTGAAGTGATGTTTTTCTGCTGCTTTCCATGTCTGCTTGTCTCACTCACATCATGAACTTTCTGTGATGCCTTTTTTTCTTCTGCTCTCAACATTTTCTCAGACAACAGCCTGATTTAGTCATCCTCCAATCTGAACTGGGTCAATGTGTGTGTGTGTGTGTGTGTGTGTGTGTGTGCCACATATTTCTTTTGTGTGTACTGAAATGTTTGTACGAAAGACCATGCTTTGTTTTTCTTCTGTGAAGCAGCTGTGCTTCATCTCGCTGTCCAAATTACAGCTTTTAAACTGAAGTTACCACCTCAGATTAAAGATCTATTCCAGAGAGAGGTTTATATTTAGGGCTACACTGATGTCAAACCACTGCTCTCCAAAAAAATCTGACTTTGTGTTACTTTTAGGATGAATAATGTCAACACAGGTGCAACACGTCCACAATAAGTCAGAACAGATGTGTGTGAAAGAGGAAAAAGCCGATAATAACGAGTGTTTTGATAAGTATGGAAGGGGAATTCCATCCAAGGGCCTCATTTATGTGAATATTTTAGGATATCCTGCTCAGAGAATAGCAAGGGTTTTTTGTCTAAGCATGAAATTTAACCACAGTCAAACTTGGCACAATTTTTCTGATTGTTTTTCTTATCAAAGAGAATAGTTTTGTCTGAAAGATATAGAGAAACCACTGTAAAGAGGTCATAAGGTTTTTCTATTTGGTGTTACTCAAAATGACAGCTTTGACTGGAATTAGTTATGCTTTTCCAAGGTGAAGACTCGTTTTCCTATGAGAACCATCACTCACTGACTCTTACCATGATTTGGGTGCATTTATTAAGGAGAGCAGAAAGAAAGCTAAAAGGGAGAGTGATAGAGCTGAAGGCTAAAACACAGGCCAAGCTGTTTCTGATAATGTTTGTCCCAACCCTCATGCAGCAGTTATACAACAGTGATCTGTTCAAACTTGAGTCTATCAATAAAATGAAGAAAATGGAAGTGGAAAATACCATATTACCACAACCAAACCAAACCATAATTACCATAACCAAACCAAAATTTCACCATGTCAACCTGTCAATGCTGAATCACTTTAAAACTGGCTGTAATTGCTGCTTTTCAACCCATCTGTAACCATTTGTAACACTTGTGTATATATGTACAGTTTTATATTATTATTATTGTTGTTGTTTTTGTTGTTATTATTATTATTATTATTATTATTATTATTATTATTATTATTTTGCTTTTTCTTGATTGTTCTCATTCTTGGTTGCTATAGCAATTGAATTACCCTGCAGTGATCAGTAAAGCACTATCTTATCTTATCTTATCTTACTATTAGTTAATAAAACCTAGAATAAATAACTAAAAAAAACCCACTTTTTTTCATTATAGTCACTTTTCACGCTTTTTTCCCCCACTTTCTGACTACATTCCCAGTTATCTCATAATTGTCTTCTTTTTGAACACTTTAACACCTTAAACTTATGAATATTGCTACTTCTTGCCATTTTTGTCCCTTTTTATCACTAGAATTATTTCACTTGCAAACTTTACTTGCAAATAAAACAAGTAAAGAGCACAAATAATTGGCCGCAAAAGAATTTACCTGTTTTTTGTCACATTTGATGCTAAAGAGTAATTGCACTGTCTGCGATTGGAAATTTTCAACAGGCTGTATTGTGGTTTATCTAATTTGCAATTAATTCCCCAGCCCTAATTTTGTATAATGCATACAGAACCTAGAAAAATCCATCCACAGGCGAGTAACTACAAATATGTAATCTGAACTCAGTGACTGGATAAATAAATGACTAAACCAGAGTGTATACTCCCCACAGCGTTTTGCAGGGCCTCAGAGTGACTGAGGAATGTAGAGCAGCCAGCCTATGCGAAGCCTTCAGTTAAGTTTGTCAACAAGCTAACACACGGGTATTTTGCGACATCACTTGTATGCAGCCTTGAACAACTGCTGCCCTTGAAAGCTGCTCCCTCCAGACTGAGGGTCTCGTGGGGTGGATTGTTCTGCAGACTGGATGCCGCCGTGGTCTCGCCCTTACATGGAGGCCAAACGCACAACAGGGCATTATTGACACATCCCAGCTGCACGGCTCCACCGCCACCGCCGCCACAGTTGCTTGGTGGGGGGATGCGTTTAAAGACCTGTAGCAGACCTGAGCTTGGCTGGGACCAGGAGGTTTCTAGTTCAAATGGTCTGGTCCAGCTGTGGAAAGCTGGGCTTAGAAAGGGGACGCCGCTTGCCAATGAAAAGAAGAAACAATATGTTTCAGCCTGAAATAGCATGTGTTAGGGTTACAGGATTACATGCAGAGTCTAACCCAAATATGGCAAAGGGAATGGCATCCAAAATGGCCAGATCAGAGCCAATAATCCCAACAATGATCATATTCATTTGTGTATATCAATGTTAATGTCAGCTTTACTTTTACAGCACATTTAAAAATGCAAAGTAGCAACAATAAAACAACACAAGCCATCTGAGCAATAAATGCATATAGGATATCATGAAACAACCCAACACACCTTAACCCTTCAGTTGTCAATTTGACCCAATTTCATGAATTATTTTGTCATAACTTTGTTTTTCTTTTTCATCAACTTGCTTGAAATTTACATGAATGGTTCCATGCTTTGCTATTTGCATGTGAAATTAGTTGTGACTATTTTTAATAAATTATGTGTTTAATAAAAATTTGAAGCATCTTGCTGCCATTATACAAATTGAAATTCAAAACAATGTCCTGCCTACACTTTGACATATACCTATCTGTGATAATACATCAACATAAGTACCCGTGACAACAACCTTTGTAAAAAAAAAATTAAAAAAAGTATACATATCAAAATGTCTGCTCTTTTCTACTCAAAAAGAGGTACGCGTTTGTGTAAATAAGGTCTATCATACCATATACTACAAAAGTTATTGTTAAATATGTGTGAATGAATTGGAAACACCTTCATTAAAAAGGAGAAACAAAAAAATTGGAGTAAATTTTATAACTTGGGCTTTTTAAGTAGTCGAAACACATGGTGCAGAGTAAATCTGAAGCCAATGCAAGGGTTAAAAGACCTAGTAAAATGATGAAGATGACAGAAGCTGTGACCCAATTAATCTAAAGTAGCTACTTCACACTTTTTGTTGTTTTAGTTGTGCAGAAAGGTGGTGCACTACAAAAACTGAAATTCACCACATTCACCAGACCAGTTCATATAAATGTCTTATTTCAAGCCTTTTAAGGACAAAAGTGAGGTTTGAATTGCTTGTAACAAGTCAAAAAAATCTGCCAATTGGTTAAAAAAAGTTCACTCGTAAAGTTTCTTGAAGTCAGAAAGATGTCTTAACACAAGAAACTATTTTTTACTTGTTACAAGCAATTCAGACCTCATTTTTGTCTTTAAACAACTCAAAATAAGACATTTTCTTGGACTTATCAGTTGAATGTAGCTCATATCAAGAAATAGAAGACTTTTTTTTTTTACCAAAATAAAGACATAATGACTTGCTTAGATTCCAGTTTTTGCAGTGTGGTTAAGTTTTGAATGGATGAAAGACACATGGAGTTGAAAAAGCAGGTGGTGCAGGATGAAATCACGCTTGGATGCAAGGAATTCTGCACAGACATGGAGCAAATACACTTTGAATGGAGTCTGAACTGAAAGCAAACAAGTGGTTAAAAAAAAAAAAAAAAAAAAAAAGGTGACAGCATGCTCATGTGGCTAATTCTGAGGCTAACCATGCTAACAGATGAGCAAATGTTGTCTTCCCCTCATTCCTGTTTCATTTTCTTGCCACATCTGTTGCCGCTGACCCTGGTGTGGATAAATCACAGTTCTGACACGGGCTGGGGTAAATTTGACCACTTCCTGTTTCCAGCCCCATCGGGCCCCCTCTGGAATGTGTGTGTGTGCAGGACTGTGCAGCTCTGGTTAGAGTTTCTAAATGTTGGCAGACCACGCTTCTGTGGCAGAGGAACAACACTTTAGAGAGGACAAGCTAGAAAATCCAAAAGACGAAACACTTTTAGTCGGTATCGGGGTCGAATCATGAGTTTAACTAGCGCATGGCTCTTTTTATTTGATTTCTGCACCGAATAAATCTTTTCTGATGTTTTAAAAAGGTCAGTCTGACTCGTATGATGCTGCTTTTCATGCTTCTGGCACATTACTGCACGTGGTCAACCTCTTCCCAAACAAGCATATTAATATCCCGCTCTGCTGAGACAAAGACAACTCTGTCCTAGTTTTGTGTTATGACTGAGTCACAATTGAGACGGATTCAAGCTAAAAAAAAAAAAAGAGAAGTCAGCTGGATAAGTGAGACAGCACATGCTGCTCAGACATGGAAAAGAAATCAGGTCATCATGTTTTAACTCCTTCCACAGCAGAATGACTTCAGCCGAGGCCTTTTTTTTTTTTTTTCTTTTTTCTGAGAGTCAGATTACAGCGTTCACAGCGACAGATGAACGCTGTGCAACAATTTGAGCAACCTTTATTTTTTAACCCATCAATCATTCAATCTATAAATGTCAGAGAGGAGACAAAGATTTCAACCGCAAGTTCTCAGAGATGGCAGCCAACGGTGTGATCGTCAGTCCAGCTGAGCAAAGATTGTGTTTACAACGACATGAAGCTGGCGAAAAACAAAGAATCTGACGACAGGGACTAGAAACTGTGTGACAACTCTCGATAATGAATCACTTTTGAATGAGAGCGTTACATTTCTGTCACTGGATGGATTCATTGACTTAATACTGAAGCATGACAGTGGCTGTCATCCCCTCAATGTGTCGGTGATGCTGATGAAACACCAGCTTCATTCTCCAGTGAGAAAATACTGACATTTGGATGCTTTTTGAGACGGACAGAAAAACACAGGCTTGTCACTGATCGCTTTCTCACGACTTTGCAACATGCTGCATCACACAAAAAGTAATGCAACACAACATATCAGATACTAGCAGTTTAGAAGACGGATAAAAATGACAAAACTGAGCAAGTACTAAAAACCTAGGCCTGAGCATTGCAGAGAGCAACTTGCTGCAGACTTTACTGCATCAATTAAGGGTGTGCAATATGATGATCTTAGATTGTGAAGGAATAGAGTGTGGGGACGATCTGCCAAATCACAGAGATCATACAACAGTCCGAGTGCACAATCTATCCCTGGCAGGTGCTGTGTTATTAGATACTATATGATAAAAAGAGAGCTGAATTCATACATGAAGAATATTAATGAGGAAATACTGCCGCAGCTCTGACAGCACTGATGGAAACTCTACATCTCCCGCTTGGACAATATGACAGCTCCTGGTGTAAAGCTCTTGATAACATGATTGGAAGAAATAAAAGCTTACTCGCTTCTTCGCTTCTCTCTCTGTAGACGTTTTTTTTTTTTTCATGATTTGAGTCACAAACAAGTGTCAAAGCTTCTGAAACTTTTTAAACGTGAGGACTACTCCGTCCCACCTGAACGTAGGTGCCCAGCATAACAGACAGATAAATAGGTATTTATAAAATGAGGGACCATTGTTCTTGATTTGGTCATTTATCAAGACTCAACACAGCTTCACCCTTGAAGCTGTTAACAGAACATCTGTAAAAGTTATGTTTTCCATTATGGCTGATGTCATAATATGTAAATTAGATGAATGAATTCACTCCAATCACAAACTTTAGGTCACACTGATGCTTTTTCTCATTTACAGTTTGCTTTTATCTCTGACCATTTTCAAGCTACAACCTTTTGAAATAGTGATTTCAAAACTGAATATTTTATTTAAAAAAACTGTGGCACCTACAGAGTTAAAGCACTGTAGAACTGAAAATACAAAACAGAAAGTTCAGTCAAAGTTATATACACAGCCTGACTTACGACAGGAAGGTTAGCCTTAGCTAGCTTAGGAAAGTCTGCTAGCTCAATGCTAACACAATTAGCATCTCGACTGTGTTACTTTGTGGTTATTATACTAACTTTTCTTAACTTCCACAGACACACAAACGTTCTGAAGAAATAATTCAAACTGCAAGTATTCACAAGCTGTTTCTTGCTGCTCTTCAATAAGGAGTTACTCACTGTCGACTGTATGGAAGCCTTTATTGGCCAAAACGCTCAAACTAAAAAGTTATGTGAGAACTAAACAGAAAAACAATGCAACTGCATTACATGTCTGTAAAAGGCAGCACAATAATTTTTAACTACTGGAGCTTATTTAAGCTCAAACTGTACAGGATGAATTTATCAGGAAGTACTCTTTAGCCACTTAAGTCAAATGGAGCCCAAAAGAGGTGAAGACACAAAATAACTGTGATTTATTGACTGATCAAAAATTTTTTTTGAAAAAGTTGCGATAAAATTGTGATTATTAAAAAACAAAAAACAAAAAAAAAAAAAAAACTGATATGATTTTTTTTTTTCCATATCACCCACCCCTATAACAATATAGCTAAGCACTCTGAATATGTCCTTGATAACAAAACAATGAACTACCAAGTGGTGCAATGATGTTGAACATCAGCCACATTTAGCTTTATTGCAGAACACCTTTACAGCACTAACATCTGCTTTACAGCATCCTACAGAAACTCTCCAGGGACAAAAATGGCAAAAACAAAGAAACAAGGGGCAATATTTTATGCTTGCTTTCGAGTTGTTGCGATACCAATACTAGTATCAGAAATTGCTCCAATACTTCAGAAAATGCTGGTATCGGTATGGGCAACTATTGGAGTCGATACCACGTAATTTATTAAATTGTAAATCTAATGTTTATCCCTGTTAAATAGTCTCCTTCGCTGCTCTTAAAACAGTAGCGCTGTGCTGCAGCCTGCTCGATCACCTGACACTGACTCAACAGACGCGCCGAGATTTAGATAAGCTAACTTGGACAATCATGTCAGCAGTGTGGCGATATTTCACACTGGATACCGCTTTACTGTTATATTTAGAAATAAATGGCTTTAATTTTCTGTATTTACAAAGGGTTTAACCGGAACCAATAATAATCCTATCAAAGTCATGCAGGCACAGTGTGATATTTTTTCATAACATACTGGTATTGGATCGGTACTCCGTATCGACAGATACCCACAGCACAAGTATCGGAATCGGTGTCGGTAGAGAAAAAATGGTATCGAAATGTCTCGAGTTTGCTTCTCTGTGGCTTCATGTGAATGTAGTGTGAGTGTAGCAGCCTTGGATTCAAGTGTCTTATCGCAAAACTAAGATAAATGGGAAATGTTCATGAAGAAAGTTTTGATATTTTCAACTATCATCTTGACAAACTTGGATTAGGAGTCAAAACCGCTCCTATTTTTAACTGAATGTGATTCAGTGTGAATAATTAGCATGTCTTCTGTCTGCTTTTAAAAAAAGAAAAAAAAAAAAAAAGACCGGGGTCACAGACAGATCTGTCACAGACCACGAGACCTCCACATGGAGCTGCAGCATCCACCCAAACAGTGCAGCCTTTGATAGCCTGTCACTCAGCACCACCCGGGCCCCCCGACAACCACCGGCCTTCTTTTAATAACACGGCCTCCTCCACGGCCCCGAGAAAAGTTTTCAGGGAAAAGAAGTCGATGGAAACAAGTAAGTAAGAAAATGTTTGGGGGGGGGGAGAGAGCCCCAGTAAAGGGTTGTAATAATGTGAACACATGGCATTTGAGGGTGCCAAGAAAAATAAGGGGCTCTAAAACCAGTGCATTCCTTTCAAATGAAACCCCATACTCGCCTGGCAGCCACCATACACTTTCAAGCCTATTCATCATCTAAAAGTAGAGTGAGGTAGCACAGGAGGAGAGGGCTCACTCTGACTGACACTCACCGCTGTCAGTGCCTCCTCTGACACAAAGAAGCATCGACAGCCCAGAGAACCACAAATGTTATATTTTCTCTGACAGCGCCGTCAGTCGTCAAACGTGTCATTCATTCAGCATCATGACGCGGAGTGGAGGTGGAAAGTAACAGGAAAAAAATATGTTAAATGTAAGTACAGTTGATTTTTCTGATGTTTTTCTGACATTTTTCTTTACTTTGGACCCAAATTTGAACACATTTCCCAGCACATCAACAGGCCTGTTAGACAAATTTCATCCAGAGCGAAGTTATTGATTGATTCTATTTTGCATCTCTGAGCTCTGCCTCCCAAACACCAATGATTCAAACTTTATAGGATCTGAAAATAGCACATAAACAATCCAGATCTGTGAGCTCATATCAAACGCAACTGACAGACAATGGTGAAAACTGGATGTTACTGATGGAACTGTAACAGAAAACACTGATAAAGACTAAGATTACATTGATGTTTTCAACAAGAGGCTGCTGCTGCTGAGAGGGAAGGAAAGAACGAGAGCGAAAACCAGCAGCTGTTGTCGATCGACATAAAGATAAAGTAAAGAGAGAGCAACAGAAAAGTAACTAAGGGGGCAAAACTGTAAAATAAGAAGCTTTTTTTTGAATGAGTTGACAGCAGTTGCACCCTAAAGAATCACTTCCCTGCAAAATTAAGTTCTATAATTGACTTTTCTTGCTTTTGACGTCATACTTCTTCCTGCTTTCTGCTCTCCATCACAAGTTGCATTTCCATTACACTTTTTTGCAAAATAAAGGCAATATTTCTGAAGTTTTGATAGAACAATTGCGCCTTGGTGGTGTTTCCATTACGACTTTACAACTCCAGTAAAATGTTGTTGGCAAGATTCAATTTGAAGAAGACTGAAGAGGTCTGAGACTGTAAACTGGCTGTAGCCATGGAGATAACAAATATTTAAAGAGCTGAATCGTCATTTTGATGAGGTTTACTGTTGCTGTTGATGTTGTCAACAGGCAAAGGCAGAGGGCAGTTGCAACATACTAGGGGCTTCTGGGAGAGGATCATGGCCGAGGGGTTCATAGAGGGGTTGTGGATCCAAAACCTCAAGATGACCCAGCACTGCATTCGACATGACATACGATTCGAGGTGCATCAGTTATTCACATCCAGTGATGCGTTTTTGGAAAAAGGTGTTTCCATTGCGCTTACGTGATTGGCTTTTGAAACAATTGTAGGTGTAATGGAAACACAACTACAGATAGTACAACAGTGTTGCTGATTCCTCGGAAAGAAAAGTAGCAGTCCTAGAAGTCAAAAAATGACATAATCGCCTAGGTTGCATAATTGGCAATTTGTATGATATTGTCATGGATCCTGCTAGGGGGAGGATTAATGTCTAATCTAAACAATTAAACCCTGTTCATATACTAGGAACAACAGAATGATCTATTTGTTTTTTTTCCAAGGTCAAATAACAACCCTCCTCCTTTATCCAGGCTCATGTTGACGAATATGATTTTTTTCTGGGCCAATAGCATTTCCCATTATTAGAAGTCCAGGAAGCCAATAGCTGATATTCATTTGCAGTAAAAGTGAAAATACTGGTGTCAAAATTCAGAATAATACAAACTTAGGTTTTTACTTTCTCTCTCTGCAGCCCAAACTGTCCCTTGAAACTCATATCTGCTCTCCAGAGCTTCTCCACTCAGCAAAACTTTTTCTCCTCTCTGCCCTGTGTCTGAGCCATTGACTGTATATAGAATGTACAGCGTGCTTCCGCCTGTCACCGTTCTACGATTTTGAAGCCAAAAAACCCCGTTTCTCTAGCCGCCATTGTGCAGCCAGAGTCTGCGCAGTAGAGAATTTCCGGTGGAGCCAAGTAAAAAAGAGAAATAAAAATATTTATTTCTTCTACTTCAGAAGGTTTAGTCTCCTTTTGGCTCTCTTTCCCGAAGTTTCTTATATCCCCGATAAAAACTACTCATGAACGGCAGCTGTCAACTATCGTAAAACGAAACTTATATCGTGGTTTTTAACGTCCAATAACTAATGAGAAACTAACTTCTCAAGAAAAAAAACACCTGAACACCATGCAGCCAGGTGACATTGTCATACTACCTTAGCGTAAGGATGAGAGAAACGTTTCTACGAGGTATCGTAATTTTTTTTAAGTTTTCCCGGCTCATATCTGGAATACATGGGGAGGCGGGGCTTATGACCTATACTGCAGCCAGACACCAGGGGGCGGGGCATCTGCTGGAGGCTTCAGTTTGAGCCGAATGTTGTTACGTCCACTCATTATACAGACTATGGTCTGAGCACTGTGCATGCTCAGCTTTCACTCCTCATTGGTTGTTACAACAAAGGTAACCAATCAGATGGTGACGTGGGTGGGACAATGCTGGAAACAGAGTAGCAACTGCAGACAGAGAGGTGAGGCTGCATAAGAGCCAAATAACCCAGTTTTAAAATGATCTCATATCAGCTGATTATAGTTGGAAAAAAGGCCAATCCTGATTATCCACAAAGATAACTGGCCCCGGACGATGAAACTGACCAAAAAGAATCATGTGCATGTGCCTTTCATTTACATGCAGTCACCTGCTCTGGCTGCAGTGGGAGGGATTGCTACGAGCGAGTAGGACTTGTCTGCCTGTGAGTGTTTTGGAGGGAGGGAGGGAGGGGCCCATAGTCGCATATGCTGCCCTTTGAGACAAGTAGAGTCAATACATGCTTTCACACCAGAGCCTCCAAACTGCAGAAAAAGTTGCCAGATCTATCCTTTTAAATAATAAATCACAAGAAGGGTCCAAAAAGTCTCTAAATGTTGCAAAAAGTCACTAAGTTGGCATCACTGCACCTCTCTGCTATCTTTCCTTCTTCACAGCTCTACAAATAGCAAATACGTTTGTTGGGTTCTTTTATCATCCAGTAAAGATACTCGTGTTACGACTGTGTGTGTCCCTTCCTCTCAAGTCTCTCAAGAGGTATGCATTTAACTTTTTTTTACTGTGAGAACGTTTCAGAGCCTGAACTTCTCATTTAGATTCCAGTAAAGACGTTGCATCAGGAGCTGCTCCTCCAAAGAATCATCACTTCCCCTTTTCCAAAAATAATGCTTGCACTTTTGCTCCCGACATCTAATCATGCATTCACTACTAATGAAGAGTTCAGAATGATGTTACTCTAACAGCCTGGGTCCTACAAGCAGCAGATGAGGATGATTACATAAACTCCAGCAGCTTCTGGCAGCACTGCGGTGGGATATGAGTGAGAGTTTTGGGGCTTACCGACTACTTTGGGCAGTTTCTGTCGCCTCAGTGGAATACGGGGAAGTTTAGTGCTGATGCGGCTGAATCGTCCGCACAGGATCCGCTTTGCCTTTTTGCTGTTGGTAGAAAGAGAGAAGTAGGGGGAAAGAGAGAGAGAGAGAGAGAGAGAGTTGTCTCAGTGAGGATTGAAAAGGATGACGCCATGGAAATCTAAATAAATCATTCAAAAGAGGCATATTACACCTGGCTCCATGCCTCCGTTTGGGGCCCGGGGGGGCTGCTCACATTGCAACTCACACTCTAATGTCAATACATGAAAAGTACTTAAAATACAAATCATATGCATTTATTCATTTAACAACCTGGTACCTGGGAGAGAGATTGAAAAGAAAACAGATTCCTATTTTCCTAACCAGGGCAAACCTACTTTCGCAAAACCAAACCCAAACCCCCATCATGCACCGCTGAGGTGAAGACACAGATCCATCACTCACTTGTGGTCGTCTTTGTGTCGGCACAGGCAGCAGCAGCACAGCAGCGAGAGCAGGACAATCAGCAGAAAGGAGACCAGGGTTCCAGCCGCAATCACACCCATCCGCTGGTTGGGCTCTGAAAGGCGAGACGCAGGGAATTCTGGGTGTGCCACACAACTTCAACAAATCTCTCCCTCACTGTCATCGCTAACACTCCAGACTTTGGCATATTGCAGATTATCATGATTTACAGTTCAAATTAATTGAAAAGAGGGGTTGAGATAACTGTGTGTGATGTTTATTAATGCGATAGTTACAGAGGCCTCCTAAGTGGTGCGTTAACAATCGATTTTTAATTGCCGCTCGACGCGAAGCATCTCTCAGGAAATGAAACCGCAACAGGCTGAGATTCGCTCCAAATTATTCACCATTAATCTTATCTCCCTCAAGACGTGAGGCCACTTACCCTCTCTCTCTGCTGTTTCCTGCACGCAACCTCTCCTCCCCTCACTTCTGCTTTACTTACACCCCCCACCCCCCACTCAACCATAACTCATCAGTGATTTATTAGCACCCCTCCTTCTTTAAGTGGGAGACACCCCAGAGATAATAAGTGCTGCATTGCATAAGTTTGGACTGATAGCAAGGACAGATGACACCAAAGGAGAAGGAAAGCAACGTAAATGTAGCACAAACAGTAAAGTAGCTCATTTCTTTACTGTAACAAGGCCTCGTGGCAGAAATTTATGTGCTGGATTAATTAAATATTAGGGTGACCATTATTCTGAAAACCCAAAAAGAGGAACCTCGACCAAAGACGACAAAGTAGCTTCATAACCGAAACATTTATTTGAAACACTCCCTCTCTATTTGAAGTGAAAAATTTTTATAATGGCAACATAAATAATGTATTAAAGCAGAATGATGCAGGTTAAAAATATCGAAGGAAAAAAAATGGCTTTTTCTTTGTCTTTTTTTGGCACAGATGGAGTCAAAAATGTTGAGATATGGCAAATGTTCAATTTCTGCCCCTTAATTTTATCTATTTATCTCAAAATTTTACTTTTTAACTAACAAATTTTGTCTTTTAAACTCAAGATTTAATATATTTGTGGGCTTCAAATGTCAACTTTTACCCTAAAACTTTAAAGAGTTATCTATAAAGTTTTACTTTTAAATTCAAAATTTGATTTTTACACTCAAAATTTCATCTTTGGAACCATAATTTTGTCTATTTCTCTGAAATTTTAACTTTTCGTCTCAAAATTTTGACTTTTAAACTCAAAATTTGATATTTGGGGAGGGGCTTCAAATTTCAACTTTTACCCTATAATTTTGACTAGTTATCTATAAATTTTCACTTTTAAGCTCAGAATTTCATCTTTTGAACCATTACTTTGTCAATTTATCTGAAATTTTTAACTTTTCATCTTTAAATTTAGACTTTTAAACTCAAAATAATATTTTTAAGCTAAAAATTTTTGACGTATCACAGAATTTTGACATATGCATTTTTCTCAAAATTTAACTTTATTTTACAAATTTTGACTTTTAAACTCAAAATCTAATATATTTGGGGGCTTCAAGTTTTAACTTTTACTCTACAATTTTGATTAGTTATCTATATATATTTACTTTTAAACTCATAGTCTGATTTTCAAGCTCAAAATTTCATGTTTTGAACCACAAATTTGTCTATTTATCTGAAATTTTGACTTTTCATCTCAAAATTTTGACTTTTAAACTCAAAATATTATTTTTAAGGTAAAAATTTTGACTTATCTCATACTTTTGACTTGTCTCATAGTGAATTCATCATTTACTGTCATCTTCATAACTGGAGTGAAAAGGTTTTGTTATAACGGGGCAGCTGCCACCCTATGCCACCCCAGTAGATCCGCCCCTGGGCATTGGCAAAAAAGATTCAGCAAATTTTACATCTTCCTGCTCATCCTACAGCTGAATGTTCTGAATGTGGCTCAGTTTAAAGGAGTAATAAACAAGCTTTACAACAATATAAGCTTTGTTTCCAAGGAGCTTTGGTTTTTTGCTGTAACAAAGAAATAATCGATTAAACAGTTCCTTTACTTTCTGTGCTATGTTTAGTTGTGGTTTCAGATGGATTGTTGGACAGCCTGGGCGTTGCATGCTGTCATTGCTCACAGCTGGATTAAAGACTGAAATGATTCGGAGGGGGATAAGGTGGAAGTGTCACGGCCTCATAACAACACTGGCTGGCCTTCTTCAGCCAATCACGTCCGCTCGTCAAAGTACTTTGTGTTCTACATATAAAAACATGTCAAAACAGTTTCTTGACTCTCTTTCCCTCTGTTTCTGTGCCAACTTCTTCCCTTCTTATATGTTTACCATCCCCCTCTTTATTTCTTCCTTCCTCTCTCTCTCTTTTTCTCTCTCCTTCTCTCTCTCTGGACAGGAACAGAGCCAACAAACACAGCCATAAAAAGGACACCGGTCTGCGTCTGGAAACACTATCAAGGCCTCACTACGCTAACTCTCCCATTACAAACACTGACCTGAATAGATGTGTTTGTTGCTACTCGGAGTGTACGGCCAACTATGAGACATTTTATACACACGCAGCACTCATGGCATCTGCTCGTTTTGACAAATAACTCTTTTCTGAACCTGTAGTACAGGCATGAAATGACTGTTTTTGTCTCAAAAAGTACAAAATTTAGCAAAAGACCAGTCTGTGACAAACAAAAACAAAACTTTTAGTGATGTCGTAAACACAGAGGTGGTCATTTCTGTTTAAAAAAAGGGGATTTTCTTACGGAGATGGCAAGCACCAGACACAGGATCACAGTTTTTGTCGTTGCAGGAGCAGGTTTGGTTGCAGTTCACTCCATACTGACCGGGTTGGCAGGTCATGTTGCAGCTTTAACACAAGAGGGGGAAAAAAAACACAGCATCTGTTTGAAAACATTCAAAGCAATGGATGCAGAAAATAGAGAGCAATAAAGAGGTAATAACATCAGTGCGTTTTTCACTCTCTATTCCAGTTTTATCTCCCACATCTGTGGAACAACACGCCCCAAAACAAAAGCTCCCTCTTCGATTCCCAAGAGCGTGACACGCTTCATGTGAAAACCTTTTTATTGTAAAGCCGCCGAGGGCATAAATATATGACTTCATTTTTGAGGTATGAGGTGTCTCGTGACTTACTAGGTGCCGTAAAACCCCGGGTCACACAGGCACTCTCCGGTGACAACATGACAGATGCCGTTGTAGCAGTGACTGCAGTTGTTCTCGCAGTTCTCGCCGTACGTGCCATTCGGGCAGCGCACCTCGCACCTATCACACACGAAAGGAATGCAGTGATTACGGTAATTTTCAAGCTGAGTGGAATGAGTCATGGACATTATCACAGTGTGGAAAAAGAGATTAGAGTGGCTACTACTTTAGGGGGACCATATTCTAGAGACACAAAAAGAGGACCCCTATCAAACCTCTTGGAGATACTGCAAAAATACCCCAAATACAACAAAGTAGCTTCATAACATCTACAGTTATCCAAAACAATCCTTTTTTGTTTGATGTGAAAACTACAGTTAACCTCTTAAGACCTGGCGTCCCCATACGTGAACATAACATTTCTGCCTCTCAGACCTGAAACTTTATTTTTTAAAACTTTAATCTCTTAGCCACATTTAGGGATAATTCCCACATCATCTTTTGGTGATGTCATAACTCTACACCCATTTCAGTGAGAATAAAAGTGTAGTAATGAACAGTAACACTTATAACTAAAAACTAGTAACTAACTAATAACACAAAAAAAATAACTTCCTGTACAAAAAAAACAATTAATTTTTTTATACTTATTAGGTCTTATTGATCTGAAATAGCAAAGAGGAATAAAAAATGCACAAGAAAAATACTCGGGTCTTAAGAAGTTAACATAGATAACGTATAGAAGCCCATTTCTTCCAGTTATGAATATGAAAATGTGAAACTGTTTTTGTTGAGATTTTTTTAATGCCCAGTCTTAATTTTGGGATTAAACAGTTAAAATTTCAACATTTAATCTCAAAACTATGGCTTTTTCTTTCAGAATTTTGACTTTTTAATCTTAAAATTTGGACATAATAGGTGCAAAAAAAACCTTTTCAACAAAACCAAGGTTTTCATTTTCATTTTTTCCAATAAAAAGACAATTTCTGTTTTTTCTTGAAATGTTGGCTTTTTTTCATAATTTTGACTTTTTAATCTCAAAATTTTGACATAATAGGTGCAAAAAAACCTTTTCAACAAAACCAAGTTTTCATTTTAATTTTTTTCCAATTGGTGGAAATGGGTTCCCATAATAGTTGCTTACCACATGCCTAAATAGAAAGAAAAAATATATATTCCTATTGTGCAAAAATGTAAATAATGCCTCAAATTGTATCCAAAGTTAAATTTCAATGTTTAGGAGTTTAAATGTTCAGCTGACACAAAGTTGCCAGCTTTGCAAACGGTACAAGTTGCTTCCAACTGGTCACGACAATGACGAAAAAAGGGTGCAACCATGTATCTGCATTACCACTCAGCATTTTCTGTCTGGTTAGATCAGGTTTTAGTGCATGCTCGACATCCTGAGAGGTTGCCAGTGTAATAACATGATTATAACATAATAGTAAATACAATAATGTAATAACAGAATAATGCCAGTAGCCCAGTGCAGCACTTTATAATAGATATTAATGGTGTGTAGAATAAGCTGAGAAAAAAAAAAACAGACAGTAATGGAACTTTTGTAAAATACCTAACAGGGAAAAGTGGGTTTTTGGTCTCCCTTTAATGGTTATAGACACCGCGATATTTATAAGTTTGACAATGACAAAGCTCGAAGTGTGATCTTGTACCTGTCCCCAATCCAGCCAGGGTTACAGTGAGAGCACTTCCCCTGGATGGGGTCGCAGTGGTGTCCGTCCTTACAGGTGGGACACACCTCCTGGCAGTTCTCTCCAAAGAAGCCTTTGGTGCAGAGCTGGTCGCACCGTGTCCCATTCCAGCCCCTGTCACAGGTAATGCAGCGTCCCTCTGTCACTTTACAGGGCTGCTGGCCTTTGCAGTGTCCACACCTGCGTCCAACAGAATCAGATTAATCACAATTAATGTTGTTTCCACGAAAACCTTCCATATCCTGTGCTTAGTAGAACTTTGGAGTTTGTATTTGTGTGCCAAGTATCCCTAATTGAAGTTTAAAGAGGGAGATAAAGAACAGTGAACTTTGTTTCTCCTCGGTTTATAGCAACGCTGTCCTCTGAGATCGGATCAGCTCATGGAAGGTGAAACACTTAACCTGAATTGCTTTTTCATCCTGGCTGATGATTATGGGATAATGTGAATACCAACTCCCAAATCTGACTTTATTATTGCTCCATTAAGCATCATGTTCAGATATTTTATGGGTTATCACCTGCAGCATATATCAAATCTTATTTCCTATCAAACCACAAAACCTCACTATAATGCAGATCAGACAAGGGAGTTGAACATTAGACATCTGTTCAAGCTGCATGTTTCCCGTGTGTTTGAAATAGTGCATGTGCTCTCTGCCAAGTTTTCTTCCCCCACCTGTTCCTGCAGTTCTGACCGTAGAACCCCGCAGGACACGGCTCCCTGCAGAACTTCCCACGGTACCCTGGCGTGCAGGTACACGAGCCGTCCGCTTGGTTGCACTTGCCGTGGATGCACTGGCAGTATCGTTCGCAGCGAGGACCCCACAGCCTCTCGCGGCACTGGCAGCGTCCGGTGAACTGGTCGCACGGCGAGTTGTTGCAGTTGCACTGGATGGCGCAGTTCCTCCCCGTCCAGCCGGGGTTGCACATGCAGCGACCGGTCATGGCGTCGCAGATGGAGTTGATGCTGCAGTAGCAGTTGTTGTTGCACTGCGGGCCCCAGACGCCTGGGTGGCATGTGCATTTACCCGTATCCTGATCGCACTTGCCTTTTTGGCACATGCAGGCATTCTCGCAGTTTGGTCCCCAACGGTTGTGGTTGCAGGTACACTGGCCGGTCAGGTCGTCACACTGGCCGTTGGGGTAGCAGTTGCATTTTCCCTTGCAGTCTGGGCCCCAAAACTGGGCTGGGCACTCTGTTCAAAGACAAGGAGGTCATTTGAAAACAGAAAACAACCTTCTGACCTTCACAACAAAAGAAAAACCATTTCTCAGACTGTAAAATCCATAAAGTCCACTACTACTTTGTTTCAGTGATGCTCGATACCGCTGATTTCCTTACCAATCCGATGCTGGGTAAAATTCAGGCTGGTATTGGCGATACCAATCCGATATGATACTGATTGTACCAATTAGACTGGTGTAAATTATAATGGAGATAGAGATAAAATGTTACTTTTTCCATTTTTTCCAGAACTTTTCCAAGTTCACCATGGCATTTTTTTAATGCCCACCCACATTAGACTATCCACCTCACTGTCTGTTTTTAAAACTCGTCTTAAAACCCAATTTTATTACTTGGCTTTTAACCCACCATGAGACTCGGCTCTGTTTTTCTCTTTTATGTTTTTTTTTTTAAATAATTGTTTTAGTTATTGTTTTTATTGTTCGTAAGTTGTTTTTAGGAGCAATGAAACAATAACATGAGTGTTTATATCTGATTTTTTATCTATGTTGCAATGTTCTGTCCATATGTGTACAGCACTTTGTTTTCAGCTGTGGTTGTTTCTTAAAGTGCTCTATGAATAAAGTTGAGTTGAGTTGAGTTGACCAATTACTCTTAATAATCTATCAAAAACTTGTCGATGTAATTCACCTTAAATGATCAATTCTCTAGAAACCCACCAGAATAAATGCAGGAGCTGAATTAGCTGCATACATGACTCTGTTTACACACTATCATTTTATTTTCAGACTGTGTGACTGAGTAGTGTGCTGCTGTGACTACGCATCATAATACCCAGGCGGAAGAAAAAGTAGTCCCCACAAACCATGTGATTCAAATGAGAGCTCAAGAGTATAGTTTCTTTCCAATGTGTTCCTGTTTATTTTTAACATTACGTCAAACAAAAAAAAGTATCAAAAGTAATAATATTTTGATTTGAGAGTCGATACAGGAGTGTAAAGATCTCGTACAGGTCGTATCGATATGTCAGTATCAATCTGCACATCACCACCTTGAGTGTCAGCGACTGCTCCAGGGGTGTCCACGGCTTCTACAGAAATCAGTTTAGCCTGCGGCTGCGTTTTTGTCTTGTCAGAGATAAGAGTTTGTGTATGATTTGGATTGTGTTTCACCAGACAGTCGTGAAAGATCTGACATGAGGAGATTGAAATGTTTCCAACTGCTTTTTCGTACTTGGTTAAGTAAGAAGGATCTAATAATTCACCAGAATATAAAATGTTTCAGATCTTGTGATGTCAGTGGTCAACATAAAAAAATACAGTATCTCTAAATAGAAAGGGTAAGTCCAGAAACTTCTCATGCCAACTCTGAAAAAAAAAAAAAAACAGTTTAACCACCCCAGTCAAAACAGTCTGAACTTAGTCTTGTTGAGTTTGGCATTTTATCCTTATCTTGGTTTCCCAGGGCCAAATGTGAAATGTGCAGGTTTGGATAACAGATTGGAGACAATACAGTATCATTGTTGACATTATGCAGTGGTAGTTTGTCATCAATGAGAGGTACAGACTGTTTGACATTGATTTTACTCTAAATGAGACCAGTACTTTCACAACGAGAGACTTGACACAAGCCATTGGTCTTTAACTTGTGATGTTTCAAACTATTGAACTACTTTCCACTGAAATCACCCTCCACCTATTTGCCAAAGTAAAAAAAAAAAAACCTTAAGCCATTTTCCTGTTGGTTTCATTTCAGATGCCAAGATGATTTCCAAAATTGTTTCTTTTATGCTTCAGGTTCAGGTAATCCCAACAGTGAAACCTACACACTGGTGTTTAGGTATATATCTTTATAATGTGATATCAAGAGCAACAATATCCAAAAAAGGAGAAAAAAGAAAAAGTCTTTTTAAAAAGTTGTCTTCACAAATTGACTGGAAGGGTTGTGGGTTGCTGGAAATGACAAATCTTTCAACCAATCAATGAACCGAAGTGCTTTAAGCTCCACCTTTTTGGGTCAGATCAGTTTGCTGGAACCCCAACGGAAGGGAACCAAAAAGTGGGCCAGTATGGGTCAGTAATTCAGGGAAACTTTTTATCTAAGTATTTTAACTCTTTGCACATAATCAATACTTTATCATCTCAGATTTTCAAATTTAATCTCACATCTATGACTTTAAATCTCAAAATTTCACCTTTTTTAAAATGACCTTATTGGAATACACTTTCAACTTTTTAAATCATTTGTAATTTCATTGTCTTATCATGTTTACTTTATCTCATATTTGTGACTTTTTATCTCATATTTTAAACTTTTAATCTTACAATTTTGACTTTGTATCTCAAAATTTCTACTGTTAAACTCATACTTATGACTTCTCTGTCTCAAAATTTCACCTTTTCGTTCTCATTATAATGACTTTTTTGGTGCACGATTTCATCTTCTATCTCAATTCTGACTTTATTATCTTATAATGTTTACTTTGCTTTATACTTTTGACTCCCCCCCCCCATAATTGCACTAGATTATTACACAAATTCAACATTATCATCTCATAATATTACCTTTATCTCAAAATTTGAACATTTAAGCTCATAATCTTAACTTTTTATGTCCAAATTTCAACCTTATAACTCATAATGATGACCATCTCAAACTTTTGACCTTTTATCTCAAAACTTTCATTTCAAATTTATGGCTCAGTAACCTCAAAATTTCACCTTTTTGTTCTCACAGTAATGACTTTATTGTCACACAATTTACACATTCTATCCCTCTTGTGGACTCTATCTTTTAAAGTTTACTTTATCTCAGTTTTAACTTTTCCCCCCAAAACTTCTGCTTAATATTTTCAAAAAATTGTTTGTATTTTCACATATTGTCTATTTATTTCATAATTGTATCATTTCTAGCTCATAATTTTTACTTTTTGTCTCAAAAATACAATTTTTTAAACTTAAAATTATGAGATTATTTACAAATTTTGACTTCCATCTCAAATTTATGACTCAATAATCCAAAAATGTCACTTTTTGTTCTCATAATAACGACTTTATTGGCACACAATCTCAAAATTTTATCTTGACTGTGACTTTATTATCTTATAATGTTTACTTTATCCCATAGTTTTGACTTTTCTCACCAAATTGTGACTTGATAAGAGCAGAATTTTCAAAAAAGCTGAATTTCAACTTTATTTTCAAAATGGTATAAATGGGCTTCCGTAGTCATCTTATTGTAGACAAAGAAGGAGAAAATAAAAACACTGTGGCTGCTTCACCGATCAGACATGTTAAGCTGGAAGGCCATGCTCCCCAAAGTTCTTGGACCTATGGATAGAACTCCCCAATTCCCCAAGAACTTAATTTCTGGTTGGAACACACAGTTCCTGTTGTCAAAAAGCACCTTTACTCAAGAGACCACCACATTTGTCTGGGAGGTTTAATGTAGCGGAAACTACAGGAGTTCATGTGTCAGTGGCACTAAAGTATAAATCACAGGATCTCCAGACTGATTCGTTTTGATCCATTTCTTCCATACATATCACATAGGTTCATAATTTTCCAGTACTTGTCAAAACTGTTCAATCTGAAACCAAGTGCATGCTGGGTAAAGCCCATCCCCAAGGCTATAAGAGTCAGTGCAGCTCAAAAGTCAAACGCAGTAACACATTTGTTTTTGATATTTGGTATTTCAGGGAGATTTATACATCTTCTCCTTCTCTGACCTTTAAAGTTACATTTTAAAATACTGAAAAAAAAATCACTTACTGGTGTCACAGAGAGGTCCAAAGTATCCGTGACGGCAACGACATTCATTGGGCCTGACACACACCTCATTCTCCTTGCAGGTGAAATTGCCTTCACAGAGAGCTGTAGCCAAGAAGAAAAAGCCACATTTGAAGTTAACACCTGGCCTCCATCACAAGCTGTATGACGTACGATGATGTTTGTGTGGTACATACGTGTCAGGCATTCATCTCCTAGCTGCCCCCATCCACTGCAGCACACGAATCCTGGCAATCTGGAAAAGAAGGAGTTATGAGAGTCAGAATTAGAGGGAAACCTGGATGAAAATGCTGTAAAATGAACACATCTCAAAGCAGCAGCACCCACACCCAACTTAAGCCTCTTTCATCTCATTGATGTGGCAAAGATCTGCAAACGTATGCACGGCTTTGCACAGGATGCATATGTTAAGCACATGCTTGTATAATTACATGAATAATGGAATTTCCCATCTGTATACCCTCTTCACCCCTGCATCTGTTTGGTTTATCAGCGTCTTTAGGTTTTTTCAGCCTTTGGGGATTTACAGAAGTAGGGCAGTGGATATTCAGAGGCAACATTTTTGCAGCCAAGCTTTTCAGCCCATCAGGAAAGGACGGATGCATCTCCTCTTCCTCCCACGCCCGTGACCTCTGCGTGGGCCCCTGCAACACGTCAGCTTCCCCCTAAAGTGTTTGAAGATGGCGCTTTGCTTTCTGTCAATGAGCGAGGGATCAGCGCTGCTTTTTATCCCGCCGGAGCAGGCGCGTGGAGGAGATCACGGGTGTCACCTCTGTGCGCTTTCACTCGTAACGCAAAAAAGATGTTTGATTGTAAAGCGTGCACGTGCCGCTGAATGAATACCACTGGGTTCGACTCTGCAGCGTGCGATTTGATAAACTCCAGTCAACATGTATGTAGTTGACCCTTTCCAACCTCGCAAAGGCAACACATGTCAACACTCCAGAGAGGAGGGTGCATTCAGGTTCTGCAGAATAGGGTCAGTTTTTATAGCTGCACTCCTGTTTGCCTTTCATTACTGCACAAAGAATGTACCAACTACCTTTGCCAAGCTGTTTCTCACTAATTCAGCAACACATTTCCAAACATTCGAGGTGGAATAATGAAAACATAATGAGCAGAATATGAAAAACAAGCAAGTGGTGAGTTCACGGCCAACGCTAGTACGAGAGTGAAATGTCAAACGTGTAAAGGAGTGAGGCCTGTTTTTCAGGATTAATGATGCAAACCTGATCGTAATCTTGACTTTTCAACCTTTATTTTTTCATTATTCATCTCAAACTCACCCATTTCAAAATACATACCAGAAATCAAGTCGTGCACCAAGAAACCGTGAGCACATCTTTTCTTATCGCTCATCTTTTATGATAGAGAGAGGTGAATGAGCTCTAGACTACATCTATTGTTTCCTGACAGACACAGTTTCCAAATTTACAGATGTCAGCCCAACTAGCTTGGCCGCTAACGTTAGCAATTATGGACTTGGATGTGTTTATTTAACCTAGTTACATGACTCTACAGGCTTGGGTGTCATCCTGAAAGTAATCAAGGAATTGTTTTGGATATCTTGAGTCTGAGAGGTAAAGATCCTCCAAGTGTTATGGGTAGAGTTTTTTTTTTCTTTTTTTAAGGAAGACTTTTAGGAAGACAACTATTGCATGACCACGCAATAGTCTTGTGTTCCCTTACAAAAACAACCGAATGAACCAGAAGGAACAAAAGAGAAAAAAAAAGTAATGCAAAAGAACAAACACAGTGTAAAGGAACAAGAAATAAATTGTGAGGGAACACGAAAGAAAAAATAGGGAACACTCAGTTGTTGTGAGGGAATGCAGAACTTTTTTGAGGGAACATTAAAGTATTTTCAAGAGACTATAAGTTACTTTTGAGGGGAGGCACAAGTATTGCAAGAGAACACAAAAGTTTTGTAAGGGAACAAAAACTATAATGAGGGAACGCAAAAGTATTGCAAGGGAACACAAAACCTTTGTGAAGGAACACAAATGTACTATAGGGGAATTACATTTTTTGTAAAGGAACGCAAAAACATTGTTAGGGAACACTTAAGTATTTCGAAGGAGTGTGAAAGTACTGTGAGGGAACACAAAGGTCTGTGGGGGAATATTAAAGTATTTTAAGAGAGTATCAGTTACTTTTGAGGAGAGGCACAAGCATTGCAAGACAACGCAAAAGATTTGTGAGGGAACACAAAACTATAACATGGAAACGCAAAACTTTTGTGAAGGAACACAAATGTACTATAGGCGAATGACATTTTTTGTGAGGGAACGCAAAAAAAATATTGTTAGGAGAAGCAAAAGTATAACAAGGAGCTGCAAAAGTATCTCGGAGGAATATGAAAGTACTGTGAGGGAACGCAAAGGATTATGTGGGAACATTAAAGGATTTTTGAGGGGGTATAAATCATTTTGAGGGGAGGCAAGAGAATTGCAAGAGAACCCAAAAGTTTGTGAGGTAATGCAAAACTATTACAAGGGAATGCAAAGAAAAAGAAAAAACTTTAAGGGAACAGAGAACTTTTCTGAAGAAACAGAAATATACTATAAGGGAATGACATTTTTCGTGTGAGGGAACGCAAAAGTATAACAAGGAGCTGCAAAAATATTGCAAGGGAGCACACAACTATTGCAAGGGAACACGGAAGTATTGCGAGGAAACACTAGAGTATTTCAAAGACATGTGAAAGTACTGTTGGGGAACATTAAAGTATTTCAAGGGAGTACAAGTTACTTTTGAGGGGAGGCACCAGTATTGAAAGAGAATGCATATGTTTTGTTAGGGAACACAAAACTATAACAAGGGAACACTGAAGTATTTCAAAGGAATGTGAAAGTACTGTGAGGGAACGCAAAGGATTATGAGGGAACATTAAAATATTTTTTAGGGAGTATAAATTATTTTGAGGAGAGGCAAAATAATTGCTAGAGGACGCAAAAGTTTGTGAGGGAACGCAAAACTATTACAAGGGAATGCAAAAGAACTTTCAGGGAACGCAAAACCTTTGTGAAAGAACACAAATGTACTGTGGGGGAATGACATTTTTTGTGAGGGAACACAAAAAATATTGTTAGGAGAAGCAAAAGTAAAACAAGAAGCTGCAAAAGTATTGTAAGGGAACGCAAAGGTTTTGTGAGGGAACACTGAATTATTTCAAAGGAATGTGAAAGTACTGTGAGGGAACACAAAGGATTATGAGGGAACAAAGTGTTTTTGAAGGAGTGCAAATCATTTTGAGGGGAGGCAAAAGAATTGCAAGAGAACACAAAGGATTATGAGGGAACCCAATAGTATGACAAGGGAACACAAAACTTCTGTGAAGGAACACAAATGTACTATAGGGGAATGACTTTTTGTGTGAGGGAACACTAAAGTATTTCAAAGACATGTGAAAGCTTTGTGGGGGCACATTAAAGTATTTCAAGAGAGTACAAGTTACTTTTAAGGGGAGGCACCAGTATTAAAAGAGAAGGTAAAAGTTTTGTTAGGGAACACACAACTATAATGAGGGAACACAGAAGTATTGTGAGGGAACACGGAAGTATTTCATAGGAGAGTTATAGTACTGTGAGGGAATGCAAAGGATTATGAGGGAACATCAAAGTATTTTCAAGGGGGTATAGATCATTTTGAGGGAAGGCAGAGAATTGCAAGAGAACGCAAAAGTTTGTGAGGGAACGCAAAAGTATTGGAAGTGAACAGACAACTTTTGTAAAGTAAAAGAAATGTACTAAAGGGGAATGACAAATAATTTTTGTGAGGCAATGCAAAAGTATTGTTAGGGGAAGCGAAGGTTTCGTGAGGGAACACTTAAGTATTTTAAAGGGATGTGAAAGTACTGTGAGGGAACGCAAAAGATTATGAGGGAACAAAGTGTTTTTGAAGGAGTGCAAATCATTTTGAGGGGAGGCAAAAGAATTACAAGAGGACGCAAGAGTTTTGGTAGGGAACACAAAAGTATTATGAGGGCAAGTCTTTGTTTTTTTGTGAGGGAACACAACAGTTTTGTTAGGTAATGGCAATGTTTTATTTTTATTCTTAAATTTTTTTAGTGAGGGAATGCAAAAATATTGTTGGGGGAAGCAAAAGTATTAAAAGGAAATGCCAAAGTATGACAAGGGAACCTAAAAGTATGTGAGGGAACACAAAAGTTGAATGCAAAAATCTCCCTAATCTTTCTGTATTTGAAAGTATCAGTTCATGACTTAATCAGAATTTGTCCTACAAATAATTTCAAACTCTTAGAATTTAATTTGAGGAATGTAAATAAATGTATTTCAGTGTGTTTTATTAAACAGTACCACAAATGCTGTTGAGGCCAAAGAGAGCGCCCCCTACAGAGTGATGTAAACACTTCTGTTCCAGATGCACACATCTGTATCAGCCTCAGTGGACTCCTCCTCTGCCAGAACAGCAGACTGGAATCACGTTGTATGTCTTTAAAGTCGTAAAACAACTTAAAATGAAACCATTTAAAATAAGATGTTATAAAAATTAGTATGAGTTGTCTTTTGATGATGGTAAAGAAAAGAAATACTCAGAGATTGAGTCGAAACGTGTGTTTTTCGACTTTTTTCAGCTTTTGTAAGATGTGCTATTCGAGCAGAGGGCCACCATTGCAAAAAATGTCACAATAACAAAGTTTTACTCTGCGTTTAAACTAATTTTTACCCAACTACTTGAAAGGTGGCACTGTGCGTTTTGTTTTCTGTAAACTTTTATCTCTGACTGGGCTGATTTTGACAAAAATGTGGCATCGTAGCGCACAAAAATGAAGCAAATACGTCACAGAAAACCTCGCAAACAAGCTGATTTGCATCAATAACTCGTGCGTAAAGTCGTTTTTTTTCCACCTTTTAGATGCTTACCCAGGCGCCTTGCACACATTCCTCCCTTTAGGATTGAGTTCTTGGCTAAAAGTGGAGCAGAATAAGACACAAAGCAGCGCAAAAACAGCGAAAGAGTTCTTCACTTCCATTGTACAGGCAGCAGCATCCTTCTAGACGCCGTTTTTACTCCTCATTCCCCCGCTCCAAAAGTGACAACAACTTCTTTACGCTGACTTTCGAAGCACTCCGATGTGTTTTTTACGCACAATATCCCGAAAAACTCTGTATCCTTGTCCAAAAAAAAGGGGGGGATATGAAACTCTTGCCACCACCTACGCCATCCAGGGACTCAGCAGAGGAAAAAAGTGACACATATCCAAAAGGAACAGCTGAAAAGAGTGAGAAACGTGCAAAGCAAAGACGCTGTTCTCTTAAAGTGAGCGTTTTATTCCATCAAAAGTTTCTCAAAACAAGCCAGAACGCGAAGCTGAAGGGTCCTTAAAGTTTCTTCCAACATTTTTTATCCGCGACGCGCGTGGAAGCGAGCAGATCGGTGGTAATCTTGACATGAAGTGAGGATAAATGAGCTGCCTTTCGCTTATTCCTCTCTGAGGAGCAGCGCTTAATCCCTAACTTTTGTCCTCTCTGGCGCTCTCAGGAGTGGCAGGAGGGAAATTCCTGATTTGTTACTCTATCTTTGGCTCTGTGCGCCGTGCGTGCGCCACCAAATTTACATGGGGGCCCTGCGCGCAACAGGCTGTTTTAAATGGCCTTGGATAGGAAAACGATGCCTTGCGGCTTGTTGTGGAAATCACAAAGCAGATGGGAGCCAATTTAATGACAAGAAAGGAAAGCATCTCTTGTGTTATTTCTCCTATTCTTTAAGAATTATGAGCATTTCTCACAAAAATAAACAATAAATGAGCGCGCATGTTTTTTTTCCCTTCCTACAACCTTCTTTAAAATGTTAACTTGAGGTTTGTGAAGTTTTTCTCATGATGGATGGGGAGTGTGTGGGCCTCAGTGTGTGTGTGGGGGGGCTTTGAGGGGGCAGCAGTGTAATGACTTCACCTTAGACAATAGCTCCCCCATCTGTCAACACAGACGAAGTAATTCTGGCATATGCACCTCCTGCATTAAATCAATACAAGAGCAAGGCCTCTGAAGCACTTAAAGCTGCAGCCAAGAGAGAAATAATTACTCGAAGGCGTTATAACATCCAGGCTGTTCCCCTCGCTGCTCTAACAGCTGCACTGTGCTAAATGTGTCCCCCCCCATAAGAACAGGGCTCATTTCAGCCCCGAGCTTAGTGGGTCTGCAGTGGTCTGTGAAGAGCTTCAGGTTCAACATAAAGATGTTTATTACTCCTCTGCACGCGGTTATGACATGTGGGTGATTTAATTCCTCTGACATAATCAGTTTGCAGATGCTGCAGTATGTAAACAAAGCTCACAGCCAAAACTCAGCACAGACACAAACATGACCTCAAAATGTTGAACAGACTTCTTATGAGAAGCTTAACAACAGGCAAGTTAGAACGAATGATTTTGTTTTGATGCTCACAGACTGATGTATGGAAATTACATATGAATTCAGTTGTCCTAAAAATAGTTAATAGTTTGTGGACACCATATGAAGGACAATGTGGCTTATTTAACCCTGTGGTGCATAGTGGTCACTACAGTGGACACCTATTTAAAAGTTATTTACTCCTAAATTCAATGGTTCATGTGGTGGAAATTCATATTAGCCTGTGTCAGGATATTTTTTATTCTTCTTAGAGCCTGAAAAAATGTTTTCAAATTTTTTTCCTTAACATATATATATATATATATATATATTTAAAAGTTATAGACAAACATTTGAGGGTGAAACAGCTTATAAACTATAAATTATTCATTGTTAGAATGCATAAAAGAGAGTTAAAATATGTTAAAATGCTTTAAAAAAAGGATTATTCATGAAATTACCAAAAAAGTAAAAAAGTCACAATTACATAGAGTTCACACTGTTTTATGGTGAATGCTCAGTTTCAAATATTTAAAAAAAAAAATTGGAAAACTTTTTTTTTTTTTTTTTTTGCCTTGAGACAAATAAAAACAATCAACGGAAAAATCCTGACTCTGACTTTCATAATTCATGCATCACAGTGTAAAACTGAAAGAGCCATTCTCAGCTGATATGGCTTCTTCAAGTCAAAGTGTTTTCTGAAAGAGTCGAAAGTCTGACAGATAAGCTTTAAGCCTTATTTATTTGTTATATTGTTTATTTATATTTAAATAAACATTATTTATATTGTTATTATACCATATTTTCTTCTCTTATTTCTTTAAATTCAGTCGTATCGGATTATTCTGCCATATTGCTCCAGCCAGTTTGAGACCAAGAAAAGACCAAAACCCTCAGTATGTGGTCACAAGTACAACAACAATGGTGAGAGACAATGTTAGTTTGTCTGTGATTCCTTGGGCCAGTAATTCCCAACCAGGGGTACGTGAAAATATCTTAGAATTTATTTCAAACTTGGGAGTACTGAGATAAGCCAGTCAAAAAATGGTATGTGCACTACAACTAGTTTCCTCAGGAGATGATAACTTGTGGCACTAAAATCCAAACAGCTGCTTACCTGCACCCTGGTAAATATGGAGAAATGGTTGATTTATCTGGTTGCTCTAGATTCGGGAAAGTGGTTCGGAAGAGCCGCTGAGAAACACAAGAAAGAGACCAAACCTTTTTAAAGCTTAAATGTCTGTTTCAAGAGGACTTTTTAAACAGAGCTCCAGTTTTTTGATGGTAAATGGTACAAGAGTTATTTATAACTATGGCAGGTTGATCATTTTGATTTATTTACAAGGCACAAGTTTTATTTTTATGTTTAATTCGAGTGAAAAAGAAGAAAATGCTAGAAAATAAGAGTTCAAATTTGATTAAAAAAAAAAGATTTCAAGTTAATAATCAGCTGTGTTGTGTCATCATCTGTGAGGTAGGTACTCGTAGTGTGACGAAAAGGTAAAGGGGGTACACATTGGAACCATTGCATTAGGCTAAAAAAACAAGTGAAGAATTTAGACATGAAAGTCAGGTAAAGTGAATGTCACTGACATTAAGGTAATTTATTATAGAGAAAGGAGGAATCAGATACTGTAGTTACGAGGGTGTAATCAGGTGCAGAAGACTTTACCAATATCACTGTCACCAACATAATATCTGCCACAAGCAATAAATTCCACCACTGCCTTATATTTTTTCGCAATGTGACTTCTAAGTGCAAGTGCATGATAAATAAAATGCAGCATCATATAAACCCAAACAGAGTAAATGTGATATTACAGTAAAACTTTAGATACACATTGGGGAAATTTTAAAAAGTGACATAAATTCCCTTCTGCTATTCTCAGTTTAACTAAGTCTAAGACAAAAGTTGGAAAACAGGCTGCACTTTCAAAGATGTGGGAAAAATCTGTCCCTGAGTCACAGGTCATCTAAAAATGAACACCTGTGTCACGTCTGCCTCCTCCTCCATTATCAGAGAAGCATGTGCAGGTCACACCGACATGAGGTCGGTTTAACCCCCCCCCTCTCTCTCCCTGCAGACACCCACCTCCTCTCCAGACTGATGTTTGCTGTCAGAGTCGTGACGGTGCTGAGACAGGAGGGGGCGGATGTTCCCTTTAAACAGCTTTTCTCCGGCTGACGACTGAGCTCCACCTTCACCACATTCACATGACAACAGAGGATTGTGTGATAATTGATGGTCAACTCACAATTTTACCAGACATGTGAAAGAAAAAAGTGTGAGATTTTTATTTAGTTTGAGTTTATAACTTCTGTTTTAGACAGGATAGGCAAATAAAAAAACCACCTGACCTCTAGAGGGCACCAACACTGACACATAAAGTCCCTCTGAGTCACTTCAAGCTAGTGGTTCTCAACCTTTCTGAGTCGCAACCCTTGATTTAACATACACTGATATCTGGGACCCAAGGATTTATTGTTTTATTTTGATTTAAGGAAACAAAAATCAACTCATTTAATCAAAATTTTAACAAAAGAGTGAGGAGAAAAAAACAGCCCAAGTTTGTTTCTGAACGTTTATGTTGTTGATTGTGACAAAGATCGAGTCCATATTTTTGTTTTTCCATTTTTTCCAAGTTATTTAAAGACATGAATAATGTCTGAATTGCTTGTAACAAGTAAAAAACATCTGCCAGTGGGATAAAAAAAAGTTCAATGTCCCAATACATCAATTTTATTTTACTTGTTTCAATGAATTCAGATGTCGTTTTTGTCTTTAAATAACTTGAAATGAGACGTTTTTTTCTAGACTGGTCACTTGAATGTGGCTCATATTGAGAATAAAAAGACATTGTTTTCTAAAAATAAGAAAAACGCTTAGATTTAAGTTTTTGCAGTGAAAAAACATGGCTAATGCAACACATTTCTGAAAAATAATGGGGCAGAAAACAACTCGAACAACCCTGCCTGAATTTTTGTAATTTGATATGAATTTAATTATGTCAAATGATTTGGCGACCCTCAAAAGTCATCTTGCGGCCCCAATTGGGGTCATGACCCACAGGTTGAGAATGACATGCTCTTTTTTGCACATCTGTTAAGTTTATTTAACTAGATATTTAACCGTGTGTACATTTTTGCATGTCACACCTGCTTTAGTGATGTAAACATATGTTTGTCTTGTCAATAAAGCTTTTTTGAATTGAATTAAATTGAATTGAATTGAATTGAATGGCTGCTTTAAGCAACATTTCAGCTTTCTCCACGCAGAGAACTGAGCTTACGTGAGGTTTGCACCATCATCTACTTTATTAAAGCACACAGGTCAGATAGTCACCAGCTCGTGAAAGGATTTACTGACAAGTAAGAAATCTGTTTTCCAGCTCAACAATCCAGAACAAGCTGCTGCAGTTGGGTTTGGTTTTTGTTGGTGTGTGAGGCCGTGGCGTTCAACAATCATGTTATAGAAAGATGTTTCTTTTCTTACCCATCTCTGTTTCTTTCTTCTGGGTCTCCATATGTAGTCGAGGACAGAACAAACGCTGCAGGTCTGACTCTTCCACATCAGTGATCTGATGTCCATGTGGTCCTCACCAGCTCTGAAGAGGCCTCAGAATTAGGGTGATCAAACGTACAATTCTGCCCAGACATGTCCTTTTTGGTCCTAAAATCAGGCAGGGTGGATTTTATAAAATTCCCCCAAATGTACGGGTTTTTCTCAGCTTGTTCTACAGACCATCGATATTTATAATAAAGCAAAGCTCTAGTGGGCCACTGACATTATTCTGATGCATCAACCTGTTAAGATGGTGAAATGCACATTTACAGACAAACTGCAGATATACAGTTTTATCCTCTTTTCATAGTTCGTAGTCTGCAAAGCTGGCACCTTTGTGTCAGCTGGAAATTTAAACACAGAATCAAATTTAAAGTTTAACTAAGATTTTGAGGCATTACTTATATTTTTGCACAACAAAAATACAATTTTTCTTTTTTAAGCATGTGGTAAGGCATTATTATGGAAGCCCATTTATGCCATAACAAAGACAAAAGTAAAACCTGGCTTTGTTGAGATTTTGGCCCATAATTAGTCTAAATTTTGAGATTAAAAAGTGAAAAATTGGATATCAGAAGCCAAAAACTATGACATGAAACAATGACAAAATTTTGGATGTAAAGTAAAAAAAAGTTTGACTAAATGTCAAAATTTTTATTTTAAGAATTCATATTTTGAGATAAAAAGTCAAAATCTAGAGAATAATACTTCAAAGGCTTTTTTTATAGGCAAAACTATGAGTTAAGCAAAAAAAATAAAAAGGAGATATTTAGAGTCAAAAATGTACAACTAAAGTCAGAATTTCAAGTTAAAGAGTCAAAACTAATCTATAATACAGTCAAAATTATTAGAAACCAAAGTCAATCTTTTGGGAAAAAAAGTCAAAATTTCAATGTCTTAACTTAATAATTTGACTTATTGTCTCAAAATTTTGATGAAAAATCTTATGACAAAGCCAGTTTTTTATTTTTTGTTTATTATGAACTGATAGAAATAGGCTTCCATACAATATTTATGTTTACTTTATAGAAAATGTTCACTTCATACAGAAAAGGGTTTTTTAAATACATGTAAGGGTAATGAAGCTACGTTGTGGACTTTGAGTATCTTTGGATATTATTCCTCAAAATACTCAAAATGTTGTCTCCATCAGCTTTTTCTGAAACTTGTCATGAATTATTATTGCTCCTTGCATTAATGTAGCCTCACATGTCATGTAGCCAGTTTATTCACCACTATGTAGCTGAAAAATAAGTGCAGGCAGGTTTTAAAGATGATAACCTAAACTGTGGGTCCATGTGGGAAAAGACAAACATTCCTGAGTAAAAGGAATTTAAATCATGTTTTCACCCTGGAGCTGTAAAATCATCTCATGTAGGAGTGAATGAAGCTCTGCAGCCACCTCCAAAGATCCAGAAGGATTTCACATTTATAGAAGCGACTTGTTTTGCACAACGACAGCCCAGCTTGACATTGATCTCATTGATTACAAAAAAGACGTGATGTGTGGAAAGATTAAAACCGCCCTGCTGGGAATAATCTATACGAGCACGACATGATGCATCACGACATGGGCAGAGAGGGAAGTGTGTTGAGTGGCAAAATCAGTCAAAAGAAGATAAACATGCACATTATGGGATGGTGTGGGGTCGGGTTCGGGTAAGGTGAAGTGGTTTCGGGGAGGCTCAGTTAAATGTTTGGAATCACTGTTTGTATGGTGGGAGAGGAAGGAGTTACAGATCAGTCTGTGGAGGTCAAACAAGGTGATGAGGTGCTGTTAGGACTTTCTGTTTGGGTTTGATCGCAGTGACATCTTTAGAGAGAATTGGTCGTTGTAGTCCAGGATGGAGACTACATGTCCCATGAGCACCATCACCCACTGTTGTAAAGACATGACTCTTACCAAGGTGTCCATTATTACTCGCAATACATTTCCAGTGTTACTAACTGAGTGACTTTGTAGCTGTATCTCGCAACTTTGCAGACTCTGATATGAAAGCAACAAGGGGCAACATCCAGTTTAGACAAATGCAGCCTGTGTGGAAGTGCAATAAGTTGCTGTTCATCGAGAATCTGCTTGAAGGCCCCTGGTCCTATCTTTCCCACAAGCCTGGGTTCTTGTCAATGGCGTGCACAGACATTATGAGGCGTGGGGGCGACAGTAAAACGGGCACATGCTGCATGCATTTTGGCTCCCAAGAAGGTACTTCAGCATGATTTGGCCTCTAAGAGGGGGGCACTTAAGCATGTGTTTTGGCTCCCAAAAGGGTCTTAAGTGCATGTTTAGCTCCAAGGAGCTCACTTCAGCATGTTTTTTGGCTCCCAGAAGGGCACTTTAGCACAAGTTCAGCACCAAAGAATGTACTTATTTGGCCCCAGATTGCACAATTTACTGATTTAAGCTCCTAAGCAGGCACTTTGGCATGTGTTTTGGCTCCCAAGAAGGGACTTTAGTACAGGTTTGGCTCCCAAAGGCGGACTTTAGCTCAAATCTGGCACCAAAGAGGGCACTTATTTGGCCCCTAATAGCACAATTTACTGATTCTAGCTCCTAAGAGGGCACTTCGGCATATGTTCTGGCTCCCAAGAGGAGGCTTAAGTGCAAGTTTGGCTTCAAAGAGAGCACTTGGGCATGGTTTTTCCGGTCCTGAGAGGGCACTCAAGTGTATTTTGGCTCCCAGAAGGGCACTTTAGCACAAGTTCAGCATCAAAGAATGTACTTATTTGGCCCCTGATCTGACAATTTACTGATTTTAGCTCCTAAGAGGGCACTTTGGCATGTGTTTTGGCTCCCAAGAGGGGACTTTAGTACAGGTTTGGCTGCCAAAGGGGGACTTTAGCTCAAGTCTGGCATCAAAGAGGGCACTTATTTGGCCCCTGATCAGACAATTTACTGATTTTAGCTCCTAAGAGGGCACTTTGGCATGTGTTTTGGCTCCCAAGAGGGGACTTTAGTACAGGTTTGGCTGCCAAAGGGGGACTTTAGCTCAAGTCTGGCATCAAAGAGGGCACTTATTTGGCCCCTGATCAGACAATTTACTGATTTTAGCTCCTTGGAGGGCACTTTGGCTTGTGTTTTGGCCCCCAAGAGGGGACTTTGAGAGGGCGCTTAAGCCTATTTTGGCTCCCAAAAGGCACTTTAGCACGAGTCTGGCACCAAAGAGATCACTTATTTGGCCCCTGGAAGAACAATTTACTGATTTTAGCTCCCAGGAAGAGCACTTTAGCACATGTTTTGGCTCCCAGGATCCAGTATAGCATTTTTTAACCAGCCAAAGGGGAGTGTGGTTTGCCAACTAGGAGGGCATTTGTTTTGGCTCCTGAAAAAGCACTTGAGTACAAGTTTGGTTCCAAGGAGAGCACTTTAGCATGCTTTTGGCTCCCAAGAGGACACTTACGCACATGTTTTCCAACAATTGGACCACAAGACAACCCCCCCCAGCCCACACAGTCACACAAACACTCTCATACTTGTGTATACCACTGGTTCTTGTTGATGTAAAACTGGGTTATGCATTGATTTAAAGTAAGTGGTTTTTAAAGTTTAGGTTATTTTGCCAAGAATAGCATTTAAAGTAAGCAATTTTGGCATAGACAAACTCATAATAAATTATGGAATATGAACAAGCAAATAATTGAAAGTGAGACTGTTTTTAAGATCACAAAATGAATCATTCACACTTCGCTGGACAGCAGGACAAACCTTACGTAAGCAGATTCTCAGTGTTCAAAGAAAGATGTGGTGTTATTTAAGTTGTGTAACTGGGCATTCATGCATTATGAGTTAATGAGGACATCTCATCGTCCAAAATAAAGACTATTTGGCTCATTAAGGGGTAGCTTCAGTATCAAATCAGTGAATAGAACCACTAAAGTGAATATAATTCAGTGCCTCTTTAACTGGAGTGAATGAGTCGAATATAGATGTCGGATAAACTTTGCATAACTACAACACTCAGGCCAAAAAATGGTTTTAAGGTTCATAAAGGTCAGATGAAGTGAATAGAGGAGAACAATATTTGATGGTTTATTTTAGTGTGAGAGATTTATGATGCAGTCACAGTTGACTACAATGTCAGCCTTTGCCAGACAGAATGTCATCTATTATTGTTTCCTCGTGTTATCACATTCAGTAAGGCGACAAAGCTCCAGGTAAGCCCTTTGCAATGACTTCTACTCCTCCTTTAATGCTGTGTTTTCCTTTTACACCACAGGATATCACCACGCAGCTTTGATATACGTTGTAGCGAGGGAGTCCTCTTGGAAATATCAAAAGAAGCATCAAATCTCATCTCAGGGAGCTTTTGTTTGGCGAAAACACACACCTTTCTCGCCGTAAAGCAAAAAGGACAGGGCACATTAAGCCAGTTTGATCTGAGGCAGCCGGGTCTGACAGGCACTTCAGTGATGTGTCCGGATAGCAGCAGCAACATTACTCAGTTCATTGAAACAGAAAGAAGGTGGAGGGAAACAGGCTTGACGCTGGAGGCATTATAATTACACTGCCAGGCTTCAAGTGCGCCGAGCTGATGTATATTAAAAACATATACGCCTGATTTGAAATTAAATGTTGGCCGGTTCTGACATTTTTAGTGAAAGAGCTGCCAAAATCCGATAATGTATGCCAGCTGCCACAGTCTATTAAAATGTTTTCACGCTCAAAGATTACACATCATTAAGGGTCCTAGAAAATTCAAATTTATGGCAGTGCAACACAGAAAACGTCTGATTATAAATCATAATACAGTTAAAACCTCATCTGGAAACATTTGTGACAAACAGCTACTAACCAAAACAATCCAGAGCTACAGATTGGTCTCAATCTGGTTAAAGTGACAACTTAGAGAAAGTTATTTCCAACACTTTGGATTCATCCCTTCCAATCAGATCTAGATTTATGAGAAAAAGAAGATGAATTTCTTCAGTTTTCATCTTTGGATTCAGTTGTCGAGTCGTCTCTTTGGTGACACGAGCTCCCCGGTTCCCTATTATGTTGGAGGGGAACAGGTCAAGTGTGGTGTGCTGCCACAGCTGCCCTCTCCGGAGAGCGAGCACGCTGACAGCAGGGCTGTTCAGCAAATATCATGCAGGGTCACTTAACATAATGTCAGCTTCGGGCATGCCACTGCCAAAAGGCCAACATGTTTGTATCAAAAGTGCAACTTTTTAAAATGAACTATGAAAGCTGCGGGACTTCTGCTCCTGTCGGACAAAATGTTTATGCTAATAACGCCTGAAACTGAATTCTGTCTTTTCATCCGCTCATTTGCATGGAGAGGAACAGAACATAGGTAACTTGCCTTGTTTTTCTTTCTCATTTATGGATACAATACATGATGTAATTAGAAGTAATGAGCATGCAAATTTGTTTCAACCTCCAGGCAAGAACCGAGGAGAGGAAAAATTACAAAGCTCACACACAGTTCACGGAGCACTGCAGGGGCGAGAGTGGAACTGGACGGAGTTTCGACACCGACGAAGACAAATGTGAGCAGAATACGGACACCTTCATCAAATTCATCAGGGCATCTGGAGAGTAAGAACACAGACTGTACTCAAAATGTTAATTAAGAAGAAGTAGAAGAAGTGTGTTTGTGGTGGAAATGAAGCCAAAGAGGCAAATTTAAACTTGTTTGTCTTAAGACCAGTAAGGGGGCGCTAGCTGCCTTCTTCTTACTGTTTTTGAATTCAGAACGATTTCTTGGATTTTGGTTTTGAACAGTCTGAGTAAAGCTGATAGAAAAGCTGCCTCTGTACTTGGATGCACATCAATCAAAGAATAATTCAATAGTCATTGCTAACAATCTGCAGATTATTGGTATAGTACCACCCCTATCTGAAGAAATAAAGAGCCGTTCAATGATTGCGGAAAGTTGTTAGATATGAATAGGATCAACATTTTACATTCTAGTTTGACTGAGTAAAATTTTCCCGCAACTGATTTGGGCCCGAGCGTGTTGACCATAGGGTCAGTGAAGGCCCTCTTGGAATCTTAACGACTTCTTCTTCCACCACTTCAACGCCAAATAAAATGCCTAATCTTGAGCTAAATGCGAACACACCAAGTCACAAATTTCAGTCACAACAGAAAATTTATGAACCGAGTGGCTCCACAACAGTATGTGCTCCACAGCGCCCCCCACTGAGTCAAAACTGCCTCCCCTCAGACTACTTCAAGCGACACACCTGAAATTTTTTTGTGCATATCTATCATGCCAAGTCCTACAATAAAAGTCTCTCATGACCCGAATGAATTCCAAACAGGGAGTTCCTTAATTCTGGCTGAATGTCGGAATATGAAAATTTATAGGGTACATACTCGATCGAATCAGTTCCACAGTTTTTTTCAGATCGCAAAATCATTCATAAAAAATATATTATGTAATGGGAAAATCCAGGCAAGAAGTTCAGCTTTTCGACATCAAAATTGGAATTTTCCATTCTCGCATGATACGTACTAACTATTCCTGGCTGATTTATTGAATCATCTTCAAATGTGTAAATATGTGTAAACCAGACACACTGATAAGACAAAAACATTGACATGACTTCAGATGTGGGGCCCTCGAACCAGAAAAGAGAATGAGATCACTCCTTAAAAAAAACAAAACAAACAAAAACAGGTTAGCACAGTCAGGTTGACGAACTCAAGACTTAAAAGCTGTTTTTTTACAAAGCAGTGGAAAACATCATGTGGGTACATTTTAAATGTGAGTTTCTCTGACCTCTAGGTGGCAGTGTGGACAGTTGAACTGTCATCAGTACGGCGCTCCCAAGAGACCTGAGTTTCTCCTACGCAGTCAGCAATGATTAAAAGGTCAGTGCATTAATTTATAAGTAACCCCTGTGCGGTGAATTGACATCTAGTTTTCTTTTAATCTCCAGTTCATGGAGGTGCTGCTGAAATGGAGCCTTTTTTTTTTCAGATTCCTGGCAGCACAGCAGGAGGAAGAGTACATGAAGCTGAAACAGCTGCAGGTGGAACTTTTATATCTACTTGTTCTTGAAGTGAACTTTAATTAGAGGAGAGATGCCTCTACAAGAAGCTACAGCTGCTGTTACAAGTCATATTCACAATCTATTTCCCAAACTGGAAAAAAAGATGATACTTCTTCATTGTGAGTTTTGGAGTACTTTTGACTTTTGTCCATTTTGGAATTCCTGAACAAGCTTGATGTGACTTCTACAAAAACTTTGTCATTGATCTATTAGCTTGGGAACATTTGACCCTTAAAGTTCACAATGTTACAGAGAAGGCACAGTACCCACGAGTTCATGTGACATGACAAAAGCTCACCGATGATATTGACCCAGTTTCATGACATTGCTGAAAAAGGACACAGAGTGCTGCTAACAACAGTCACCTCAAGAAAATCACCACTTCTACTTTACAGGGAGGATTTTGTTCCTCTGAATGTTTTCTCTAAATTGAGCAAATGGGACCTGGAAATGTGCTGTAAGACAGAGAAACCACTTGTTTCCAAAGCCATTTAAGAGCATTACTTTACAAGAAAGTGAGGAAAGAGTACAGCTTGGGGGTTTCATTTTTTTGCGAGTAGTTGAGCTGACTTAGCAAAAAAACCTTTAGACAGAGACCATCCTTGTGATCGACTGTTACCTGAGGAGGTTGAAACAATTCTTTGTGTAGAATAATCAAAGAGGCTGTTTGTGTTACACAAACTGTGTCCAAACAATGAAAGCGAAATCTATAAAATCAAATGTGCTGCAGTTCTACAGAAAAAGGCTCCAACAAAACATTTTTTAGTCATAGTGAGGAATTAAAGAGGGGGTATTATGGTTTCTTTTTAGGCTTTTTACTGTCTTCCTGGTGCTCCCCAGGTACATTTACATGATTTACACCTTTAAAAAAACTCACTATTTTTCTCTCACTGGTGTTTTAGAAGACCCTTATTTGAGCATCCATCTGAAACACTTCATTTTAGCTGCTCCCCTGCTATACGGACCTCCTTTTTCCTGATTGGCTAGCTCTCCAGAAGCCTGTCAGATGAGATCAACACCTGCACCGCAAAAACTGAAATCTAAGCAAGTCATTATATCTTATTTTTAGTAAAATATATCTTACTATTCTTGATTTGAGCCACATCTACTAGACAAGGTCATAAAAATGTCTCATTTCAAGTTTTTTAAAGACAAAAATGAGCCATCAATTGCTTGTAACACGTTAAAAAAAAAAATCTGCCAATGGGGTAAGATAAAATATTCTTGTTTTAAGACCTCTTTCTAATTTCAAGAAACTTCCCGGGCAAATTCGTCTTATCCCATTGGCAGATCATTTTAAATTGTTACAAGCAATTTACACCTCATTTTTGTCTTAAAAAAACTTGAAATAAGACATTTTTATGACCTGGTCTGGTGAATGTGGCTCTAATTAAGAACAATAAGACAATTTGAATCCAAATAAGACATAATGACTTGCTCAGATTTCCATTTTTGCAGTGTGCAAGCTGTGATGGATTAGTTAGGGGGTTCCTTATGGGATGTCTGCATTATTTCTGCAAGTCTTGTGAAGATCTTGTGAAGCTCAAATAAAGCTCAATACCCCCTCTTTAGCCTGAGCTATTCAGGCCTTTTGATGTGGTTCACAGCTTTATTTTGGCAACCACCTTGTCAAAAACCCAACTAACATCAGACAACTTCAATGATTTGAATTCAAACAGCAGCTGGCTTAGTTTGTGGAGCTGTTACAGGGGGCGTCCACCATGACTGAGGGCCCTGACCTCTGTGCTAATGACTGGGTTTTTCAAAAGGACAGTGTTGAAGTTCACAATTTCCGCCTGACAAAGGACTTTTTTCTTCTTCCAGAAGAATAATCTCACTCTTTTGGAGCATCCTGCGTGTTCCCCTGATCTAAATCACATTGGGAACATTTGGAGATGGACGGAGAGGGAAGTTTACAAAAATCCAGACGGTGGATTTGGGATGTTCAAGCCTTTAGTCAAAGCGGCTGTGAGTGGAATCCATCTCTGGTGCTCTGAGAAGCGTCTGCAACATGTAACGTCTAACATGAGCGAATCCTGGTTATGTCCTACCAGTGCTCATCTACCAACTCCAACCTCACCAAGCAGAGCAAACGTAACCTAGCTCTTCATTTCATTGATAGACTGAAGTTTGAACAGATCACTGCAGTATAACAGCTGCATAAGGGTTGGAATGAGCATAAAAACAAACAGCCTAAACCGTTGAAGGTCGTCACGTTTTGGCCTTCAGCCTGTGTTTTAGCCTTTAGCTCTATCACTCTCCTACTTAGCTTTCTTCTGCTCTCCTGTCCTTTTTCTGTCAGACAGTCCAGCTCCTGCTTCCACTTTAACTACAAAATAAAATTTGAGTCATTTTCAGCAGAGAAAAACTTCTAAACTTTGTCAGTAACTTTGGCATATGCTGTAAATTAATCTGATCCACTCCGACACATCCAGCTAAGAATTACCTTTTTTGGCGCTGATAATCCTATTTCAAATCGTATATTATTATTAGGCATAAATATAAAAATGAGACCTTTTAGTGATCACTTTGAAACTGCTCACAGCCCTTTTGAATAAAGTTACCCTTGCACGTGGTTATTAATCTTACATGGTGATAAGAAATATTGTTTGATGAGTTATGAACCACTTCAAGCCTCAAGATTGTTGAAACAAACAGCACAATTCTGAATGTTAGAAGAGAACAAGTGAGTTAATTTGCTCCTCACTGAGAAACTTCACAACTTTCTCAGAGACGTTGACACAGATGAATTGCCTCTTGTGTGTATGTGTGTGTGTGTGTGTGTGAAGTGTCTGGACCTGGTGCTGGATGAGATTGCAGTCGACATAATGGTGGCTTCACTTAACGAGGACGCGTTGAAGCGCACCTTGAAGAGGCACGCCTTCAGGTCTCGGCAAACAAGCTGTTGAGAAACACACTTACCATTGATGTGTATTTTCACAGCTTCGCATCTGTGTGAAAACAAAGTTATTTCTGTAAGTCTCTCTTCCTCCCTCCCTCTCTCTTTCTCTCTCTCTCTCTCTCTGTCTCATTCAGAATGAATGAGCCGGGTCTTTCACCCACAGAGAACAAGGTGTTCTCTGCTCAACTGCTGGGCCTGTGTGATGAGATCAGCTTCCCATTGGGTGAGAAAACACACAAACACACTCTCTCACACAACCAACGATGACTAGGCACCTCATGTTCCTGCCCTACATAAGGAGGATTTGACAGTTTAAGTTCAGCCTTTGCTGGATCTTTTATTCAGCACTGTTCTTCTAAAACCCCTCAGAGAAACACGCACACACACACACACACACACACACACACCCCAGTAGAGTCCAGTGGATGGAGAGCAGATGTGGAAGTCAGTCTGCAGCTCATAGAATGACATATGGACTGCGACACCTCCATATTGACAAGCTGTCTTAACAAAGCGTTGCTGCTAGCTCTCGACACTTTGTTTGTCAGTCAGAGATGGACGCGGCAGCGGCGGCGGTGGCGGGCGCTTGTCTGTCAACAAACAGCCTTGACCAGTATTGATGCAAACAGGCACACGTGTTACTTTGATGTTTTTCTCCAGGGATGGAGCAGTCGGAGCTGTGTGTTTGAATCTCCGAGCAATAAAGAAGTTGTTACATGAAATGAAGGGAAACGGGTGTTGAGCTCTTTGTTCTCTGCCTGACACTTCTCCCAATGCTATTCACTGTTTTAAAGACACTGAGCAGCTGTAGGTTTTTCAAAAGACACTTATAGTAATGAATCTGGTGTAAAACAGTCACAGTATGTGAGCCTGACGAGAACACAACAGCTCTTCTTGTAGAAATGCAGCAGGGAAAGGGTGTCTTTGCAAATGCTGGAAGTCCTGTCAGATTAAAGAAAATTCTCCTCTTAAAACTGAAACAAGTGAAACTGTATATAGTCAATCACAAAGACCCATTTTTTAAATAATGAAGTCTTTTAGCGATTCTACTCTAAATCCCACCAAACTGTATATATCTGACGGAAAAAAAAAACCTTCACCATACAGAAATCTGATCTGTTATGTAAACTGTGGCTGCACATTTTGATTCACAGAGTGACAAATGGCAAAAACAAGCTCCATAAAACTTTATAATCTGCATTTGTTCCTGAAGTCGAAAAAGTTTGCCTTCAATATTTTACATTCCTCATGCGGTTTCTTGGTCTAACAGAAACAATATAATGAGGATGTTTGGAGGCACAAGGTATTTATGCTTATCCAAAAAAACACAATATTTATACTAAGCTTATGTTTACCTGGCTAAAATAAATGATTATGCCGATAAGAATCAGATATATATGCAGACATAAAGAGTCAGGAAAGAGAAAACAAGGCTGAAGTAAAAGGATTTAGTTTATTCACATTTAATACCAGTAGCTTTAGGGGGATTTGTTGGTGTTTTGAAGAGGGATTGTAAAAGTATAAAACTTCTTAAAAAAAAAGAAAAATCTTCTTAAAGCACCTGAATTACTTATATTAATAATATAATATATACACAACCTCAGGGAAACAAAGCACAATCATCTAATAAAGTACAGGCAGGCCCCACTGTGATGAGAAAAAAAATAATTGCAGTAACTAATTTTTACCACCAGGGGGAGGTTTCAACAATCGTTTCCCTTTCGACAAATGCAACTGTTTGTCATTTAGGGGGTGCTCAGGTTTATGTGAATAACTGACACCTGATGGAATAAATCAGCGCAACTACAACACATCAACAACAAAATGTGAAAAAGTCTGTGAGATCAAAGCAAAGTGACATAAAAAAACACCTGTAAATATGTTCATTTATAACATGAAAGAATACAAAATTCATAAAAGCCTATAAAAATCACTTACTCACTTTTTTTTCTATTGACAGCCTAAGTGGGTAATGTGGACTCAGTTTTTCCAGTAGCTGTAAAAAAAAAAAAAAAAAAAAAAAAAAAAAATAAAATGAATACAAATATATTTTAAAAAAAAAAAATTTGGTGAAAGGTAAAAAAAAAAAAAAAAAAAAAAAAAAAAAAAAAAAAAAAAAAAAAAAAAAAAAAAAAAAAAAAAAAAAAAAATACAAAAAAAAACCCCTCTATATCTTTACAGATTTTTTGAAAACGGGACCCTGAAATCTCTCCCTGAATTTTTTCCTCTAAATGAATAAAAAAATATTCCTTGAACCAGTACCGAAAAAAAGACTAAATAAATAAATAGATTGATAAACATATTAAATTAAAAAAGATAAATAAATAAATGAATAAAAACATCTACAACTACTTTTCCCTTCTCGTGATTATTATTTTTTCTATGTATCTTATAAACTTCTAACTTAACTCATCTAATTTTATTGTTTCCATAACTTCAGGACTAATTGATATAATGAATTAATGACTGAAATGCCAAATGTGTCCATGGATTATTTTCTGCATTTATGATTAAATTAAACATGAGAATAAAAATCCATCAGCTCCACTTTCTGAAACAGAAATCCGGAGTACTATTCTACAAAACAGACTTAATGAAACAGTCACACTACATACAACATGTAAAAGTAGTAGGACCAGGAGTCGGAACTACAACTTTCTCATGTAGTGTCTCGTGCGCGGTTTGGAAAACAGACGCAGATTCCTCTTGTCGCCCTTTTTCTCTTTGGCCCTGAGACACGTACCTCACTTCCGGGCACAAATGCAACACCTGTGCAGGTACGGTAGCCATAGCCACCGTAGTTTATGTGCGAATTTAATAATATGGCATGGGATTTTAACTTTGTTCGGCACGTGGACAGTTCCGTGTGGTTCCCCGCTGCAGCGCACGTGGAATCCCTGTTGTTGACGCACCTGCTTCATCCGATGTTTGTGAGGAATACTGCCCACCCCCTGGTTGCCTCACGCCCCGTGTCAGCCTCAGCACCAGGTAACGTGGCAGTGGCTGCCTCCTTTTACGCATTCACTTACGCACTTACGCACCAACATGTTTATCCCACCATGCGCTGCCTGGTCAATATCTAACCTCTGTGCATATGTGTGTTTGTGTGTGTGTGTGTGTGTGTGTGTGTGGATGCTAAATCTGCTCACAGGTATTTTGAGTGTGTGATAGTGCTCCCTTCATTTTGCTGTCCTTTTTGAATTTTTGTCTACTGATTTAGAGGTTTTGCTTTTGGTTATTTTCTATATTTCTATGTGCTTTTCTTTTGTTGTCATATTAGAATTCTGGACATATGTTTTTTTTTTTGTTTCTTTAAATGACAGTCATTTTTGAGGGTTTTATTTTGGTAAATGATTCTCAGGGTAACTCTTATTCTGGACAGTCTCAGTTTGGTTAAAGTATTTTGGTTCTTGTAACTTTCAAGAACTTAATGTTGGTAAATGTTCTTTTTTGTTTGTGATTGCTTTTGACAGGCTGAGTTGGGTAATTTGCTTCCTGTTTTTGTTTCATTGTGCAGTTTCACATTGGTTTCTGGTTTCTTTGAGTATTTGTTTCTTTTCGTAGCTTTAACTCTATTTTTGCTTCATTATTCCTTTAAGTTATTTGACTTCTGGTTTGTGTTAAGGCAACTAATTTTAATAATAACGGATATTTGTATTTTCTACTTGAACCATATCTCTGGCTCCATTTGTGGAACTAACCTGTGTGTCTTTTGAATTTGGGTTAAAGGTGGAGTATGCAGAATTTTAATGAAAATTTAAAATTTCGTATTTACAGGAATAATCCTGCTCAATCGTCATTTCTGGGCCTTTGTGCTTGTGTGACAATGTCTATGTGGGCCTCACCCCCTTATAGACCCCCCCCTTGACTGTTTTGTTATTGTTATGGTTTAGACCAGGACGCTTCTGAATAGAGAGCAGGAGTTTTTATGTGTGATGATCAGCCAATCACGGCGTGATTCTATATCTGCAGGGTATCTCATTTACCTGGAGGAAGTCAGGTGTACGGCCCTTGAGTTTCTCTCATGTGATGCTGCAGGTGCTTTTTACTGTCTAAGGTGTATTTACGAAGCTACAACTGTTAGCCATGCTATTAGCTATAGTCAGGGGCAGTGAGCATGCGCTGCTGCTGACGCTGAGCCACGGAGGACGAGACGAGTTTGGATGCTGTTTGTAAACAGAGAAATGAAACCTATTTAAAATTTCTACATACCCTACCTTTAAAACTATTTCCCTGGGTGCAATTCTCAGAGTGGCATTGCTCGGCTTTGGTGTAGTCACTGTTAACATTAAAGGTAACTAGCCTCAATTTACAGTGGGTTTATGACTGATTCTCTCTCCCCTGCTTGCCACACTTGTAAGCCCCTTGTTGTTTTGAAGCCAGGCAGGCCCCTGGACCGGAGAATGAGGTGAAGCCCTACCTGTCTCCATGAACCGAGACTTGGTGAAAGGTGCCCAAAAAGGAGAAGAGGCTGCTGTGGCAGGAAGTGAAACGCAAGACTCGCCTCTGGGGAGTTTCTCTATGTGTGCTGTGTGCTGAAAACAGAGAAGAAGAGACAAAGAGGAGAGGATGTCAAGTTGTCGAGTTTTTTTTTCTTCATCTTTTCTGGTTGACGGCTGCTGCTGTGGCTGTCTGTTCCGTCTCTCTCTCAGTACTCCTCTCCCTGCGTGTATCTCTCCCTGTTCTACGCTGTCCTGGAGTTTTCTTGCTGATGGACTTTTTCTGCCTGTCGCTCTCTTTTTTTTCTCGTCTTTCCAGCGTTGTTTTTTCTGTATTCTGATGTTACCCGCCCTCACCTCTACCCTCTCCTCTGTGTTCTGACCGTGCGTTTCTTTTCTTTCCTTATCCGCCTCTGCATCCTCAAGCATCTCCAGAGCAGTGGTATCCATCATGTGGGCATCTTTAGTGCTCCAAAAGGACTCCCTAAAATGTCAACGAAAGCAGTGCGGGCGTCTCTTTTTATCACCCTATTTATCTTTGAGAGGGACAACAATAATAAAAATAACAGGCTTGATTTAAATGGTAGTAAAGAAAACATCAATATTCTCCTCCTATATTGTCTTTTTGACTCTTGGACAGCCTCGCAGTCCCAGGAGACGTCTGTGGATTGTATTTGCACGGCTGTGTTTGAGGTTGTATTCCTGCCTGGGAAAATGAAACCTGTTTATGAATCAATGAGAAAGTATAAACGGCTCCACACAGCACTACCCTTCTTCTTTGAATGGTGGAAAGCTTTTGTTATTGTATTTACCTGAGGAAGTTATATTCCTCGGTCACTGAGGTGTTACAAGTACAGCAGTCGGTATTCAGAGAGTGAATCTTCCTTTAAATACAGCTGCCTCTGAGGCTGGCAGGTGTTTTTTATACACAAGATAAAATGTGAGGGAGCAAAAATAAGTTTCAGGGATGCCTCGCTGCATTTTGATGGATTTACACCGCGCCGTTTTTTATCTTTAACAATGTAAATACGTTTGAAGCAGGTAATTCAATTTGTTGGTTTTACACGTCTTGCCTTTATGCCTTCGCACAGACGCCTTTCAACCTGTGAAATTGCTTGATGAATAAATATGCACTGTAAGGATCAGAAAAGTCTCCCTCAAAGTTTTTTTTGGAGTAGAAATTAACGTTATTGACTGCAGCAGCTGGGAGCTATCTCTCCAGCTCGGCTTGTTTTGGGTTTTAATTCTCTGACATCTTCCGCTTGGTTATTGATACACAATTAGTATTTAAGACAGAGGGTAACCAGGCGTCATGATAATTACGGCCTTTTCATTTTATGAGAGCAGTCAGTGCTCTGTAGACCATCATTTAATTACCCATGATGCTGCGCTCAATACAGATCACAGAAATTGGAAGCATTAATCATTACTCAGAAGAAACTTTAGTGGCTGTTAAGTTTTACTGAGGCGAAGCGCCACAGAGCTGTCACTGCTGCTGTATTCTATCGGTTTAATTAAGTCTACTTTTGATGTAAGACGTGCCTTTGGGTGCACATTTGCCAACAAATCCCTTCTCACACCCCGCTTCAGTTTCCCTGGTTAGGTTCAGTTGCAAAGATAATTTAGAGGACACTTTATAGAATGAGAAATTCCATACAAGATCCAAAGCCAGCGTGGGCTCAGGGAAGTCTTTGGGACCCATCAAGACTTCTCCCTACATTAAAGCTCACAGGCATGTAATGGAGTCAGCCAGGGCTAATTTACTCTAAGTAATGACTGTTGGCTTTGTGTTATGCAAGATGTGAAGGGTGGCGTACGTAACATCGCTCCTCAGGCTCCTGTGAAGTCAGCTCCACACTCTCCGACGTCTTGGATGTTCTTTGGTGCCCTTGGCTTTGTGGATTCAACGGAGCGCAGATCACTGAGGCTGTGAAAGTGTAATTGATTTGAGCCATTCTTCTGTAGGTTTAGACATTCTGCAGAGATTTTTTTTTTTCTCTATAGCACAATGGATGAATTGGCTTCTTCGCTGTATTTCAGCCGCCACTTAATCTCTAATCAGGCTTTGTGTGCCAGTAGATGAACAGACAGTTTGGAGAACACGGCTCTGAGCTGCCCAGAACTATTGTGTGTTTTTGTCTTTTGACAGCAAAGAGAGAGAGATTACAGGCTTACGGTCCACAACGCAGACACTGGGCCTGTGCACAGGCAGTTAAACAGCTGTAATCACAGCTTCAGTAATGATGTCTCCCTACAGGAAGGACAGCAGTAAGTAACAGCCTAAATATACCTAATCTGTTTCTGGATCAGGAAGTTTTCTGTTCAAGATAAAATATCGGCCAACTCTGGATCTGCTCCACTGAGGTGTAGCAAGAGATGGTTATTGAGAACTGGTTAATTAAGAATTAGTCTTAATTCTAAACGATTCTCTTATTGATTCTTTACATTATGCTGGATTGGATGGACCCCAGTCGTCTATTCTGCTCCAGCAAGCTTAGTTTAGAAGATACATGACAGTTTCCTAAGAAAACTAAGATTCAGGACTTTCTGGTTGAAGTTTTGCTTAAGAAGCTGTAAAACTAAACACAAGAAAATGTGCATTACTTTCTCAGAACAGATTCATATTCAATACATTCAACATGTCATACATCTCCTAATGTACCAAAAACAACATGGAAAACAGCACTAGCTTGATGCTACTGTATATGGGAAATTACATTGATATGCTAACGGTAAGCATACATTGACATAATATATCAAAAGTCTCAAAAACTCAAAATACTAACAGATAAATGTTTTCCAAATGGTAAGTGAAGGCTCATGGCTGACTTCAGCATTACTATGGCAAGCCTAAGGTCCCAAACAACTCAAAGCATTGCTTGGTGGCCTGCCTCAGTAAATAACATACAATTAAACACTAAATCGACGCCACCTGATGTGTCGATTTTACTAATTTTTATTTATTCACACCCAGAGATATTTAAACCCACTGACCAATTTCATATTTACTTACTTATAAACTCAATAAAATGTTGTTGACAGAAACTATGTCTAGACTGAGAACTGCTTCATATTTAACAGAGTAATTTGATTTTGTATTTTAGGATAGCCATTATGCACAGCTAATAGTTTTATGATATACTATAGTTTCAAAGTGATGTGAGGCCAAACTGTTGTATTCAGCCTCAACCTCAGCTCCAAACTAACTTTTTCTCTCACTACACAAAGCCAAAAGTTTACTCAGAAACCAGTGTTTCAATGTAAAGTGTGACCCAGTTAACTGGTGACCGTTTGGTGTCAATCACAAGCGGCAACCTCCGGTCTGAAAAAATGAGGCAACACATGGAAGTGCTCAAAAGCTGCTGTTCTTCCAGTGACCGCTTGAGGCTTGCTCCAGAAGTACCGGGAGTCACGTGACGTACAAGTGAACAGGAAAAAGGCTGTTTTCAGAGCTGAAATGTAAAGCGTATTTAAAGCCTGATACAAACTCTGTCTCCCGTCTGGAACACTAATTTCGCTAACGGCACACACTGTGAGGGGGGTGAATTTTTTTTCTAACTCGGCCGTTTGGAGGATATTAGGATCGCGAGCTGTGGCTCTGATTGCGTGCCCGATCAGAGCCACAGCTCAGATCACGTGACTGATGGGCGCCCAATAGCTGTGAGTTTGGGCACTCGTCACTCGTCCCATTTTCCATATGGCCGCGCCCGCCGTTTTGCTTCAAAACAGAGCTGCAGTCACAGACGGGTTACGTCACGGAGACTACTTTCATGTTTTTTACAGTCTACGGTCAACCACAGACAAGTTCAGCTGAAGGTCGCCAGTTGGCAGGGTCACTGTTTACTCCAAAACATCGGTTTCTCTTTAACAGTCATGATCCTATCAGAACTCAGTAGAACTTCAGTCCATGGTTAAGTAAGCTGCTTATAGTTTTAATTTAGGGTTAAAAGAAGGCTAACTTGTCTGAATGAACTGAGCCAAACATTGCTTTTACTGTCAAATTGCGTGCACATCTTTATGATGATATAGGAGCCTATAGTTTTGTGATAAAAGCTACCATACTTATTGAACAACAAGTGATATCTCAGGGCACAAAGGACAGCTGTATCCAGTAATATTCCTCTAATCCAGCTCCTATTTCAAACAAATCTCAACTGAATTCAGTGCAGATGGAGGGAAAATTAATAAAAAGAGACCTTCAGCAGACACTGGACCGTATTTCCTCACATTGCAACATAATCGCAACATCATTTCTACATGGCTGGTCAGAATGACAAGCACAGTATAACTAAAGTATATTGGCATCAGTGAAATGTGCTGCAAGACATGTTGTCAATATTTTATAACAACATCTGAGGCCAAGTTGCCCGAAACGTCTAACAAGGAGAAAGGGTTGTTAACTTTCTGCAAGGCGCTGACATTTCCCCATAAAATAATTGGCACTTCCTGATAAGGTGAAGAGAATATCCCGAGTAATAACCAAGAGCAGACGGACAAAGCAGAGACTTGGATCTAATATGTGAATCGGCCTCCCTTACACGCAGTCCTTCTATTAGTGGAAATATGTACTTTATGTCTGTATTGGCTGGTTTGCGTAGGATTACAGGTGCTTTGCTGTTCATTTGTCAACACAAACAGGAGCCTTGACATGTGACATTTTTATATCTGAAGCTGGATCCCTATTATATGACTTTTCTTTTTCTACCTGTTATGAAAGGCTTAATTAAAACTGTCAAAGTTGTGGGTTTTCGTGAAGCCTGCCTTTTTCAAATAAGATATGGAATCACTATTTTGATGAGACAATTGGCTGAAAAGAAGTGTTTGGTTAAAAAAGAATAATCTACACCAACTATACCCTATGATGTCGTCTTTGGAGACAAAACGCTTGCTAAAGTGCCCTTCCTGGAGCCAAAATTGTGCTCAAGTGTCTTCTTTGGAGCCAAAACACACACTTAAGCGTCCTCCTTGTTGGCAAACCATGCTAATTTGCCCTTTTGGCTGGTTAAAACATGATACATTGCCTTCTTAGGTGCCAAAACATGCACCGAAGTGCCATCTTGGGAGCCAAAACATGTGCTTAAATGCCTTCTTCACTGCAAAAACTGAAATCTCAGCAAGTCATTATGTCTTATTTTCGGCACAATTGTCTGTTTTTTTCTTGATTTGAGCCACTATCACCAGACCAGTTCATAAAAATGTCTTATTTCAAGTTTTTAAAGACATAAATGAGGTCTGAATTACTTGCAACACATCAAAAATTCACTTGTGAAGTCTACAAGGAACTTTGTTCTTATCCCATTGGCAGATTTTTGACTTGTTGCAAGTAATTCAGACCTCATTTTTTTCTTTGAATAACTTGAAATAAGACATTTCTCTGGAATTATCTGTAGAATGTAGCACACATCAAGAATAGTAAGACAAATTGTACTAAAAATAGCAATGGTGACTTGCTTAGATTTCAGTTTTTGCAGTGTTGAGAGCTAAAACACACACTTAAGTGCCCTCCTGGTTGGCAAACCAAACCAATCTGTCCCTTAGGTGATAAAATCATGATAAACTGCCGTCTTAGGAGCCAAAATGCTGGGCATGTATGTGTTTTTGTAGCTCAGTGATGTTCTAGCAACTGTTACGTGCTGTAGTTTTGTGTATTTGTGTGTGTGTGTGTGTGTGTTTTTCTCAGGATCAGGTATGAGAGCAGGAGGGAGAAAGCAGCTTGGAGCCAGTGGGTCTTTGACTACATGTTGGTGTGTGTTTTCAGCCAAGACTGCTTGGTCTTCAGCTGATAGTATTCAGCCTTCAATCTTGGCTTTGAGTTCCTCTGTTTTGCTACAGTTAGTTTAGAGGTTGGTATATGAGTTCAACCTCTTTGTTGTTGGTGGTTGCATTCAACTAGAAGCTTCTTTTACATTGTGTATCTCTTTTGTAAATGAGTACTTACTTTTTATGTTAACTTCATCCTACTCCTCTTTTGTCCTGGGTTCAATTGTTTGTTACTCCTCTGTATCATACCCTTAACACCTTTGGGTTAGTAACAGTAACAGACGGAATCAAAAAAAAAACAGAAAGCTAGATGTTGCAAAATCTTAATGTCTACACATCGCATCTTTAAACCTTTGATTTTACATGCACTTTCTTCCTTTTGTGTCAGAGTGCCAGTTTAGCAGCAGTGTGTATCACAACCGAGTTTTTGTATTTCAGAAGTGTCCATGTGTGAAGTCTCGTTTGAAAACAGCAAAAGGGAAAAACTGTGATCCGAATGGACTTCGAGGAATTTCAAAGTGTCAGTCAAAGATGTGGAGTAAAGAAATTCTGAAGACAGGATGAGGACAGAGACCTGCTTGGTTTTCTTTTCTTTTTTTTTCGAGGAATGAAGCATTGATAAAAGCAGTCATCCCTGTGAGGGTTGGACACAACATGGTAAAAGCAAGTTTTCCTGGCTGTGGTGCATAAATTGAATGCATCCGAGGACTGCAGTACATATTTTGAATTCCTGGAGGCCTAGTTTTTCCAGTGCATTGATCATTTATAAAACAATAAAGAATGGATCACAGTTGATTTTGTTTGATATGTGTGTGTAGGCGCCTGTCACTGGCTCATTCACATGTCGTGTCATTGTCTATCACTAACTGTGAGTGTAAAAAAGGTTGTGTATTCACTTTCAGCTGAGAATCCCACCTTTTGATTCACAACAACAACATTATAAATATATGATCTGTACAGCACTATCACTGTATATACAGACGCCCTGTTAGCACCAGCAAGTTGAGGTCAAATCAGTTGTTTGAGAGCACACTGAGCTATAAGGGCCTGAGTGCTCTCACTTGGGTGTGTGTTGATGCGAGTGGATGTAAATTAGCTGATGAAGCCTGGGGGTGGAGAGACTCTCTTTCTGTTTCTACATAAAGAACGTGACCAAGGAGAAAGTCATTTCTACACATATTCCTGTCTCAGAGGCTTCCATTGTGTGATGATGTCCCCATATGATCAAACCAGGAGTATCACAAGCTTTTCTGAGAGCTGGTATGAAAAATGGATGAAAGGATGGATGGATGGCAAAATCAGGAGGGAAACAGCTGAGCTCATTTCCAGTCTGGCATGCATTAAGACATGGTGGACAACTTTTTGCTGAGTTTAATTTGAGTGTGAAAATCTTCCAGCTGCGGCCGTTCTGCTCATCTGAATAATGTAAAACTAACGCTGGCTCGACTCAAACCACCAACTGTCGCCTGTTCAGATGTTTTGCAGATTCAAGCAAACTATGTGAATTTCAGACTCTGTTAAAGCTGGAGTGGGTTGTTTACATTTTGGGTTTGAATTGCTGATGAATCTTTTATATTCTTTTTGATAGTAGTTCCAACAATGTTTACGCCCGTGAAAGCTGGAGGAATGATGATCAGTTCCTCCAAGCATTGAGTGCAACTATTTGAAGGGGCTGATATTAACAGCTAAAAGTCAGACAACAATGGTAGACGAAGAGCAGAATGACTTTTTCAGCTCTGGTTCCACTAATAATTTCTGTTAAGAGTCAAAATGTTTTGTCCCAAAATTATGAGATTAAAAAAAGTAAAATTTTGAGAAAAAAAAGTCAAAATTCTGGGATAGCAAGTCAAAAGTATGAGATTAAAAAAGTGAAATTATGACATAAGAGTAAAAATGTTGAGATAAGTCAAAATTTTGGGATAGATATTTCAAATTTGGGGATATAAAGTCAGAATTTGGGGATACAAGGTCAAATATGTGATGAAAAATATAATTTTTGGGACAGAAAATCAAAAGTATATTATGAAAATTAGAAATTACAAGATAAAAAGTAGAATTTTGAGATGAGTCATCCCAAAAGTTAAAATTTTGGGACTAATACTTGAAATTTTAAGATAGAAAGTCTAAATTTTGGGATAGAAAGTCAAGATTATGTTTTGAAAATCTGAAATTTTTCGATTGGAAATCAAATATGTGATTAAAAAAATGTTAAATATTGGGAGAGAAAGTCAAAATGATGAGGTAAAAGTTGAAATTCTGGGGTTTCAAATCAACGATGTGATAAAAAGTTAAACATTTTTTAGATGGGAAGTCAAAAGTATGAGTACAGGCCTAAATTATGAGAAAAAAAGTCAAAATTCAGGCATAAAAAGTCAAGATTTTGGGATCAAAAGTTGAAATTTTGGGATAGAAAGTCCAAAGTATGATATAAAATGTAGATTTATTGAGATTTTAAGTAATTTAGGAATGAAAAGCCAACTTTTGGTGATAGTAGAAAAGAAGAAAGCTGTATTTATAGGTATGATTGAGCTTTAGCTGCTGTAGTTTTCCTATAAAAAATGGATTGAAGGCACATTGAGATCTACTTTAAACATGCCTATAAAAGTCAGGCCCAGTGGAGCTAACATATTAAGAATGGTTACTTCAGAATTTTCATTTTTTCATTATTTTCTTCAGAATGAGACGTGAGCTCTTTGGATACAAATCTTTTGATACATACCATGACCCCCTTTCCACCTCTGACTCCATCATCTTGACCAGATGTTGTTCACCAGTGCATATTTGAGGGTTTCAGAAGTGTTTTGTCTCTGAAACAAAGCTTAAGAGAAAGAGGTTTTGCCATTTAAAGATCTTACTCACTCATGCTGCATTCTCCAAACATCCTACTCCAGCATTAAATAAGACTTTCATCTTGGTTTTGGATGTAGTGGATCCATTAGCAGTGACAATAAATCACATTGTCAAAATCTTCATGGTGCATTTTCCAGTATTTCCCTCCTGATATTATGATTAGAAAAGAAAAGGATCTGTGTATCTCATCTTAGCTATTAGTGAGAAATGAGATGAATCACTGAGTTAGGTTGACCCTTGAGCCCAGAGCCCGTCCCTCGCCGAAGGAATTCCCCCCGGCCGCAGCAGGCTCTGATGTGAACCAGCGAGTAAACAAATGAGTCGCGAACACAACAGATGGGACAGGCTATGACTAATCTCATCGGCCCAAATAGAGAATAGAGTGGCAGAAACGTAGCGTGAATGATCAAAAGCCGGGGGAGCGGGGAAAGAGAAGAGGAGAGAAAGTTAGTGTTTTCCATTCTGCGCGCTGTCAAGTGTGCATGACAGAAAACACTTTTATTTCACACACCAAAGCGTCACATGGAGGCGCCTCCATCGGTGTCATCACTGTGCTATCAAACACAAATCACTGAAATCATCTGCCAAATCTCCTGAGCGGATGTGTGAGGCAGAGCATTGTCACTTATCTTAGGTTTTGTGACAGTGAGGGGCTGAAAAAAAATGCAAATAGCACACATCACACGCCTCACACATCCCTGAAATTAATTTTTTTTTTTCCTCTCCTCCAGTCAGTCAGTCAGTCTGTCATCACTGACTGGTTTGTTTTTGTAATCCCATTTGGAGGCGAAGGAAGCTGTCCTGGAAGAATTAAAAACACAAAAGCAGTGACTGCAGGCTCCCAATCCTCGCCCTCAAAGCCACCAGCAAAGATGGGTGACACAAAATGAATCTTGCCTCGATTTCTCCCATACTGCCGTTTCTCCCCCATCACCTAAAACCCTTTGTTCTGCGCCAATGAATGGCGCCCATGTATTATAGATCATTAAACCGCTTTCATCTTCTCTCTTTGAGATGCACACTGTTTTCCTTTTCAAAGCGATAAGCATGGTGCGGCACGAATGAACCGCGGCTGGATGTGAAAAAAAAAAGAAAAAGAAAAAAGAAAGACAGAAAGCAGGAGGTTCCTGTGTGTATCTCTGTGTGTGTGTGAGTGTGTGGGTGTTGAAGAGGAAACTGTTTTCGAGAGAATGCCACCGGTGTAGAGAAGAAGCAGAGCGAGCGATCCGTCACAGCTGCTGGTCAAACTACCTTGTTAGAAAACTCACCATGAAGGAATAAATTTGTCACCTTTGCCCTTGTACAAACACACGAAGGCTTCCTCACAAAACTGTAAAAACACAGAAGGAAACGCTAAGATGTGAGGGTGTAGCAACCCCTGAGAAAATTGAGGAACAAATTGCAAGAACGAGTGTGTAATGTGCACTCAACATCTGCAGCCAGAGCTGTTTACACTTCAACACAAACACGAATTCTGCTTCAGCTGCTTCGTCCTAATGGATCACTAATAACTGGAATAATAGTCGGACCAGCCATCATCGCTCCTCTGCTCGGCTCTTGTTGCTCACCAGACATTTCATTTTCCTCCATTTCTCTCTTTCCGCGGATTAATTTGATATGATGTGTGTGATCTGCTTGTCTCTGGCGTTCCTCTTGTTAGTCAGACTTAATAACTGTTGTCAAGCTGTTTTGATCAATCAGAATCAAGTACCTAACGCAGCCAGGTGTGAGTAAGAAGGCTGGCTAATGAGTGTTATTAGTGGTCCGCGCAAACACTTAGAGGGTTGGTGTGTGCTGTTTATTATGCTGACCAATATCTATGTTGGAATAGATGTGTTAGCCAATGAAAACAATTAAAACCTGGGCAAGTCAGCACTGGAATTAAGGATTAGTTTAATTCTGTATGAAGCATATGTATCTTAACTGTAGCACTGCTATCCACCACTGCCAAGTACACACTGTAAAAAATATATCTATGTACATAAATGTATAATGAGCTTAACCCATACTCCTTTGATTCAGACAGTCACAAAAAAGAGACACAAACAACATTACAGCAATGCACAAATTGCCCTTGGGGTTGTTTGCAGTGGTGTGCACAGACTTTTAAAGGGCAGGGGCAAAATAAGAAAGGGGCACAAACAGCCCCAGGATGACTTTTGGCTCCAAAAAACACACCTTAGCACATGTTTTGGCTCTCCAGAGGAAGGCACTTCAGCATGTAATTTGAATCCCAAGAGGGCAATTTTGCTCCAAAGAAAGTATTTTTGTGCAAGACTGGTGCTAAGGAGGGCACTTCAGTAAGCGTTTTGATGCCCAAGAGGCCACTTAAGCACATGTTTTGGCTCCCAATAAGGCACTTAAGCATGCATTTTAAATACCAGGAGGGAAGTTTACCATGTTTTAACCAACAAAAGAGAAAGATAAGTGTGGTTCACCAACCAGAGGGACATTTTAGCCTGTATTTTGGCTCCAAAGAAGGGACTTGGGAAGGGCACTTTTGCAAGCATTTTGGATCTCGGGAAGTGGGCTTATCAAGTTTTAACTTGCCAAAGAGGCAAATCAGCGTGGGTCAGCAACCAGAAAGGTATTTTAGTTTGTATTTGGCTTCAAACAGGGGCCTTAGGAGCAGGTTTGTCATCCAAGATGGCACTTTTGCATGTGTTTTGGTTCCCATGAGGGCAGTTAATCATGTTTTAACCAGCCATAGAGGAAGATTACAGCAGGTAACCAAACAGGAGAACACTTATGCATGTGTTTTGGCTCCAAACAAAGCAATCTTGCACAAGTCTGATACTGAGGTGGGCATCTCAGCAAGCTTTTTGATAACCAAGAGGCCACTTTAGCACATGTTTTGGCTCCCAAAAGGGCACTTCAGCATGCGTTTTAGATACCAGGAGGGAAGTTTACCATGTTTAAACCAACAAAAGAGGAAGATTAGTGTGGTTCACCAACCAGAGGGACATTTTAGCTTGTATTTTGGCTCCAAAGACACTTTTGCAAGCATTTTGGATCCAAGGGAGTAAGCTCATCAAGTTTTAACCAGCCAAAAAGGCAAATCAGCGTGGTTCAGCAACCAGAAGGGCATTTTGGCCTGTATTCTGGCTCCAAAGAAGGGACTTGGGTGCAGGTTGGTTGTCAAGGAAGGCACTTTAGCACATTTTGGCTCACAGGAGGGAAGTTTATCCTGTTTTAACCAGCCCAAGAGGCAGATAAGTGATGTTCACCAACCAGAGGGGCATTTTAGCTTTCATTTTGGCTCCAAATAGGGGCCTTAGGTGCAGGTTTGTCGTCAAGGAAGAAACTTTAGCATGTGTTTTGGATCCCAAGAGAAGGGCAGTGAAGCATGTGTTTTGGCTCCCATGAGGGCAGTAAATCATGTTTTAACCAGCCAAAGAGGAAGATAACAGTGGTTTGCCAAACAGGAAAACAGTTATGTGTGTGTTTTGGCTCCAAAGAAAGCAAGAAAGCACAAGTCTGATACTGAGGTGGGCATCTCAGCAAGCTTTTTGATACCTAAAAGGGCACTTAAGCACATGTTTTGGCTCCCAAGAGGGCACTTAAGAATGCTATTGAATCCTAGGAAGGAAATATGTATCATGTTTTAACCAGCCAAAGGGGCAGATAGGTGTGATTCACCAACCAGGGGCATTTTAGCTTTCATCTTGGCTCCAAAGAAGGGACTTGGGAGCAAGTTTGTCATCAAGAAGGGCACTTTAGCAAGTATTTTGATATCATGAGTGAGCACTTTAGTGTTTTTTGGCTCCCAAGAGGGTATTTGAGTGCATATTTTGGTGCCAGAGAGGGCACTTTAGCATGTGTTTTGGATCCCAGGAGAGCAGATTATCTTGTATACCAGCCAAAGGGGCAGAGTAGTGTGGTTTTCCAACCAAGAGGCCATCGTAGCATTTGTTTTGGCTCCCAAGAAGGTACTTAAGCACAAGTTTGTCATCAGGGAGGGCACTTTAGCAAGTGAGTAAAGTTGGGTCATAAGAGGGGAAACAGTTATCAATACTTATCTGTAATAAAGATCCACAGAAACTTTTTCAGTTTGGACCAATCTGAGTTTGAGCAGCTTCCTACAAGAGTGTTGAGATACATTGTTCTTTCCTTTAATGGTTAGTTCTGACAAAATGAGGGAGAAAATGTATTTGAAGAGCAATTATTTCCTTCGTGATTCAGTTTCCACAGCAGATGATGATAGCAAGTCAACGCAGTCCAGTTCTTCTGAGGAAATTGGAAGAAATCATCCCGGGATGGTGGTAGGATGTTTGCTCAGCAACATCTGTGGTCAAATGAAAATAAATTACAGCTATTTCCCTTCATTTTGTGGGTGGAATGAAAAGCAAGCAATCTCAGGCAATCAGATCCAGACCATTTTGCAGATCACAGATCAAATCTATTATATTCTAAAAGGTAGATTGAACAGTATAACAGACTTTAACCATCAGTCGTCTCTATGCAACGTGTGAGATCTTCAACGCCATTAAAGCTACAGCATGCAATCTCACGTTTTTACTTGTAGACTATCTGTATTCTCGCGTCTTGTCATACAAGAAATGCACACACAGTCATATAGTGTCGGTGTACTCTGGCACACTCAAACACACCCCTGCTCACACACACTCGCTCCCATCAGTCCTCGTATCCATCAGTCTTGGGTGAGAGATGATTTGAGACGGCTCAATGTTTTGATCATTAGTTTGGACTCATGGAGTGCTGCAGCGGTGAAAAATGAGGCTGCTATCTCATGGCCACCTGCTCTTTTAATAAGAAAAAGAACAATTCCCCATTACAGGATGGATCGGCTACCTGATGCTGGGGAAACAAAAGCGTTGTTTGTGTTTTGTGCTGCTGGGTTGAGTGTTTCTTTGTGCCTGCATCCGAATCCTACTTAAACATATCTACGGGTGTGTTGCATCATACATTCTACACGGCTGAGCAGAAAAAGTAACACATAAATCTCCCCAGAGTGCAAAGATCACACAAAAGATTTGAGAGAATGGATTTTGTTGCAGAAGGTGCAAGCGATTTATTTCAAAATATCCTTGAGCAAATCTAATCAGATTATTTTTTCAGACTTTCTTGCTTTCAAATGATCCCACTCGTCCAAACATTAGTAAGACTTTTATTCATTTATGCTCTGGCGAAAGAACAATTCATTCATTCATTGTACCGTGGACCAAAAGTTGAATTAGCTGCAGACACAGTGGGGAAATTATGGTCGCTTGTTGGTTATGCAACCGAACTTTCCACTTTGAATTTTGGGAACAAAACAAATGATTTTGTGCAAATTTCCTCAAACACAAGTTAAAAGCCCTGTGGAAATTCTTGCAAATAGCTCGCTCCGGATATCTCAGCAGAAGAACAAAATTAAAAACGACCAATATATTGTCAACGGAAGAGAATGTCCGTGAAGATAAAAAGAAAAGAAAAGCAAAGTGTCAAATTTAGAGCTGTTTTTCACAATGGACCAGCTGCGTTTTAAACTTGGTTATGATTGGTGAGAAAGAAATTGTTACTGTCTTTTTCAGACTAGTATTGAGAGTAGGGCTACACAATTTGCAAAAATAATTCAACTGCAGTTACTTTTCCCTTTATTGCATGATTTCAATTGCTATATTGAAGGGGGTGAAATTTATTTATTTATTTATTTTCCTTGTTCTACATAAGAAAAACACACACATGAGGGACAAAAATTTGGTATTTGGCAAAAAAATAACTCCATCAAAGAATCCCTGTTTGCACGTACAGGTACATCCCAAAAAGTAGAATATCATGTAAAAGTTCAATATTTTTGGTCACTTCATTCAGAAAGTGAAACCCAGATATTCTAGACTCATTATACATGGAGTGAATTATTTCAAGCCTTTTTTTCTTGAAATGTTGGTGATTTTGACTCACAAATCATGAAAACCCAAAATTCAGTGTCTCAGAAAATCAAATTATAACATAAGACCAATAAAAAAAGTATATAATAAACAGAAGTGTCAGACTTCTGAAAAGTTTTGTTTTTTCCAAATTATTTCCCAATTTACACCCATTTTTTGCCACCTTAAACTAATTTAAATGGCTAATTCTTGCCATTTTTGCCACTTTTTACCACTTAGATAATTTCTCTTGCAAAGGGAGTTTTCAACAATTTGGCTTTTTTGTTGAACAGGGTTGAGTTGCACTGGTGTAGAGCATAAAACATGTCCTGCAAAAAATGTTATCTGGTATCCTGACACAGTTGAGGTTAAAGAAATATTGCACTGACTGCGGTTAGGGTTTTGCAGCAGGCTTTATTGTGATTTAACGTTATTTCAGTCCAATTAATTGCCCAGCCATTATTCAGAATGGAGGTAAATTGAGGGAAATCCTGTCCTGCAATCCAGGCACCTCAAGCACAGTTGATGTAGGCATCTGTAAGCTACAGGTCACTATTAAGTAGGGGAGACTTTTCTAAGGAAATAGTCTCCATCAGGGGGCATAATAAGGAAAATATGGCAGAAAGATTTTTAAGGAGGGATTAGGATTTTATTGGGATTATTTCTCATATTCTGACTATTTTGACCTGAAAACAACATTATTGGCCCCTAAATGGACTCATTTAAAGATGTAAGAGTTGGTGAGTTTCTGCAGAATGTGTAGAGCTTTAGCTTTATACAAGTAGCATATGGAAAAGTCCAAAAGTAGTTTAGGGAGACGTCACTAGATGTTATTAGTTTTGTTTGTTCGCTTGGCAAAAAAATGTAAACGTGCACATCATTGAGAACATGAATCATTCAAGTGATGCTAAAAAGTGTACTAATGGCAACATTGAATATTAAAAATACAAACAGAAATTCTTCCTCGCAACAGCATTGAAGCTTTCAAGAGCTGATAGGTTTTTTTTTAATCACAAAGTGTGGATTAGTTTTTTCGCTTTCTTTTCAAAGCAGAATGTCAAAGAATGTATTAACCTACAGTTTTAGCTGTTGGTGTTAACAGCTTGGTTTTTTTTCTTTTAGTTAAACTCCTGAGTGCCTCTGGGAAATGTCTCTGTAAAATCAGCTTAATTAGAAAAGATGAGTTATTTCTTTTTTTCTGTTTTCTTCCTGCTCTAATTGAAGATAACAACTGACAGCGTTATGGGTTTCCACTGAGTTATTACAGAACCTTTTACAAAAGGTCTCAACCACAAGATCACATTACATGATTCTGCACGATTCAATACATTATATACACACAGATGACCCCACACTCCCCTGCATGCATGTGTGTGTTTCTCAGATTAGTTATGCGCCTCGGACTCCCAGTCACTCTTTGCATGTGTGTTATTGGATATGTGTGAGCATGCCTATGGAAAGCAGCAGGACACCTGGCAAGAGCAGCGTGTGGCCCCTTGGTTTACGGATCCTATTGTGGTGCCAGAACAGTAGGAGGAACATTTACCCGACCACCAGTGAGGCTGTGATGAAAGCAGAGAGCGCCGAGCCGCCAGCCTGGTTTTCTCCTGCTCTGCGGTGAGCCGACAAACAGCGATCGACTGGTTTGGTGTTTGGATTTGTAGTAGATATAACTGGAGGTGCTTTTGTCGAAGGCAGACCAGCTTAACTGAACGTTACAGGTCTAAACCACTCCGAGTGGGATTTAATTCCTTTCCTTTTTTGTTTAACAGTGTTTGTTTTAGATTAAGACGTCTATTCATATCTTCAAAGGATGTATCCATGTTTGCTTCTACTTATCTTGCTTTTGAGATGAAATCCCATTTGTTGTCACAAAACATGGTGAGATCAATGGATAATGATGATTTAACATTGAGTTGAGGGATGGTAAATCTCTCCTGTATAACCAAAATAATAGAAAAGTATTCACACATATAAAAATATAAATCACTCACAATTTAACAATGTTGGTTTTCTATAATGCTTTAGAATTGTTGGCACAAAATGCAGGTTATTTTGTGTCTAAGATGCTGCACAGTCATCTGCTACAATGCTGTAATGCTTTATGACCAGGATGAAAACAAGCACAGATGACATCATTTAGGACAAAATGACTGGGCAGCAAAATGGAGATGGGTAGACTGTGTTTGTGATACAACTAAAGTGTAGTACATAAATGTAGTGACGTCACCCATTTGTTTCTAAGGTAGAGTTTTGGAGCCTGTTGTTTGCATATTTCAAATTCTTGTTTTGTTTAAGATGAGTTAAAGAGGTGGAATCGAGACACTTGGCTTCTTCACTAACAGCTACAGGGTATCTGTCTGTTGGTCGAGTCAGTCACGCCCTTTTAATTGCAAAACATGCACTATTAATTGCGTAAAAAAGTGTTACAAAAAACTAATCCCTCAAATAGTGTGTTTGTTTTTTTTCCATTTTCGAGATTGACTTTTTTGTATTGGTGTGTATGTGGTTTTGGTTGTAGCTGCAGCCAGCCTCTAGTGGATGCTCAATGAACTGCAAGAGCAATGCTTCCTTATAGGCTTTATATTTTCAAATCAGTTAGATACAACTAAATACAACCAAAGCAGTTCTAAATCAGCATCTCTGCTAGTTAGTCACACCTGGCGACTATTTTGACTTTGTTTACCTGTAGACGCTAGAGTAACCATGCTTTATCCGAATACTGTATAAATCAATTGTAGAAAATTTTGGGGTAACGTTCGACAACAGGCTTAAATTTGATAAACAGATAATTTTTTTTTCTTAGAACAAGCTTTTTCAGCTCAGAATGAAGCATGTCTTCCTCGGCAAGATCTCAACAAGGCAATCCACGCTTTCATCAGCTCAAGACTGGACGACTGTAAAGCTCTCTACATTGGCCTCAGCCAGTCTTTAATTTCAGTTCTCCAACTTGAACATGTTACCCCTGTGCTGTTGTCACTCCACTGGCTTCCGATTTGTTTTAGAATTGAATTTGAACTTCTGTTGTTTGTTTTTAATGCCACCAACAGCCTGGCTCCCTCCTTCTCATCCGAGATCTTCTTCCTACTTCTTCTTCTGTTAGAGGTCCCCAAGACGAGATATAAACAGTGGAGTGATCGATCTTTTTGCTGTCGCTGCTCCCAGACTGTGGAACAAACTGCCCCCTGATATTTGCACCACTAATGACCTCAGCCTTTTTGAATCTAAGATGATGACCCACTTTTTAGATTGGCATTTGATTCATACTAGGACAGTCTTGTTTTTTAATAACTTGCAGCACTGTTGCACTCTCCACAGTGGAAAATCTGTGTTTTACCTTTGCTTTTATGTACGGTTTTATGGCTTTGTTGTGAAGCACTTTTGGTACCTTTTTGGTTATTTTAAGGGCTATACAAATAAAATTTGATTGTTAAAGCATGGATGTAGTCTCCACTACATCACCTGATTGTTCCTGATACAGAGTAATGAAGCTGATGGATGGTGGAGGCCAAATTGGACATGATACAGGCTTTGAGCTTTCTTTCTAACAGTTATAGAGTGACCATCAACCACGTGCGCTCCTGATTGGAAACCTTGTGACTTAAAAGTCTTCTATACTGCTGAGTTGGATAAATAATCATCTCCTGTACAGTGTGCGGCAAAAGCAAAATGAGTGTTTAAGACCCAAGGGGTTTTTCGAACCAGCCTGCAATTTTTTTTTTTTTTTAATGTCATAAGAGTCTAATTTTCAGGCTTGGTGTGTATGTAGTTTCTGTTCTTTCTGCAGCCAGTCTCAAGTGGTTTTTCCAAACCAGATGTTGCCCCTTTGACATAATATACCAAGTTATCAGTCAGTGTTTTTCCCAAACTCCAAACGAGCCATTAGGATAGGCCTCATATTGAACTTCTGCTACTTTCTGTACTTGATTTTGTCTCAAAAAGATGATCAAAACTCATTTAAAAAAAAAAATCTTTCAAATGAATCTGTTTCTCCAATATTCTAGACGAGGCTTCAGGTGGTTTGAGGCTTCTGTTTAGTTCACTGACTCATCTCTGTCTTTCATCTGATTCAGAATATTGTGGATAAAAGTATTTCTCTGGTGACTTGAAACAGGAAGAAAGCTCTGAAGAACATCTTAATCATGAAAAGTAATGTGAAATTTGTGCTTTGCTGAATTGATTAAAAGGGAACGACAGTTGGAGCTTGGAGTTGGATTCTCCAAATCTGAGTTAAATTCTATTAATGTTTTTCACCACACTTTTTTGCATCTTCCCTAAAATCTGAATAATGTACTTACATAATAAGAAACATGAATAGTTCTTCGTAGTCCTGGGATCCCATTGAGAGCAGATTTGGGCAAGAAGAGTGCTTCTATAGAGAACGACCAGCTTTTACATTCAGCAGAGTAAAAAAGAGCAATTAGAGGTGAGCTGAGAGCCATGTCAGCAGTATTAACTCATTTGATCCTCCTCCAAACGGCAGATGAATAATTGCTTGTTTTATTTTGGGGATGATGAGTCAGAGATCCCTTCCCCTTATTCTCGCACAGCCCCCGAGGCTGAACGTGAGGCGGCGGCCTATAAGAGCACCGATTCTCCGGATAAGAGAGCCGAGTCTGGCACATCTTCATTGATTTCTCCCTCTCCTGTGTGCTTGTGTAGGCTCTGACTGTGAGAGCTGGAGAATGAGGGCGTGTGAAGGGGGGGTAAAAAAAAAACAAAAAAAACCCCGGACATCTCATCCGGTCTCTTTTCGGCGTTTTGGACACCCACATCTTCATTGAAGCTGTGATCAGGATGCCTATATGAGGAAACAGAACCCACACGGTCTGCCTCGCCAAAAGCTCCCTACAGGAGGATACTCTGAATGCAAGCCCAAATGGGAAAAACAAAGGTGTTATTCTCTTCGCAAACACCAGGGGGCAGTAGCAGTCTTCACGGCCCGTGCATGAACCTGGCCCCAGCTGTGTGTATGTGTGAGAAAGAGATCCTCAGCAGCATCTTCTCCTCCACAATCCTCAGTCCTAAAAAGCCTTTTTAAAAGCCTGTATGAAAATTCATCGTGCTTTCAAACTGACCTATTTTGGGAGATTGGTTGCTTGGCTTCCCTGATTTTTTCTCCCCCCCTTATTTTCTCTCTTATCCTGATGAGGATTTTGAGAAGACAGAGGAAATATTGGCAAGTTGCTGAGGCTGATTTAAACACATGGAAGCAGCAGGAATAGTTGGAGTGCGCCGTTGCTAAAAATAGAGCTTTAATTCCCCGACATGTCTCTTTATTTTCTCATAAATTACCTCGAGAACATGTGGCACCAAGAGCGCCTCTTTCTTCTGTTCACAAAGAGTCTTGGAAGTCCAAACATGCCACCGTTTCTGGGTGAAATCACTCCATTTCCGGCGACATGCTCCGTAGTAAACACAGTAATCCCCTCCTCCATGTTTTAAGGATTAATATCATCTTTATTCATAAGCAAAGCGGGAAGACTGCTGTCGTGCTTGTGAATGCTTCATACACATGACAACACAACCACACACACACACACACACACATTCACAGATTTGGCAAATAACCATTTAGCGTCCTGGCATGCATGCCGGCTCAAACACGCGTGTCCTGGTCTGCTTGCCGTGATGACATGGTCCGTGGGTGGCAGATTGTTTCCCTCGCCCTGGACTGAATCAATCAGATCAAAGAGGAAGAGGAAGTGAAGAAAGGGAGGAGAGAGAGAGAGAGAGAGAGGAAGGAAGAGAGGGAGGGGGGGGGAGCTCTTCCACTTTGACTTGATGGATTTAACTCCCATTCAAAGGGACAGACTTATGACACATGGGAGCGAGAGAGGGATTCGCTTTTCCGTCCTTTTATCTATGGAAGTGCTACTTTGCTTCCTCTGCACAAACACACACACACACATATGAATGCACTTTCTCTCTCCACACACGTACAGAAAGGGTTGCAAAAGATCTCTCACACTCATAAATACACACAAACGCCATCCTCTCTCCCTTCTCGTCTTTCGAAAATGGCTCCCGCTAACAACCCGGGGGCTAGGGGGTTACATTAGCGAGGTCCTCCATCCGCGGCCCTCCATCACCGAGCTGCAGGAAAGGTTTCAGAGCCCCGCTATCTGTCTGATTGCCTGGGTGATAAAAGAATAAAGCTGTTAGGAGAGGAAGAGTATCATCATGACGGCCTCTGGAGGGGGCACGAGTCGGGGTCCTAAGGTGACGGATCACGCGACTCTGATTTCTCTGCGTGAGATAAGACACAAGCGAAGAGTGGGAGGCGGCCTGGTGGTGTTTGTTATTTTGTGTGCCGGGGTCCCAGGCGAGGATTACCTTAGCGCTCATTATCACTCATAGAGGAGATCATCATTACAGCCTCGCCTGACTCCCACATCTCCCTCCTGCAACTCGCAGCTAATACCCACAATGCTCCAAAACACACTGGAGGCTGCAGCCGGCAGGACCTGAAATGAAGCCCGGGACGCTTCACTCGGATCAGGAAACAAGCAATACATCACAGAATATGAGCTGTAAGTTCATCCCGAGCAAACGCACGTCCCTGTCTTTCTCTCTCTGCTGGTATTGTTTCCGTCTGAGTGAAAGCTGCTTACAAGCTGCTCCAGCGCTTTTTACAAATCTGTCTCTGGGAAACAATTTCACTTCTCACAGACCTCCCTCACGCCTATTGTTTCTCAGTCTTCTGTGTCCCGTGTGAGCATTACAGCCGGCTCACCCCCGTTGATCTCACTTTCTACATCGCGTGCATTGTTCCCCGGCGGAAGCTGCAGAGATCTTAAGCTTTGGGATGTAAATGCTGCACACGTTTAAAATAATAATTACGACATGGAATGCGTTCTTCGTGATGGAAAGATTGCAGCTGTAATTCAGACCTTTAAATGTCAGATGATGGAAGATATCTTGCATGTGGGGCATCACAAATGCATTAAAGCATGAACTTAGAGCTCGAATCATCACCCTATGTTTTAACCATACCAAACCAATGTACCATATTTAAAAGCCTATGAATGAAGAACCACTCGGTCAAAAATCCTCCGTGACATCTCATTTGAAAGATTAAAATCTATAGTTTCAGAAAATATCATGTTTAATATGTAGCTAAAGTCCATATCATGCTTAATTCAGATGAAACACATTTTTAAATTTCATTTTTCACAACCATTTAAAAAATATTATTGACTTCAAAATGCTTTATGCCAGACATTAGACATCCACCACATCACTTCTACACCTTGCCATCTACATCTGAATGAAATTTGAGCTTTCTAGGTAAAACCTTGTAGGAATAAAAGAGGTTTTTTTAAGTAGGCAGAGTTGTTGTCACGTTCCACACTTTATTCTGAAGACTCTGTGTAAACAAAACCAGCTGTATCAGTGCTAAGTGTCCTCTTTTTGGTCAACTTTGCTCTCTGTGTGAAAAGGCTTGCCAATAACCATAAAAAAGTAGTTCCCAGTCATGTATTGTACCTCCTCTGTCGCAATGAATGTGAATGCAGATGCACGGTAATAAATAGGTCTCGTCAATGATCTAAATGGCTGGAGCGGACTTCATGTGAAAGATAAGGGGATTGGCCATTGTCAGAGTGAATAACAGTCCCATAAGCCACGACCCTGTAATGGAGCTATTATACAAACCACCCCATACAATTTGCCAGTTAAGCAGGGAGCACTTGTTGGCTTTCACAAGCTGTCCTGGTATTAAAACTCAGTAGATGGGGACACAACTATTCTGCAGCTAGAATCCCAGGGAAAAAAAGTGTACCCAGTTTGTCTAGATTCACAATGAGGAGGAAATGCTATAAGACTGCAAAGCTGCTGGTTTATACGACAGACAAATAACGGACTTTACAGGAGAAATTTCACTACTTGGAATAATTTGATGAAACAAGACTTTTGATATGTTTGAACTCTGGATTCCTCTGGTGGAAAGGAGAGTGAATATTCCAGGTACAGGCTATGGATGTGATATAGTTACCCCAAAACAGGAAGGACGTCCCAGTTGTTGTGATTGCCCTCCAAGCGATTCTTTCACTAATTGTGTTTTGTTGGTCAAGAAACTGTAAAACACACTTAGTGACAAAGGCGTGACTGTTTACACTTTAATAAAGTCATAGGGATGGTGAATGAGTCGTTGTCAAACTGGTGGGGGATAAGAGGTTCACCTTGACGAACCTTTTACATTACTCAGTTTGAGACTGGCAAGTTACACATCAGTTGAATGAAAGAGCTAAAAAAATAAATCAATAAAATCATGATTTGACTGCCGCACAGCAGGAATCTAAGCCTTTGTAGCACAACAAAGTGAACCAACCCCTCCCTTGTTTCACTATTTGTCAAAAAGTAATCCTGAAAGGCGGAGAGCTGTCGCCTCACTCTTATTGCAAAGTTGAAAGATAGTCTTTAAAAATACAACCACATTATTATTCATGAGTGACACCAAATCACATTTCACCTAAATTTTAATGTTGACAGAGGAAAAGTGGTGGGTTGTGAGAAACGTCGTCGCCGCAGACAGCGGAGGCTCTGATGATGCCGCTGTTAGCACGGAGAATAATAATTCCCATCATCCCACACAGGCAACACAGAGATCCTCTACTACTACTGCTGCTTTTCATGTGCTTTCAGCACACTTTAATGAGGACTTGAGCTGTTTAACATACTGTTTTTAACAGCCTGGGCTAGAGCCAATGAAACTTTTAGACCTCCTTACGCTGAAACCGATGGATGAACTTCAATCATCTATCATCAGCAGAGAAACACATGCTCCAGGGGATTCGTACTTGGAGCAGATCCTGCTCTCCTTATAATACAAAGAGAGGAAAGAAAGCCTCCTTGGATCTTTAAAGGCGTGTTTAGTTGTTATGTAGCACATACGAATAGGAAGCACCCAAAGGGCACAAAGGAGGCTGCAACAATGGTTATTATCTCAGTTCATTTGACAATGACACATGGAGACAATTCTCACCCGAGTTTGCTTAAACACTCCTCTGCTTGTTTCCACCAAGTTTCTTGTTGAGTAGAAAAAAAAAAAGGGAAAAACTGCAGGAAATTTCTCCAGCAGGATGCATGCGATGAGGTGTAACTGAGGTTTGTGAGACTATTTCTAAAAGTAAACAGACGCACTCGCGACCATCGAGTCGCATCTGTCTCCGTCTGCAGATCTGCCTCGGTTTATTTTTCCACACGCAGCCCCAAAATATTCACCGACACGCACGCTCACACATAAAATCCATCCTGTTCTCTATCCCATCATCCCAATTCATGCTCCCTTTCAGTTGTTTAATCACTGCAGAGGATTGTGGGACACAGAGCTGATAGGAAAATATCAAGAAATAAAAAAAAACAACATAACAGAGACTGAGGGAGAAGATATTGGCTGGGATGAAGTCAACGCACATTCCTGCCTCAGACGTCCTGACCTCGACTAACCTTGATGTTGTGTTAAAGTGAGTTACAACCTGTCTTACTATCTCTTCTACACACACAAACACACACACACTACACTTATCCAACTTGTTTTGCGATCCCCCTTCCATAACTCAGCCTCGTATAAAAGTATAGGTCCCGGCTCACAATTACCAGCTGCCACCAGAAGCAGAAATAAAAGTGAAACACATGCTTCTTCATTATAGAAGAGTATTTTTTCATTGTTTACAAATTAGCATAACAGAAACTCCACCTGTAGCAGCTGTTATTGTTCTACTTTGTGAATCCGAGGGCCTAAATTAAAACCTAAACTAAGCTCAGTATGTTTAAAATGCTTAACACATACAGTTATGTCAGATTGGTTTGCTATGTGTGGCTAACATTAGCAGAGCTAGCACCACCAGTCTCCTTACTGGTTAGCGCCCATTTACCTGGACTACTTGGGAGATGCTACAGCTGTGTAATATTCTTAGGCCTGATTTTTCTTTTGAGTCAAGCTAACAGGATTCTATATGCCAAAAACGTGTGTAACTCCCTTTTTTTGGTGCAGAAGCTTAGGCACGTAGCCTGATGTGCAACTCCTGATTTAGTGGTAGAGTCATCATCCCTCAGTTGGAAGATAAAGGGTTCAATCCCAGCTCCTATGGTCTCATACCGGAGTGTCCTTGAGTAAGACACTGAACCCAAAAATGTTCCTGTTGTTGGTCAACAGAGTGTGGATGGGTACGGATGCGTTAGCTTTAACTTATAGCCCCCATAACAGCCTCTGCCATTAGTGTGTGTGTGGTGTGAATGCTTGAAAGGAGTGTAACGCACTTAGGGCCTGATCTACGAAAGATTTGCGTGTAATAAAATGTGTGCAAACTTGATAGCACTTAAAGCTGAATTACTAATCGGGTGCACCGGGGATTGCAAATGAGCAAAATTGCAGTTCATTTAGCGTGTCTGCTTTCATAAATATGAAGGCATCTGTGAAATAGTGTGACGAAGAGATGCAAATGGCTGCAGTCATTGTGGTGAAAAGGAGGCATGGGTGCAACTACAGACGAGGGAGAGCGGGAGCCTTCTGTGCACACGTTGACATATTTTGACTGTGTGTAATAAAAACAGTAGAGACACATAGTCTGTCCAACAATGCCATTTTTGAGTTGTTGGATGAGCTAAGGACTGATTTGGAGCCAGTAACAAAAAAGGAGTTATGCTTTATCTCCTGTGTAAAAACTCCTTTCAGTGCTGGATTTTATTGCACTTGGATCATTCCAGCACACCAGCACAGTTAATGCCAATGTCTCTCAGAGTGTCTTTTTCTGGTGTGCTGTCTCAAGTGTTAAATACTGTCACATAGGATGGGCAAGTCTATCCAGTTCCCACCCACTTGAGACACAATAAATGACTCAAAACACAGCTTTTTTTTTAATGCAATCAAACGGAAGCGAAAAACACCATGAATGAACTTAAATCACGTGGCAATCCTCATTTAAAGAGGGTGGTCCGCACCACTTTTGTACCTGTTATCAATCATAGCAGATCACCTACAACGCACCCACTAATAGCACATGCAATTTTTCAGTCTGCACATGCAATTTATGGTTAATTGGGATCTTAATAAATCAGGCCCTATGGGTTATAGTGTATCAGTCTCAAACCATCTGGCTCTAAGACGCTGCTCTTTGAAGCGAGCGAAGGAAGCCTATTGGTGTGCCCACAATTACAGTAATTCTTGATTACTCAGCTGGTAAATTAAAACTGGTCAAAAAACTTGAGTGTTGGAATGCTTGACAGGTGAAAGGGGCCGGAATGATGGGCTTTTACGATGGATGATGTTTGCAGTTATTGAATGGCAGAAGAACATCTGTGAACTGTTGAGGAATGTGATTGTTATTACCAGTTATTGTGAAACAGCAGTGGTTAATTGGAGACGCTGCTCTGTTAAAGTTTGTGCACTATGCAATGTGAGCCATAACCTGATGAATGATTTAAATTCAATATGATGCATTCTTTACTTTAGTAATTCATTTAAATCATAATATTATTGGTAATAGATTGATTTGGTAATGTGCTACGCCTGTATACACCGCCCTGTTGCCCCCCTTTACAGAGAGATTTCAGACTGTGAAGTCAATGTGTGAACAGACTGTTCCTGAAAATAGCGGGGACTGAAACTCCTGACATTATCTCGAAAATGTCAGGACTTCACGTGTGAAAGGGGCTTGAAATTACAGAAAAAAACAGCGTTGCTCTCTGTTTACAAGTCACCTTCCTGTAGAGCATCCTACACACAGTATGCTTCATTTTCACATATCTGTTCTGCAGTCTTGTGTAAATTCAAAGAGAAAACATTGAGACTGAAACACTGATGTAGAACTCTAGTCCTGGACTTTTCAGACAGAAATAGAGCAGAAGAATGTTCATTCCAACCCACATGCAACAGTTTTATGGCAGTGGTCTGTTCAAACTTCAGAGTCTATCAATAAATTGAAGAGCTAGGTTACGTTTGCTCTGTTTGGTGAGGTTGGAGTTGGTAGATGAGCACTGGTAGGACACAACCAGGATTCACAAACGTTGCATGATACAGACACGTCTAAGAGCACCAGGCTGAGTGGCACTAAATGTAGCTGGCTACCAAACTTTGGTACAAACTCAGTTCACAAAGTTTGCTTGTTGTCACATTTTAAATAGATACTCTATGTAACTATTATAAATATATTTCCTCTGTGTGTTGTATCCAGTGTTTTAGACGAAAAAAAGCAGTGTTAAAAAGATTCATTTTTCCAAAACAAACCAAAATAAATGCTCATGTTGGTTCATCACAACAGTGGGGAGCAAGGGCTTATGGGAAGCAGAGTCCGTATCACTAGCGCTAATGCTAGCTTTTCCAGAAAGTCCTCACCACTGTAATTGTACCAATGTAATTAAAAGTTTAAAACATATATATACATATGTATATACACATAGAATAACAACAATGTAGTTGTTATTCTATATGACTGTTTAAAAATACTAAATGGTTTAAAACAAATGTCCTTGGTAACTTTGACTCAACGTATACTGTTATGTGATTATTTCTTGTTGTCAAAATAACCCTGAAATTATGTTTTTAAAACTTAAATTTGTATGAAAAAGCTTAGATCCATGAGGCCTTTTGGCCAAAAGAAAACAAAATATTTATCAAACAATATTAAATATTTGATAAATATGCTAATAGCTATAATTATTGTATTATAACAGTTTTTATGACAAGTCTTAATGGACCAGTCATTTTTGACAGGGAACATGAGGGTTATACTAAGAAGTAGAAGTAGTTTTGTCAAAAGGCTACACTGGTTGACATTTGTTGCATAGAAACAGTGTCCCCATCCTGTTATTTCTTTCTTACTCAGCATCTCACCTCACTCTCCAGCACAGGAGATCTTTTCATGCAGAATAACAAATCACATATTTTTTCAGAAATGATGAATATGTGTTTTGAACGGGGTTAAAAGAGTACAGAAAACCTTATTTCCCCATTAAAATACTGTGATTTTTAACAAGCCAAAACACAAACTTAACCCTGGATTGGTGCAGCTCTCTTAATTAAAAACTAAAGTCCTTGCGAAAAACAAAAAATGGCCTGAAGCAGTCATGACACCCAGGGTTGGTGAAATGTTAACAGGAGGTTGAGAGGAATAACTAAGCTGTGGCATGTAGGAGTAACCTGACAAAAAGTTACACGGATTAAAAGGTCATGGTGTATTGCCTCGACAGCACCGAGGTAGAGGGAGAACAGTCGGAGGGAAAGAGAGGAAAGGGATTAAGTGTCTCCTCCTGGCTAGCGGGATGCCATACGTGTCTGTCTGTGATGTGTGTGTGTGTGTGTGAGAGAGAGTGTGTGTTTTGTATGGCATATCTGTATCCAGCTCACTTCCTCTGTGCATGTGGGATGCAGCCGGTAGGTGGAAGGTGGTCTGGCATTTAAACGTTGACACTATCCATGGTGTGTGAGTGACTGTCAGGAGTGTGTGGGTGTGCAAGTGTGGGCGAGACGAAGAGGAGGAGGTGGAGGAGGAGGGTGTGTGTGTGTGTTTGTGTGTGTGTGTGAGTGGTCTGGTAAGGGGAGGGATTCTCGCTGAGCCACAAAGCAGATGGTGCAGATGTGAGTGGGTGTTCTCAGTCTCAGCAAGGCCAGCTTTATCCAGCAGCCGTGTGCGAGACGGGAGTGGGGTGGAGAGGGGGGATTCATCTCCGTCTCGCTCTCCATTGAGGATTCCGCGTGCTTACTAGCTCATTACCGGCCCCCGGGCTAAACTGCAAAGATTTGTATGTATACAACACAGCTGGCACGGTGCCAGGCCACATAGTGTGGCAAAGTTTAGCTCCTGGAAAGTACAGTCTCTGAATTTCTGTGAGGTTTCAGAGAGATGCATCATTGTCTCACATTGCTCATCGCACGGCGGAGGAGAGGGGTTGGGTGTAGGATGAGAAGATTTAAAAAAAAAAAAAAAAAAAAAAAGGTTTTCAGATTGTAGCTATTTCTATAAAGAGGTGTTGAGTGTTGAGGTGTGATGCTGCTGTCGGCGTATAAAGCTTGATTTAATATCATTTCACGGGGCACGATAACTGAGACAGAAGAGATGCCTCAGATTTATCCCTCCATATGAGTCAATGTTACAATTTTCCCATGTGGCCTTTAGAGCTGCCCTTTATTAGTCACCATCATGACTAGATAAAAATACTTATTTTAGTCTCACAATTTTAGATCATAGTATGACACATGAAAAACAGGAGAGACACAAACACTCCTCGATGAGTGAAGCTGAAACATTTGGAGCTCCCCCTAGTGGCTGGTTGCAGTACAACCCACTTCCTCCTTTATTTATGTTGTTTTTACACCAGACATAAATAAAACATACTTGAGTGCTAGCAGATTCTGTTTTTAGTGAAAACCCTCCTCCTTTACATGTGCATTCATTATTCATTCGCATGCAATAGTCTGCTTGATCAATCTAAAATAACAATGTATTGATACCAACGTTGGTATTAGTGTTGATCAGTACTTGTGTGATGAGACTGATACTTAAAATTATAAGTATACTGCTGATTTCCTGAATATGATTGTGTTTCTGTTGTGTACGCGCAAGCTCTTTGGTACATTTAAATGGTTTGTATCCATGTACATTCAAATTTACTGTCTTACAAGAAAAAAAACTAAAGCACATGACACTTTTCTGTTTGGAAAATGTGGTTTTTACTTTCATTCATGAACAGAAACATCAATATTTGTATTGATATTGGCAATACTGGGCCTTTATTTTATGGTATATCAATGTCAAATTTTGCAGTATCTCACACTACTGCTACTCTAGTGATGAGAAGTTTGACTCTTTTTAGGGAGTTGGTTTTTTTGGCCCCCAAAATGCTCCTAATTTTGGATTATTTGTAACCTTATTTTTTAGACTAACCTGGCAAGTATGAATGATTTGTGTCTTCGTAAACCACTTTTGCATTCAGTGTTTTGCATGAGACGCCTCATGGTTGCCTCATTTTGTGCATTTGTTCTGTCACAGGCATTCTTACTTGTGTTTAATATTTTAATCACATTATTTCCGTACAAAAAACCCCAAAACAAGAAAAATGAATAAAGATTCTGATACAGATTATACTTTATTTGCAGGTGTCAGTCATATTTACATGTTTTCATGACACGGCACATTCTCCTCCTTACTGCTGTCTGCTGATTCACAAACTCAGCAGAGACAAGACAACATGCCTGATTGAGCATCTGCCTCTCTGCTTTAACGAAATAATGTGATCCTGTATCCTCATATGTGATTGGCTGCATGACTCCTAAGCTGTCCATCAAAATAAAGTTCTGCCAAATTGAGCAACGAAAGGAAAAGAGTCATTTGATAGGAGTCGGCTCTTAGAACTGCTTCTTCTGGGTATAACACATCACGATTCTGCTCTGGCTGCAGGTTGGAGGCACTGCTATGTGAACAAAAAGGACTTGTCTGTTTGTGTGTGTGTGTGGTTTGGCACAAGCGAGAGTCCCACAGCAGCACCCACTGCTTGTTTGGGGGAGTGAAATTGATATTTACAATCAGGTCAGAGTCTCCAAACTCCAGAGGAAGCCACTAGATTTGTGTCATTTTTGAAAAAGAGTCATTAGAAGGGGTCTGAAAAGTTACCAAGTTGGCAACACTGATCCGTTGGCGTCACTCTCTGCTTGTTTTTTTTGGAGTGGTGGGTGTTTAAGAAGCACCACCAGACAGCTGGAGTCACATGCTCCATTTCCCAAGGTAATGACTAAATCAGTGGTTTTCTGCCCCCATGATGAGTGTCATGCTGTCGTCAATGGTGCCTCTGATGACCTCTGACCTGCTGACTCATGGCCTGAATCTGCTCATTAAGACAGTGTGTTGTTGTTGTTACTTCACTAAAACTCAATCAATGTCAACACAGAGAAAAAAAAGTTTGGAGGTATGACTTTCTCTTTTTCACCACTTAAATTCAAGCGAGCAGCCATTAGCCAAGCTAGCATGAAGTCAATCAACATACAAAAAACAGTTTCCTTGCAAAAGTTCAAAGGGACAAAGCAGCGTGGTCTGAAACTGATCTACTTGCTAATCATGACTTCTGTTTATTTTCCTGTTAGCATTTATTCTAGCTGGCTACTAGCACAGTGCATATACTGAATTTTACAGGCTCATAACCTCAAGTGGAGGGAGATTACTTTAATTGAGTAACCTAAACAACTTTCCAATTACTCACTATAAAACATATATGCTCAAAATTAGTCATGTTGAAATGCTGAGCATCAACACGGTCCCTTAAAGACCCAGGTTTAGTAAATCAGGTTGGTGCAGGTCACTGAGTTTAGCTCTGCTCCAATGGTGATATTAAGATCAGGGTTGTGGCTTAGCATTTCAACATTAAGGATTTACAGGAAAAAAGTGCTTCATGTTGAAATGAAGCTCAGCATTCCAACATTCAGCATTTGCTGAAAGGAAATGCCCCCGATCTGGTTCAATGTTGTAAAAGAGCAATGACTAATTTTCGGCTAACAAAACCTGTTGTACACATTATCTTCAGTAACATCTTTGGCTCCATTGTGGTTTGGCAAAAAAAAAGCACATCATGAATAAATGTAAGACGCAATTACTCCACAAATCAATTATTCAATTTTTACCATGAATTAAGCATTCACACAATCAGCGACACACGAGTCAGTCAATCACTGTTGATCAAACAGACGCCTCAGACTCTTCTCTCTTGACACCATTCTGTCCTTTTCCCATCTCAACAGATAGCAAGATGAGGAAAAACAGTGTTGCGGTAACATCTGATGTATGTGCCTACAGGGTAGCCAGGGGCCAATTTTCATCATTACATCCATGTTTGAAAGTATTCTACTGAGGCCTCTTCTCAGCACATTGGTGGCATTTTCCCTTTACAAAGTATGTGACTGTAATCAGCGTGAACAGTCAGAGGTAATGTAGCATGAGGAAATCCTGTTTCATTGACACAGTCATGGCTAACCAGGCTTGAGCTAACAGGCCGGCTGCGTGTTACGGGCTTCTTGCATTAGATTATTCAAGGTGGCATTTAGTGAAATGTCACGTTTAACCTTTATTGACCGGCTTTATAGCAGCTGCATCAGCAGAACTTTTTTCTGTTTCCTTTAATTGAGTCTGGAGTCCTGCTCTCCGGGAATGAACTTTTCTTTAGTTTTAACATCTTTTGTCACTTTGTGGAAGGAAATCTTTCAATTTTAATGAATTGAGCATGATTGAAGAGACTCAACAGGGACAAATTGGCTATTTCTAAAAGCTATTTCTCAGAATCCATGGTGCGACTCTTTCTGGGAGAATTCAAATCAATTCGATCCATTTGATGACACTATGCCAGCCATCAAAGTTAAGCAGTTGGGAGTGAGATCTGCTCTTTGTTTCAAGGAAAAGAGTTTCCTGGATTTATTTTGTAATAAAAAAAAAAAAAAAAAAAACTGGCAGAAAAGTAGCAACAGAAGAAGAGCGAGGTCATGTTAACTCTGCTTGGTGAGGTTGGAGTTGGTAGATGAGCACTGGTAGGACACAACCAGGATTCACTCACATTACACGTTACAGACACGTCCCAGAGCACCAAGCTGAGAGTGAAAAAAAAATTGACAGCCTGCTCACCTTCTAGACCCTAAAATGCTTTGCAAACTGGGTTTACAATGTTTTATCCTTGTCACGTTTCAAACAATAGCTCCACTTGACTACAAATTCACACATTACCTCGTTGCTTTGCAGCTAGCAAAACGCTGCTTTGAACAAAGACAAGTAGAGTTGAAAATAAGATCTGCTCTCCAAAACAAATGCAGGCCTTAGTAAGAGTCATGTTAACAACAGTTGGTGGTGGTGCTCATGGGAAACTGAGTCTTTATCTGGCAAAAAAGTATTAATTCTGGCCACAGGTGTTGCTGCCATTAACACCAAACTAACAGTCCTCATAAGTTGCTTTTTATGCAACACTTTTATCATGCTTTTATGCAAGATTGTAGCGTATGATTGAAATTTATATAAAGTTCAATTGCTCCTTGTTGGTATTTCCATTAAGATTAAAATTTCACGCAACTTGAGTAAAATCATGTCCGACAAGATTCAATTTGCAGAATACGGAAGAAGGAAAAGGGGACTGCAACCGGCGGTTACCATAGATACCACTAACATTTTAGGAGCTGAACTCTCATTTTGATGGGTGTAACTGTTGTTGTTGATGTTGCCAACAGATGAAGGCACAGGGAGTTAAAATATGAACTCTAGTCCTTATGTGTGTCAGCAGCCACGTACCAAGGACTTCTGGGAAAACATCATGGCCAGGGACGTGTGGCCTGATGACATGTTTCTGTGAAAAAAAGGTGCTACAATTGCACTTCTGCGATTAACTTCAATATCAAAACTTCTGAGAAACCACTTCATGAGAGGGTAAAATCTCTTTGTCCAAATTTGAAAGGCTCTTGAAAAATGTTGGTGTTTCCATCACCAGTTTTTTTTATTGTGATATTTAGGTTTGATGCATTTCTAGGTGTATTGGAAAGGCAGCTGTAGAGAGTTTATGCCTATTATTGTTAAGCATAACAGTTTTTGGTTTAACCGAACAAATGTAGATACTTCCACCTTAAATATTGGTAGAAAAATAGGAAATGAGTGATTTGACACTCAGCTATGTCTTGGTGTCATCCAAAAAAAAATCTCCATCACTGCAATTTTCTGCAACTTTGTGAGGTTTGAAGATGTAGTTTTATTAACACTCAAAGTTGTAAATGAACATCAAATTGAATTGACAGTAGAAAAATGCGGCCAAATATTATTGAGTCCATTAGGTCTCATACGATTCTTATTTCCTTTATTTTGGGGGGAAAAAGTAAAGAGATCATGCAAATTGCAGTGGTGCCAGATATTAATAAGTTAAACTGTCAAATGCCATCGAACACCATATTCCATATAATTTGTTGCATTGGACACACTTGTTATACCTGTTACGTGTCATAGAGTTGGCTTTGTTCCCTACTCTAATGCAACCAATCCACCAGTTTCAAAGGCAGAGAAAAGGTATTTGTTGGGTTTGTGTAGTTTACCCAGAAGATGGCCTCAAAGAACCAATTAACCAGCCAAAGCAAGTATCCAGAATGAAGACAACAAGTCTGGCAGTGACACTTCTTTGAACAGCTTCTCTGCCTCATTAGGTCCTGATCACGCATTTGGAGAAAAAAAAAATTACCTTTCAGTGAATAAACCTCTTGGAGTGCTGATTTGATTGAAAAGATGCCTCAATTTAAGACAAGTGACCCACACGTAGGATGATGTGAGCTTTTGAGATTTAGCAGCAGGCGTTGGATTTTTCTGTATCTCACGACTACACAAACCAAATTATAGTTTCTCTCGATGATTCATAACTGTACCTAGAATACATCACTCATGGCTCACTACATGACGCAGTAATGACCTTTTTTGCTGGTTTCTAAGCTTTTCCAGTGTTGGATAACTGAAGATAACTGTGTAAAAAAAGAGAGGGTAGAATTACTGATGTGGCTCCAAAAGAGCACAAAGATGACACAAACCCAAGCAGAGCTACACAATGAGTCTGAATTTGTTTCCCTTATGTGATTTTCTCTCTGAATTCATCCTTTGCTGCTTGAATTTGCTTTTTCTCACAGACGGTGCTCTTTTTATCTGTGTATATATAATTGAAGGGAAGTAGACTTGTCTCCTTTGCTCTCAGGCAGAGCTATGAAGTGAAGGCCAGATGACTTCTTCTTCACCTCACACTAAAGCCTCTGTATGGAGTTATACAGCCAGGTGGATAAAAGAGCAGATGCTGAGATGATTTTGCAGTTATGACACTCAGAAGAAGTTTTATTTGATGAATTATTTGATGCTTTTGAGTGTCAAATAATTCATACGGGGTAAAAATGTTCAGAGAATCCTGGTTATATCCTACCAGTGCTCATCTACCAACTCCACCCTCACCAAGCAGAGCAAACATAGCCTGGCTCTTCATTTTATCGGTAGATTCTCAAGTCCTATCACTCACCAGTTAAGTCTAATTTTTCTTTGATCTCCAGAAAAAAGGACAGATCTTGCTTCCCACTGGTGAACCTTGTCAGTTGGCATAGTTTTGTCATAGTAACTTTTTTTTTTTTGAACCAATGGATTTGTGTCCAAAATGACTTGGAATGAGATACTGATGAATACATTTTTAGTCCTGTATTATGTTTAGGAATTTATGGAGGTGAGACCGTTCTAAGATCAGTGGAGTTCTCACAGTGTCTTCAACCCTCAAACTCAGTAGTTTCCAACTTTTTTCAACCCTGGGGCCACTTTTGAGGCTCAACATTTTTGCAGCCCACCTCCAACCCCATAAATATGGTGGCTATATAATGCCTTCTCAGAACATTCTTTTTAAAATATGAATATTTCAACATATTTAATACCCTGTTAAATGTGACTCAGTTTTGACATTTAAAACAATATTCTGTGTATTTATGTCATAATCTCTCCAAAAATCATTGTATTTTAGAAATGATTTGGCGGCCCACTTGCAAGACCTTGGTGGCCCACTAGGGGCCGCAACCCACAGGTTGGGAATCACTGCTCCGACTACCTTATTAAAACCCCAAACTGTATCCTTCAGCTCACACTGTCCCCTAACACCCCTCACACTCACAGTTCAGCTAAAATTTATTTCTGATCTAGAGATGTCTCCTTGAGCACAAAGATGAAAATGATCGCCTAACCAGCTAAGTAATTTACAATAGATAATTTTTTTAATATTAATTTTTCCCATTGATGTTTTTGCAATATTTGTAGAGTTTGGTTGAGTTTTCAACAAGATCAGAAATATGTATTACTCAGCACGCTTTGCTAAGATTGCAATAAAATGCTAATTAAATGCATAATTAACTTGAGTAATGAATGAATGATCATAATTAGACTGAGCATATGCATTTGCATTTTAATCCAGGCTCCATTGTTCCGGCTGCCCTGCACAAACTCTTAAAATTTCTAAATCCTCGAATGGACACCCTATAAAAGTCAAAATCTGTATCCGGGAAATAAAGTCTGTCTAACTGGTGTGACTCAGCCGCTTAATTAAGAGGAAAATTGAACAAAAACACATCACTAAGAGGTTATTGCTTGTTTTTTTCTGTTTCCTGGCCAGAGAAAAGAGGTGTTGGAGCTTAGCGAAGAGGAGTTTCTTTTTTTTTTTTCTCATGCACAATAGCAGCAGCAAAGTGAAAGCTATCGATGTTAGATATAATTGTAGTTTTAATAACATAATTTAATCATTGGTACTGGTCAGCAAATTACCCAGCCCCCCCGCAGATAAATTGCTCATTTCTTTTGCTAAAGGGCAGAGAAATCTTACAGTCTTTTTAATTGACCCAGTAAAATGTGATCTAATCTATCTTTATTACAGCCACATTACAACATAATAACCAAACTGATTAACCCACTAAATTGCACTTTACCACCATCTGATATGCATCAGTGTGTGTCAGATTGGATATGGCCACAGCTGCAATATTCTCCCGCTCTATCACAACTTTCCCCCGTGGTCATTGCTCGTTTTTCTTTCATCGTCGTCGTCTCATTACACTTATCAGCCTCCTTACTCTGTTTCTTTGTCTGTGTGTTTTATCTCTCCTTTTCCTTCTGTCTTGGTTTTTCTACCCCCTGTAACCATCAGAACAAATCCCCTTCTCTTTCCTCCCCGCCCCGTGCGCCAACAAACAGGGCCCCTGTGGTTCAGAGGACAGTTGCACAAGACCGAAAGCAGCAATTTGTCCATTTCAGATTGATTAACAAACTGTGCCCCGCCAGCCGGCTCACACCAGTAACCAGCCAATGAAGATCTGATTGACAAATGACAAAAACAAGGGCACACACACTCACTCACACACACCCACACACTACACACATAGTCGTTTAAATGATGTCGATCCACTAAAGGCCAGGAGCAATCATGTTTTGCACAATCTGGGTGACATTTCAGACCGTTTTAGTTTCTGACCTTTTTATCTAATTGTAAACATTTTACACATTTGTCCATCTTTATAGCTCTTTCATTGCTCTTGACCCTATTTGCCATTTTACCTCACTAATTTTTCTCCATATTGTGCTTTACCACGTTGGGTAGGATGTCCAGTTTCTTCTGGGGTTGTTGAATACTCTATTTGAATGAAAGAAAACAAGATAGTTAAAAGTAAAATGACAGAATACATAAAAGACAAGAAGTTAGCCTAAATGGCACACCCATGGTACTGTTTGACCAAAAGTATGAGGGGCTTCTATCCAAGGAACTAAATGTGCTTTTCCACTGCAATTTTCCCCCATGGAACGAGGAACTGTGATGATTCTGGATTTAGTTTTGTTGCATTCTTGTTTGATATATTTCTATATTGTGGTCTGGTGTTTCTTTATGTTTATGTTTCTTGTTGTGTTTTTCCTTTGTGTGTTCTGTTTACGTTGTTCAGTTTTCCTGTTATCTTAGTTAGTCACTGATGTTTTGGAATTAGAATTAAGTGAAGGTTCTGGAGTGGCCGTCTCAGTCTCCTGACCTCACTCTCATTGAACCACTGGGGGGAGACCTCAATAGTGCAGTTCATGCAAAGCAGCCCAGGAAATTCCTGGACCTGGAGACTGGTTTTGCCTAGAAAAATAAGCAGCTTCACCATCTGAGAAAATAAAGACCCTCACTTATTACTACCACAAAAGACTTCAAGCTGTTTTTGATATTAAAGGGAAATAGCCAGTATTAAGACCTTTTGATCAGAGTCATTTTGGAAGCTTTTTGTCTTTATGATTTAAAAAGAGTAAACAGTCATTTGTTAGTCTTCAGGTTATCATTCATTCATGATGAATGCAGTTGATGAATAAAATGAAGGTTCTAGAGTGGCCATCTCAGTCTCAATCAGTCTCCATATTGTTGAGCTAGTCATGCAAGGCAGCCCAATAATTTAAAGAAACTGGAGGCTTTTTTGCCAAGAGGAATGGGCAGCTTCACCATTTGAGCAAAATAAAGACCCTCATTCATAGCGACCACAAAAGACTACAAGCTGTCATTGATGTTAAAGGGGGCAAAAGACGGTATGAAGAACTTTTCATCAGGATCATTTTGGGAGCCTCTGTTGTCATTATGATTTAAAAAGAGTAAACAGTTGTTTGATAGTCTTCATGTTATCATTCATAATCTCTGAAAAAGGCTAAGAAATCATAAAATATGCCATGGTATGCTAATTTTTGGGCAGAACTATATAAAAAGTGGTGAGAAAAAGCATTATATGGCTTCTGTGTTCATGGGGTGGGAGGTGGGTCGCAAAAACTTTTGAGACTTTAAAAGTTAGAGACCACAGGCATAAAGGAGATTTAGCTCACGCTGGTTTTGATGGTGCTTTGTTGCATTGCAGATGTATTTGATGAAGCACCACTCGAAAATAGATGAGTACCATCGAAGAAGCAGATTCTGAATCATTTCTGGTGGAATCAGCCTTAACGAATCCATCACGGTTGATGAACCTTGATGAGATTTTAGCCCCTTAAGAGTAAAATATTTCTTTATGAAAACCAAACAGAGCTGTGAGGGGAGGGGTTATTGAATTTTGGCAATCAAATGACCAGAAACATGACTTTAAATGAATGCTAATGTATGTACTGGGTTTATGAGCAAGAAATTGTTGGCTGTCGATATTTTGCCTCAAAGGAATGAAAAAAAAAAAACTCTTCTTGGATCTGAAAACTGATTAAATTAATCAGATTAATTAGTTTAGCTGATATGCTGACCTCAAGGGTTCACTCAGTATATTGATAGTGACAAAATATGTATATATCGCTCAGATGAGATTTTTTAAATGTGAAAGTCTGATTACTGGATGTTCATTTTGGCAGAATTTGGCTTCAAAATATCATCTGATCTGATGGAAGCTCTCTATATCACCACTTTGATTCTATACTACCTTGTTTAGCTTCTCTATACGTCCTTCTCTTCTTTGTTCAGCTGCTTTTTATGTTGATGTCTACTTCTGATAGATGCCACGGATGCTCCCTTTGCGGACATGTGATACATACTCTGAGTGCCTCTTCATGTTCAAAGCTTTGATATGATTAAAAAGATTCCTCTAAATCATTTATGGATTAACAATGCCATGCCATGCTGTAGTATTATAGACCCTCCATAGTCGTAGCTCTCAGATCTGCAGCTGGTACACGGCACAAAATTGTGAGGCATCCACTCTTATTAAGCAAAAGGTTAGTTGTGTTGCTTTGCTTTGGGCGATGGAGCTCCTGCAGAGACTGTAAAAGAACAAAAACAAGCAATCAGGTAATGTGACTCACTTTTCTGGCAGATATATTATGGTCCCAAAGCTCTCAGGCGACGACAGCTGTGAACAGCTGGTTGTTACTAAAAATACAACTCGGCTCGCTCTCTCAGCTGAACCGAGTACACGCTTCATTACTGCGCCCGTTTTGACTGGGAGCTGTTCATTTCACTATTGATGCATCAAATCAATTTGTGCTTCCTAAGCTTGTTAGCTAGCTTGTTTCAACAGCCTGTTGTGACCACTTCTGATTAGTTCTCTGCTAGTTGTAAAAGCTGCTCCCTTAATGGGATTGATAGCGAGGCAATTTAAATCACACCAACGAGTAGATTAGCTTCGTTTTAAGGTGAATAAAAGTAAAGCAGCAGAAGGTTCTACATGAATGATAAATGCACCCGTGTTTCATGATGGTGCATCATAGAGTAAAACTTTCTGTGGTAATTTCTTTCGCACCGCTCCCACATTCATCAAGTGCCCCCTCTGGCAACATCTCTCATTTACCTATTCATCACACAGCCGTTCAATCACCTTTTTATTGTGTCGTAAACTCTCCACTGACAATGTGTCTTGTGGCTGTAATGTCTCATATGTTCAGCATACGCTTGAGAAGTCATTATTAAATGTCAGTTTTTCTCCCCAGTGTGTTGCTTTTTCTTATTTAACATCCATACCAGGAAGGATTATTGCAAAGTTCAAACTAATGGAAGAGCTGGAACGGGAAAGAGGTTTTCTGGAGGAAGAGTAATGGCTTTGGAGGTTGTATTTCACTTTCACAGTGACTGAAACACGGAAATCCTGTCATGTTTTCTGGCTTAAATTTAGGTTGGGACCCCTGCTAGCTACCACCAGTAATACAAATCGGTGAAATGAATTGTTGTCAGTTCTATTTTTTTAAATGTAAGCCCATTATGTTGACAAAAGACAGCTGTAGAAGGAACACATGGCTTGTGTGAAAACCATACTGGTGTTCCACTTTAACAAGTGACTCTGTTAACGAGTGACACTAGCTGTTGAAGTCTAATCACTAATTCAAAGAGCAAAAGCTTGAAAATGGTTAGCGATAAAGGCAAACTGTAAATGTGAAAAATCATCAGTATGACCCGAAGTGTACTGACATCACCAGGTGGCCGTATTGGATAATATAGCTTTTACAGATATTCTGTAAACATCTGTAAAAAGTATAGCGGCATACGCAGCTTCTACCACGTTTGATAAGAAAAATCATCTGTATGACCCAAAGTTTGTGACAGAAGTTAAGTCACTGAAGTGCAGAACATCTGTTAACATCGACAAAACTATAGCGGTGGGGCGCAGATGGCCTAGTGGATGGCCCACTCTCTACCCCCTTTCATACTCTATCCACTGTCCTCCACTATCCAATTAAAGGCAGAAAAGCCCAAAAAAATATCTTTAAAAAAAACTATAGCGGCAGACATAGCTTCTTTCATGTCTGATGAAGTACTTCGTCAACAGTGAACACCTCTCACTAAATGTTGCTTTCTTGTGCTCTTACATTCCTATTCTCATCAACCAAAGTGCCGTCTCAAACTGTATAAAGTCCAATACTTTGAATAGAAAGATCCTCACAAATATTGCTAAGATTGAAGTTACATATGTCCTCCAACTCCTGGTGTAAAGTACTAACTGCATGAGACACCACATTTGCAGCTATGGTTTGTTAAATTCAGCAATGTTGCTTGTCACAATTTTGCAACTTTGGCGCTTAAAGGGTTAAAGCAATAACTAAAAAGGATATCTGCAAATGCCCTTCATTTTCTGTAGTTGTGATAATATCAATGACCAAAAAATAAAATCAAATAAAATGTAAGGCTTGCATCTCAATCACTTATTTTACTGGCAGCATGCACTGTACAAGGGGTGAATTCTTCTTCTTCTTCTTTTTACTCAGTAGAGTTTTACTCAGAAGAAATTAAGATCAGAAGTTTGTCCAATCAGAGGCACAGGTCAGCTCAGATGACTGACCAGCATCCTATCGCTTTTGGAAAGTAAGCTAATAGCTTGTGCCATATTCAGTAACTGGCTTCATTACTCCTCGTCAGGAACAGACGGGTGACGTAGAGGAGACTATGTTCACATTTTATACCACTCATTGAAAGCCCTTGTTTTAGCGTATGTATAAAACAGTTTGTTTGAGCGACTGTCTCTTTAAGACTCCACTCTATAAAAAAAAAAAAAAACTCCTCTATGATTGGCTAGCTCACCGGAAGCTTGTCATGGGGCAGATCTGTGGGCCTGCCTCGGTGTTTGAGGCCCTCTCCTCCTGTCCTTCCAACATGAGAAGCCATGTAACTGTCTGCTCACGATTGAGGGATGAAAAAGCAGAATACCCCCTCTTTAAATGAAATAATGTTGAAAGCGGCTGCAAGTTAAAAGCTGTTTTGGCTTAAATTTTGTTTGAATGGTTTTAAAGAAGAGTGAAAATGACCAAAAAGATTGAAGCAGAATCTACTCCTCCGTGGAGTCTGGACTCTCGTGGTTGAGTTTCTGGCTGATGACAGAAAAGAGACCTTTAAAACTGCAAAACTTGAGCGATCATGAGAAGAAGGTTGATGAGGCCTGGAGCTGATGAAGCCGAATCACTGTGAAGAGCGAGTGGTGATGGCGATGTGTCTGAGGATGTTGTCTCGGGCTGATGAAGCTGAGAAGTCTGGGCGGTGATGGGGAGGAGGAACGAACTGATAGGCTAACACCAGGGTGTGTTGCTTATGCACTGTTATGGTACAAACACATCATAAGCGCAGTCACACGACGTCGTCTGCACTGGAAAAGCAAGTGGAGCAGCTCTTCATGGTTGGTTACATCTACAGCTCTCTAAATTGCTGTTTTATTGAATCCACTTCACTCATGACTAAACCTTTCATCTCCTGCAGGAGTCAATTTAGCAATTTAATGTTCAGGTATTGAAGAGTGGAGAGAATCGATGATTTACTTGTTTCATTGACTCATTTTTATCATTATTTCCCTCTTTAAAAAAAATAGGTCTCACAGCTGTAACAAATGTCTAAGTGCAACCTTCTGATGGATAATTAGCTGCTAATTGTAATTGATAGACACATCTGCTTGACTTGATTGTATTTCCAGTCCTGTTATTAAAATAACGCAGCGTCAAATTAACTAAATCCATGCTTACGTGCATTTAAATGTCAAGGCGTATTTACAGGGGGTTACTGTGCTCATTGCAGCTCTGTCGATGCAAGCAGGTGGTGACGTCTGGGTGTGTAATTAGCGCTCGTTCCATATAGTCGACTGGAAACCATGTATCAGGCGTGTGCAGCTCTCCCCAGGGGGTCTATGACACGCCAACGCTTCTAATCTGCCCTTTACTGTACACACACCAGCATGAGTGGGATCACCCAGGCTGCAGTGGCGGAAATAAGTGGACAGCGAGAGCTCCAGGAGGATAAACAGCTTGCTTGAGATGAGCAGCGAAGATGCAAAGGGTCCATCTGTTGAGAGCATAAGTTAGAATTTTTAATTTGTCAGGCTGAAGGAAAATACAATTTCACTTTTTTTTTTTTACACTGTTTTTGGCACGATGATCCTCATTAATTACACGGACAGACGCTCGCCAGATATACGAGTGTCAAAAAGGGAATTATTGTTTTCCCTTTTCTTGATTTTATATGAATATTCATGTCACATATCTCCAGCGTAACGCACGTCAGCCTCGGATGGCTGATAACCAGGCTGAGCTCCTCAGTTGTGTCTATCAGTTTTAAAACCGATGTCCTTCTTCTCTGTTCGGTCTCATTTATGGATATTTGAAGACGCTGTGGGCGAGATAAATGGACAGATTGTGTTTGTATGACCGTGTGCCCGGTGTACATGTGTGTCTCCACACGTGAGGGATGATTAATGGCGGGTGTATTATTCCAGGCTGCCAAACTGTTCCCACAAGTTTCTAAGGAGACAGAGGTTAGCACAATTTAACCTCTGCTCAGTCTGCTCCCCCCTTTGGACCAAATCCAGCCTCAGCGAGACTGATTACGCTAAGAAACAAGCATAAATCATACTTTGTCATCACTCGGGCTAATTCATTATATCTTCCACTCGACTTGGCTTTGCATTCACATTGACTTACAAAGGCGAGCACAATGGGCGTGTTTACCCTCAGTGTTGACTGTGCAGGCGCCAATTACAAGAGCGTACATCACAGTTTGAAGCATGTAAATTACACACAGGCAAAGCGTTGTCAGCACATCTATTTCTGTATTTGTCGTCGTAAACAACGTTTTGCAGAACTAATATGTCACTGCTAACCTTTCCACCTTCCTCCCCCACACCAATCCCCCGCTCCGCACAGGACCAACGAGAGACCGGATTCCACATTGAGCCAATTAAGCTGATGGGTAGTTGCTTTCGCTGGCACGAGCATATGTTTACGATCTCATTATAAGCACACTTCTATGTCCTGATAGGGGCTGTCTCATAATTATTCCGCGCCGAGAGTAATTCCCAGGCCCTTAATTTGGCAACGTGCTGAAAAAACAGCCAGCCAGGCCCGCCAGGAGTGAGGAAAGGTAAATTGAGATTGTCAGTACCTGTGACTCAGAGGTGGTGCTCGCAGGTCGGGATGGAGACGGAGATGGAGGAGGGGGTTGAGGTAGTAGTGCTGCATTGTGGGAAATGCTCATTGAGCGTCTGTTGCTAATTAAAGATGCTTGAAGGTATGAAATGGTCGAGTTTCTGAGCAGCGAGGGGATGGCGGCTGCACATAAGGGTGAGAAATCTCATCAAACATTCTTTACATCAGGTGTGTCATGTTTGTGCCTAGGCCTGTCATAACAATTAATAAATCAATTAAATGCACAGTAATTAAAAATGGGCTTGATATGTTTGCCAGGCTTAATAATTTTTTATTCACCAAAGACACTGGAAAATAGTTAATGAGTTAACTTTGCTGTATTGATGTGAGTTTTTTTTTTTTTCTAATCAGCAACAGGGTCTATTTTATATATTGCTTTTGGTTTTGTGTGGTTTTTGTTCAAGTGCATTTTTTGTTTACAAAGGTCCAAACTAGATTGGCAGTTTTGCCTGTGAAATATTTTTATGTCTGAGCCTAATGTTAAATATATATTGAAGTGCAATTTTGTTACCAGAGACTGACAGCCCTTTTAATTTATTGTTTTTGGTTGTGTTGATTATTTATTTTGGATATACAACATGTTTTTTTTTCATACTATAATTCATGAAAATGGACCTTGGGCCACTATTGGTCCCCGGGCCTTAGTTTGGACATCCCTGCTTTACATAATAACTTACTCTCTTCTGTTTTTCTGCATACTTGCTGCCATGTGTGCAGACTTTTTTTTTTTTTTGTTGCAAAAATGAAGACTGAGAAACACCATCGCCCTTCCTGACATGTTGAGGTTCTGCCTCAGTCCAACAAAACGCATGAAGTTATAATTATTAGGAGTATAGTGTGGACACAGTGGCCTGGAAGAGGTGGTTTTGCAGCAGAAGTGGTTTCATAAGTTTCTGTGCATGTCTGGATGCTTCTCCCCTGATGTAAGGACTTGTCACAAAAGGATTCCACCGTTCAGTAAACAACATAAATCAAACTGACCACAGCCACCGTTCATTGTGAAGGTGCATATATAAACTTTCACACCATCCCTCAGGGCTGCAGAGTCGGAAAGCAGATCCAGCTTTGCGCAAATGTACATCTGAGGCAGAGAATCACTTTATAAAACACTCAGTGTTTAATGCATTCATCACGTCTCAAGGGGGGACACTCAATCTGTGACATGATCTCCTCGCTAAGAGTCCGGTAAATGTGGCTTTGGGAAAAGGATGCAGTAATGTTGTTTTAAATGGAGAGCATGCACCTTACAGTATTCACTCAGCAAGATCAGAAAGATTTACAGCATGATGTTTTTCATCTTTTAACATTGATTTGAATTAATTGCTGACTCTTAAGAGAAAGTTGGAATATTTGCCTTTTGATTAGATTTTGAAAATTGTTTGAAACTAGGGCTGGGACTTCATTAAAAAAGTCCAATTAATCAGAGGCTCAATTAATTGCATTTTAATTGCATATTAATATTTGACCCAAGAACAGTGGGAATTATTTTTCAAAAATAGTATACAAGCGAATCAGTGGATAGTGAACTGAATGAATTCATAAGCTTAAGCAGGAAAGTTTTTTGTTCATTTATTTAAACAACAATTTGCTTAAGCTTTTGGGCTTTTCATGTCTTTGATTTGATAGGGGAGGTCAGTGGATAGAGAAGGAAAGGGGGAGAGAGTGGGGAGTGACGTGCGGGAAACAGGCCACACGTTGGATTTGAACCTGCTCCAGGGTAAACCTCATGGTGCGCGACCTTGTCCACTAGGCCATCGATGGCCCAGGTAGATGGTTCTTAAACTCCTCAAGTTGTTTCAACTCCTTCAGATCCTCTGCGAATTTAAAGCTTTTCTCTTGCGCAGACTCGATGCTCAAAGCAGCGGCTATACGCTCAAACACACTGAAATATGAGAAATGTTTCTCAATGCAAAAATACAGCAGGTGCGATTAACATGCATAGAATATTTTTAATACGGTAATATTACTGTAATTGATTGGTTGCAATTAACGCGTTAAAGTCCCGGCCCTATTTGAAACACATAATGGAAATTTAAAGTCTATATTACAATAAAAAGTAACTTCTTCTTCACCAGTCTGATCAGTCTCACGCTCCTGTATCCTTAGCTTGGGATGGGTATGGAGAACCAGTTAAGTTAGCGGCAATAGCCATGTCTGTGAATAGCATGATGCTACTCCGCCCTCTGGTATTCCTCCTGGTGCTGTGTTAGCACGGCTTGCTCTTCCATCTTATTGCAGATAGGTCGTATATTCCCCGTAACGATGAATAAAAGGACAGGTGTAGATGTCAACACTTCTGAGTAGACACCGCAGTATCAGCACATTGTCCTCCTCAGCTCTCGGGGGACATCGGGTCTAGCAGCTGTTAGCATCAACATGCTACAGGTTGCCAACAGCTGAAATATTGTGTGTAAATAATGCAACCATTGTTATCCGTAGAATCTCTATGCACACACAGGTCCAACAAAAGTAAAAACATGATGACTGACAGCGACTGCGCTTATGTAGTTCTTTTTTAGTCAGATACAAATTTATGGATATTTTTTTCACCCACTCTGCTCAGATTCTCAACTGCACATGCTGTGGCAACAGAATGGCAATTCCTATAATGGTTGTATTTTGGCTTCAAAACCATACGATGGTAAAAGGTGGAGCCATGCTGCCCATTCTATGTACAGCCTATTATTAAGAGCCGATGAATTATGATTTCCACTACATGTGGTGGCTTCAACTCAAGACTTAACTAGTAGACCAAGCCTGCACCCTACTTTGGTGCTATTTTATTTCCGTTTCACACAAAGGGCATACCACTTTTGACGTCTCCACTGAGCTTGAAGGTTTTTTTAAGCATAATTATCATTATTGAATGTGTCAAAAGAGCATTGGTGTCATTATTTTCACCACGGTGGGCGGCAGGAAACAGGAAGCCTGAATACATTAACTGTATCCCTAAAGAGAGGAAATAGCATGCAAATAGAAGAAAAAGGATGTTTTTGTAGTTAATTTCACTGAAAGAAAAAAAACACAACGAAGGAAAAATAAAAAGCTTTATTAAAAAAATGATGAAACAGATACCAAATCAATCTGCCGATAAGAATATTTTACAAGCAGCATTTTACTGTGATAACCGATACTCATAACTCCCAACCACTCCTCTCACCTCCAAGCTGCCATTGGAGACAGGTCCCTAAAAAAAGCCTCAAATGTACCTTTCAAAATGTGTGATACTCCCCCCAATGGTGAAGCAGAAATGAGTTTTTATACCATATTACATTCATTCATTTCTTTGAATTTCTGACCCTAAACCGCGTCTTGAATATTGAGTTGACAGTGACAACCTTCACATGAATACATGTAGTGATGGGGGCTGGAGTGCTGAACAGTTCAAAGTAACAGCTTTTTCAGAAATTTGAGCTCATATGTAAAAATAATTAGTAAAATGTTCATATTCACCAGTTTAAAGGCAACAGTTTACAAAAAGTCTTCATGATTCTCAGATCTATAAGATTTTCCTCTCTGTGTATAAACAGCAGAAGCAGGTGCTTAATCATGCAGAGCTCTTTCATTATAATCCAGTAAGAAATGATAAATGATCATACTTTAATCTAAACTGTTTTATTACAAATTCAACCATAAAAATGTTGCAATAGTCTTAAACCTTTAACGGCAGGCAAATGAAGTCAATAAACAAACAAGTGTTATGAGAACCTTAATTCTGAAGAAGCTTAAAGACTCAAATTTAGAAGCCAAGTGACATAAAAAAGGAACAAAAACTAAATGAACATCAAGCAAATTGAGTGTTTTAAGATCAAGAGGAAGGTTAATTTCTCGCTTTGGGGTATTAAAGCGTTGAAAGAAGTCTTGGCTCAAATGCTACACTTACTTAAAGATTTCATTTTCTTTTATCTTATACTGTTTTATCCTCTTCGACAACAGGCGACACATCATGCAAACTCTTTGCTCTCAGAAAATTGGCCTTCAAGAAATGGTAAATGATAATTATCTTTTACCGTCCAGCTGCTGCAGTGAAGCGTGAAATAGTTCAGTGACCTTTAGAGCCGTGAACTTTGGCCAACACAGCCACCTGTGAAATCTAAATACCAAAGTAAAGGATGTATCTCTCGTTCTCTGTGGCTTACTCGTAAAATATGCTGACTCTAGGCTGAATTTGTGGAAGGGTTGTGATTGCACGCATGCTGGGTGAAATCTGGGTGCAGCATTGCGTGTTTACTGTTTGGTTTTTTTTTATCCTGTAGTCATCCTCACCTTCCCTCAGAGGGCCTCTCACCTGTGTGGACAGCTCACTGTGGGGATGTTCCTGTGAATGAAGCATGACTAGGACCTGTACATGCTTTCACGCTCGGATGCACGGCGGAGACACAAACCTGCAAACACACACGCACGACGTTATGCTGATGCCGACGAAGCACGCGAACAGGTCCTTACCCTCAAACACTGCACATATAAAAGCCAAAAAAAGGCACCAAATAACACAAATACGAACAAGAAAGAGAGTAACTGCATGTAAACATTTGAAGCATGCAAACTTTAACACGCGTAGAGGGTGAATCTTGGAGTGCTGTGTATGCAGGGGTTAATAAAGATCAAATATAGAATAAGGCATGAATATTCATGAGTTTGCACCATGGTAGGAATTCTGTGAAGCGTGAACACAACAACACAAGCAGGAAGATACATCACAGTAAATATATCCACATGATTTATGCAAACACTATCTCTGGATATTGGCTTTTCCTCACAGCAATTACTGTAAAAAGGGGGAGACAAACTTATAAAACTTGGAAGTAAAAATAAAAAAAAGCTGGGTGTTTATACGCCTGTGCCCTACTCCAAATTTTTAATCAGATTTGGCTGTTTAAGAGCGAGATTTGACTCTCTGTTCCTTTTCTCCAAACTGAAGAATCAGGCTCATGACTAAGCCATCAGCTCCCTTCATGTTGTCCATCACTTCACCTTATTTTGGAGACACAATTCATCTGATTAAAGGATCTCAGCAAGTGAGCGATAATTAGGACAGCGAGGCTCTCAACCCCCCAGAGCCCAGTAACAACACGTAACATGAGAAAATCTGCTTCATATACAGTTAGTGTATATTCACACTGCAGTTAAAAGTGACCTGAATCTGATTATTTTGCTCAAATGTAACACATTTCTGATTTGTTTCTGACAGTGTGAACAGCACAAGTCACATTAAATCAGATATTTGGAATCAGATAGAGACCAGTTTAAAATGTGGTACTGAATCAGATACATATCAGATTTTATTGAAAGCAACCATGGTCCAAACAGCCAGGTTGCATTTGAATTCTCCAGCGACACACGCCACAAAGTTCAACGCTAGAAAAAACAGAGGCTAGAGTTAACTTTTTTGCTCCTTTTCCTCCTTTTCAATATACTAGGCCCACAAATTTTCCGGCTGCCACCACACACTTTTTTTTTTTTACATCAGACTGTGAATAAGACTACGGGCTGCTGTCGCCATTTAGTATTTTGGTCTAAATATACAGAGACAATGCACATTAATAAACATTCCTGTAAATATGCCAGTTTAGTCAAGTTGGCTAATTTTCAACCGTACTCTCTGGGGCAGGTGACATGAGCACTACATAACTAAAATGCAATGAAAAAAAAAACAGAACAAAAGCTAATTATAAAATTAATTAAAATACATTAGAAATATGCAATAAAAATCAAATACATTACATTTTCGGAAAAAGTGGTCACACTCTTGACCATCTGTCATTGTGTGTGACGTAATTATTTTTCAACTGAGCATGTGGGTCAATCAGTGTGATAGTTCATATTACAGTCCACAATTAAAAATGTTATTTGAACAGCCAAACAAACAAACAGAAAAATCAGATTTGAGCATGAACGCCTACTGTGTGAACAAAGCCTTAGTTTACACCTAAAACATTATCCTTACAGATTGTAGCACCAACAACATAAGGGTATAATTTACCCAATAAAAATAATATCTCTCATCAAAAAACATTGCTTGGCCAGAAAAAAAAGTCACCACCTGGATTGAGCTAACTAAATAGGTACAAGCCTCCTATTGGATAATTACTGCATGGGCGATTATCTTTCAGCTGGGAACAAGTTATTCAAAAAAGATGTTCGTCTGTTTGAGAAGGGTCAAATCATTGGCATCAAGCAGAGAAAACATCTAAGGAGGTTGATGCAGAAACTACTAAAATTGGGTTAAGAACTGCCCAATGTGTTATTAAAAACTGGAAGGATGGTGGGGAACCATTGTCTTTCAGGAACAAATGTGGTCAGAAAAAAAATCCTGAATGATTGTGATTGGCTATCAATTAATACTTTTGCCATGTCAAATTGAAGAGAAACAACAGTAGAACTCAGGAGTATGTTTCATAGTGAAAGTAAGAGCATTTCCACATGCACAATGCAAAGGGAACTGAAGGGATTGGGATTGAACAGCTGTTTAGCTTTAAGAAAACCACTAATCAGTAAAGTTAACTGGAATAAAAGGCTTCAGTTTGTTAGGGAGAGTGAAGATTGGAGTCTGAGGAATGGAAGAAGGTCATGTGGTCTGATAAGCTCAGATTTAATCTGTTCCAGGGCGATGGGCGCATCAGGGTAAGAAGAGAGGCAGGTGAAGGGATGCACCCATTACGCCTAGTGCCTACTGTACAAGCCTGTGAAGGTCACAGCCCAAAAAGGTTGGGGACCACTGCTCTAGAAAATAACCAATGGCTTTCAAAGAGCACAAGATGTAGAGATTTGACGAGAAACTTCTTCTTTTAGTGATTTTTGCTTATTGAAATGATTCGTCGGGTTTTCCATTGAGGAACCTCTGAGCAACAACACTGAGGCACTGTTTAAAAACTTTGTGCAGTGACAGACAAAAGAGCTGGTACTTGACTGGTGGAATATGAGTCAGCTTGTACTTCACTGACAGATGATTTCAATCGTCGACTTAAGGTGGCAGCCCTTGAAGCCTGGATGTAAAAGTTTTTTCCTTACAATAGATCTGAGCCTTTGAGTTTAGCTAAAAATGAGCCATGTCAGGTGCTCTGAGTCAGCCGCTTCACCCTGCAGTGGTTTAAATCCAAATCACAAAAAGTTTAATCCCACCTCTTTTCTCAAACCAGTTGCTTTGAAGTTCGGAGCGAACACGAGAGCGCTACTGGTCCGAGTTCTACCCACAAAGGGTTTCCTTTAGTGTCACCCAACAGCCGGCATTCACAGCGTCACCTTGATTGGCTCGATAGGCCGTGAAAAGCAGCCAATGGTGCCTCATGTGCAGCGCTCTCTTTCTGAGCATCAGCAGTCAGCCAGCCGACCAGTTGCTAAGTGAAAGTGAATCTCCATCAATAATGATTAGTCAGTGTCGAATACTCCGTCTCACCCTTTCTCTGCTGCTCTATGGATATAGATGGCTGTTTCTTTTCCACCAATATACAACATAATTACTTCCACTGAAGTACAGAGAGGAGAAAACTTCACTCGAGCCTTCGGTGCCACTTTATGCAAAGAGCAGGATCATGTATTGAGGGTGTGTAGTTTCTGGAATCAACAAGATAGCAGCTAATTAGCCAAGCTGTGTTTTCTATTACCCTCTGCCCTGCATGTAAAATGCAGCAGTACTCCCCGGCATGCTTTCCAACTGGCTAAATTTTCATATAACTCCAGAGCATACAACTTTTATTCTTGCTTGTCTTTGTCAGAATTAAATTTCTACCTTTCTAAGCCTCCAAGTGATGCACTTCCCTAAAAAGAAGAAAGAGAGAGAGGGAGGGAGAGAGAGAGAGAGATGAGGCTCTGAGCTCTCCTCGAGCTGGAGATGCATACATGGCTCCCAGCGTGGGAGCAGCTAATAACACGCCTGCAGGCCCTCTGACTATGATTGTCAAGGTGAATGGACAAGAGAAAATGAGGTTCTCCCCACCCACTGAGATAGTTATGTACCTCCCATTATGGATGCAGAGAGCTTTACTGCATGCATTGAAAACACCAAAACAAACATTGCAGGGCTTCAAAAGAGCCATCTAAGTTAAGCTGAGGAGAGGAAGTGAAGCAATTCCCCATCCAACAGCATCGTCAGAGCATATTAGGTATCTGATTGCCACTTTCATTCCTCACATTTAGACGCGCAACTACTTTTTGCACCCACTTAAGTTTGCACAAATCATATTTATGTTGCACCGTGTTATACATATGCATGTACAGGCAATGATTCAGCTGCAAGGAAAACCAATTTCCCCACTGCACCGTAACTAAAAGCGTTTGGAGAAAATAGAAAATGAATTGCATTAACGTGCAGTGCACACCGCGTGGCAGAATGGATATTGAATCATTCCTGCGCTCCCCCACAAGCACAGAAAGCAAAAAAAAATGAAAGCAGTCAAGTAGTAAGTGTAATGGCACCCGTGAGAACTGCCGCAAAACTAGACATGTATAACCCCAATTCTGCTCCGGTGACACATGGAGTGGTCAGTGGTGGGGAATCGAATGTGCTGATTGCTGCGAAGATCAGTGATGGATTATCAGTTTTTCCTGTCTGTGATTTCAGCTCTGTCCGTCCGCTTTCATGTGAGTACGTTTTCGCTGAGTGCAATTCCGATATGGGCCCCTTCTGGCGACTCAGAGGCCAGAGGTCCCTGGAGAGAGTGCATCCTTTAATTCCTCTAAACAAATAGATAGCGGGTTAGCCAAAGCGCCTCTGTGGTGGCACAAGACCAACAACACACAGCTGCCTGGCTGGCTGCAGCCAATCCGCCTCCAAGACACGCTCAGGAGGATAGAGATCAGAGCGAGAATCGGAAAGAGACAGACAGAGAGAATGTGCGCGAGAGAACACTGAGTGCCGGCGAAGGGGGAGGAAGGAAGGAGGGAGGGAGGGAGGGAGGATGTAGGTGATGAAGCAGAGCAGCATAGACAGAAGCAAGCAAACCTGAAGGACACAGAGAAAATGATGCAAGGTGGGAACATGTTTATGCACGAAAGAGAGAGCGAGGGAGAGATCCGGCAGATATATGCCTCTGCCTGCCTCGAAAATTGATATTCATCCAGGGCGGAATACAAGATCCATCATATTTCTATTCCCCACGGTAGCAAACATGGACAGATTTAGATAAATAAAGCTACTTTTCATCGTAAAAACGTCCAGCCACATTTCATTCCTAATGGTGTCCATAATCATAATCTCAGAGTGCATATTTCAACTTTTCTTCTGGCGAACGAATCAATTTTCTGTCTCATTTCAACCCAATTTTCTATTGGCAGTGCTAGAAAGATTACAGCCAAACTCCAACCAGCTACATCACTTGTTCTTTGACTTCTGCTCTTAGTTTGAGGTTTGAACCCCTTAGTTAGCACAAGAACTGAGCCGTATTTTTGATACCAGTGAGCCGACATAATGGATTTGGACATGAACTTAAGTGTTTAAGGATTTCGGTAGGAAATGAAACCCCTCAACATGTGCAATTTCATAGTGATTTGGAGCATTTTAAGTTGTATTGAAGCAGATGTGTGTTTCCATTTTTAAGACAGCAACTATTACAAGGAGGGATAGGGATTTAAAGGACAAGGCATTAGAGAAGATGGAACACACAGCTTATGTGTGGTGATTGTGGACATACAGGAAGCATGATTCTGTGCATTTCAATGTGCTTGTGCATTTTGTATCAGGTTCACGTCCTGATATGTGCAACAGCCCCTGCATGGAAAAAGGGCCACACAGATCTACAATGGAGGCCACTATTATGTCGAATCATCACGAAAGTACACACACCAGGCTTTAAACACTTGGGGGACTTCAAAGTTGAATTAGTTCAAGCATATGATTGGAGCAGAGCTTGGAGGTTCCTGGTCGCATCAAACTGAAAAAAAAAAAAAAGTAAGTTGACCCAAACCATGCTGAGGAGTTTGTACTCCCCTTCTAGTCACGTGATTCTTCAAAAATTGAGGTATTGGTTTTGTTACCCATTAGCACTACCTTTGATAAGATGTATAAATTGCAGGTAAGCTTCTAGATCTTGCCTCACTTTTCAAAAATTCCAAACATTTTTTGAATTTTTACATTTCCATTCTTATTTATATTTTCTACATACATATATTTCCATTTACTATTTTCATTTGTTTGTTTCTTGTCTCATTATTTGTCTTTGTTCTGTTCATTCCATTACATAAACTCCTTTCAAATTTTGTCCATCATAGCAGATATATTCCCTGACGGACATTTAAGGGTGAACTGCAAAGCTAAGAGTAAAAGTTTTGTGACCTAAACTCAGATAAAAGCAAGGCACAATTTCTACCAGAGGCAATTCAAAGTGCTTTACAGCTACTTATAAAAAGGCCAGAAATGTTATCAATTAGTTTAATAAAAGTAAAAAGTATGGATAAAGTGCTTTCATTTGTTGTTTGCAAATCAAAACAAAATGTTTTCAGCCTGGATTTGAGAATTGTCTGAGTTTTCTCCCCCAGATAAGCACTTCAGAACATGCCTTGGAACCAAATAGGAGGGCACTTAAGCATGTGTCTTGGCTCCCAGGAAGGCAGTTTATCATGTTTAAACCAACCAAAGGGGCAGATTTGTGTGGTTCGCCAACCAGGAGGGCACTTTAACGCACATATTGTCTCCAAAGACGTCACTTAAGCATGTGTTTTCCGACAATTTCCCCCCCTCTGTGCACACCACTGTGTCTTAATGAGTTAAATAAAGCAACATTAATACCTGTCTTGATAAACTTTAAGGTGCTTTAGTCTGTTTTCTCAAGGTTTGCACTCTTGTGAAGCTTAATTACATTAATTAACTTCATAGCATTACAGACCGCGAGTTAAATGCAGGAGGTGTTCCCGTGCTTCCCACTCCATACAGAAGTCTTTCTTCATTTTGCCTGTTAATCACTGTAGTCAAGCGAATTACGATCTAGTTTTATGATCAGTTTGTTTATTTTGAAAGTCACAGGCTCTTTTTGGTGCTTTCCTGGCACCACTTCCTGTCCCACTTAATCTACTCTGTGCTGAATTTATTCATCACAGCAGCCAAAAGTAGGATTGTTGCCTATCACTTGTGTCTTGGCGGCATCAGCAGACAGTAGAGACGGAACGGAGCTGGATGCAGTGTATTTTAGCCGTAAAGCTAGGTATTTACAACTCTTTGACACCTTGTCTGCAGTGTATTAGTTAGACAAGGGATCTGAGAAGGAAACAAAGAGGTAAAAAATAGATGATAGTGGTAATGTGTCGTGCTGGGACTGGCAGGATGAGTTGTTTTATGTGTGTTGTCTGGAGCTTGGTTTTTGTTCACTCATAGCAGGAAGCAATCTGAAACCTGAGAACATTATGTTCATATATGCATTTGGAAATAATGACATGAGGGTCGGATATTCAAGCAAAAGTTTCTGAGATTATTCATCATGTTTTTTTTAACCTCCTAAATACCAAAAACTCTTCCTCAGGCTTGAAATCTGACAAAAAACTAAACTCTCCTAAAAGACCAAAAGACTATCAGGCTGTTTTTACTACACAGGAGCAATGACAAGCTGCACAACGTACATCTGCCAAAGCTGTCCTCCGCAGTCAGTATTTACAGTACGTTAATGCATTGAGCCGAATCATCGACTGCGGCTGCAGCTTTATCGCTGCTTAAACAGATGGAGCCTGCATCTCTTTGCATCTTGCTGGGTAGGTCACCGAGCTCACCAAAAGCGGTTTTAATTAACCCAGATCTCTGTAGGGTGAGTTTCTCCTAATCCTCATGCGCTCGCGGCTGGGCACCAAACCGCCACCCGCCTGTGTTGCTATTACACAACTCCTTCTGCCAGCCAAAAAAACACTAGGCAAACACGAACACACACATCTGCCCTTTCCTCGGGATGTTGAATAAAAAAAAAAAAAACAATCTGCTGTGAAACATTTTCGCTTGGGTAAAATACAGCTGTAGGGTTATGAGAATTCCAGGTCTATTTTATTATCTGCTGCTGTGTGTGGGTGTTTTTTTATTACTGGGGAAACCAATTCCAAAGTGATGTTATGTCAAAAACTTTAATGTATTTATAGTCAAGATTTACAAGAAGAAGAAAAAAATTGCTTGTCTGGAACATCAATGGTAAACGTGCAGCTTTGGTGTCACTCCCTCAGTATCAAAGAGCACATTTTTCTTTACAGTGTGCGCTGACGTCTGACTGTCACAAAAGAAGAAATCCAGCAGACACCCAGGATAAATTAAAGCCCAGGATGTAATGCATGACTTGTCGCCTTAAAAGTAAAAACCCTCTGTCACTTTCACTTTAAACATTAACTGTGATACTATTCATGTGACTGTTATACTCTGCAACAAGTTCATCTATATTCCCCTGATGTAATTGCATATAAAAGATAAGAATTCACTGATTGATTGTCACTCTTATCGTACTCACCTGCCTCACTTCATCTATCTGCATATTGAGTAACATCGATTATGAGTCAGAGGACTCGTCGTGGCCTCAGGAATACAAATCCTGTTAACAACGACGGTACTTAAATGACCTTTCTGCACATGATGACTCATTTTGTCAGGTCCGTGTTTACAAAGAGGAGAATTTGACTTTGAATACTTGAAATAGAAGTAGACTGACAGGTTATCTTTGCAGGATCTATTTAGAGGTACAGTGCATAGGAATGAGAAATGTTTCTTTATCCTTCAGTCAAACACACTGCCTGGCAAAATAAAAAGAAAGTCACCACCTGGATTTAACCAAGCCAATAGCTACAAGCCTCCGATTGGATAATTACTGCATGGATGATTGGGTGATTATCTTTCAGTTGAACCCCAGATGAGGAGGAAAGACACATCCTGTGGTCATGGAAAAGCTATGCATCAAGCAGAGAAAACATCCAAGGAGATTACAGAAACTATTATAATTGGGCTAAGAACTGTCCAACGCTTTATTAAAAACTGGGAGGATGGTGGGGAACCATCGTCTTTCAGGAAGAAATGTGGTCACAAAAAACCCTGAACGGTTGTGATCGGCGGTATCTCAAACCTTTTGGTCAAATCAAATCGAAGAAAAACAACAGTAGAACTCAGGAGTATGCTTAATAGTGAAAGTGAGAGCATTTCCACATGTACAATGCAAAGGAAACTCTGGGTTTCGGGGTTAAATAACTGTGTAGCCTTAAGAAAAGCACTAATCAGTAAGGCTAACTGGAATAAAAGGCTTCAGTTTGTTAGGGAGCATAAAGTTTGGACTCTGGAGGAATGGAAGAAGGTCATGTGGTCTCATGAGTCCAGATTTACCCTGTTTCAGAGTGATGGGCGCATCAGGGTAAGAAGAGAGGCAGGTGAAGTGATGCACCCATCATGCCTAGTGCCTACTGTACAAGCCTGTGGGGGCAGTGCTATGTTCTGGGGTTGCTTATTTGAACAATGCCACAGTGAATGTGTTCTGTAATCAAAGCTAAAGGTGATCCAATGAAATATCAGAGTGTGTAACTATTTTTTTGGAGCAGTTAGGCCACCTGGGCTAGCTTCCTGCTACTACCTCTACCTATCTCTCTCTATCTCTCTCTGTCTCTCTCTCCAAAGCTGGAGCACCCTGTACTGTTCATCTCATTCGACTTTTGTGCTCGTGCACTTTTCACCTCTCTCTTCACCATCTTCACACACCCGCATGTACATTACTGATGTTACAGACTCCACACACTTTGTTTTGTTATTGTTATTCTCCTGATTATGAAACAAACCGTGAAATAAATTAGGTGTTTACTTTGATTCAGTGTTTCTCCTCTCATCTTTTGTCAAGCCGAGTTACTATTCTTACTGAAAACAAAATTCAAAGAATGATGGACAGTCCCTCAAGTCCAGACCTCAACCCCATCCAGCAGATTCGGTTGAGTTATAAAGAAAACTTGACAGAGCGAGTGGACATTCAAAGGAAAAAAAAACAGCTGGAGCTGCAGGAGCCATGGGATAACATTAGTGTTAGAGCTCTCAGGAAATACATTGACACTATGCCAGAGTTGTGCTGCTGTCACCAGGGCATATGAGTGGAGTAGAGCATGAGTGAGCAAATTTTGAAATTAGTGCAGAATAGGACTGTTTGTCTCAAAAGGACACTTAAAACCTCATTTTTCTATCTCCCAAGAGGGCACTTTTGCACATTTTGGCTCCCAAGATGGCACTATAGCATGTGTTTTGGCTCCCACTAGGACAATTCAGCATTTCTTAACTACCCAAAGGGGCAGATTAATGTGGTTCGCCAACCAAAAGGACGGTCAAGGGTGTGTTTTGGCTCCCAAGGAGACACTTAAGCACCATTTTAAAACTAAACACACAGACTTAAATGCGTGTTTGAGCTCCCTAGAGGGAAGTTCATCATGTTTATAGAAGTCAAATGAGGCAAGTTAGTGCTGTTTGCCAACCAGAATGGCAATTGTTTTGGCTCCCAGGAGAACAGTTTGCATGTGCTAACCAGCCAAAGGGGCAGATTAGTGTGGTTCACCAACCAAATAGGCAGATAAATGTGTGTTTTGGCTCACAAGAAAGTACTTCAGCACTAGTTTGGAACTAAGGGGGTGTTATAGCGAGCATTTGGCTACTGAGGGCACTTTAGTGTATTTTGACTCCCAAGAAGGTACATTGGCACATGTTTTGGCCCCTGTGAGGGCACTTTAATGTGTAAGAGCAGCTCATCATGTTTTTATAAGCCAAACAGAGCAGATTGGTGCTGTTTGCCAATTAGAAAGGCAATTCAGCATTTGTTTTGGTACCCTGGATGATAGTCAGCATGCGCTGACCAACCAAATGGGCAGTTAAACGTGTGTTTTGGCCCCTGAAAAAACTTTACTGAGAGGGCACTTCAACATATTATGACTCTCAAGAGGGCACTTTGGCTCATGTTTTGGCCCCTGGGAGGGCACTTTAATGTGTAAGGGCAGCTCATCATGTTTTTATAAGTCAAACAGAGCAGATTGGTGCTGTTTGCCAACCAGAAAGGCAATTTGGCATTTGTTTTGGTTCCCGAAAAGCGCAGGTTTAGCTCCTAAGAGGGCACTTCAGTGCGTGTCTTTTAACATTCTGGCCTGGGGGATACAGTGCGTACTTCTAGATTATATAAAATGAGGTGCATTCTAATTTTTTCTATTGGGGTGTATGTGGTGTCTGGTACTTCTGCATATAACCCCAAGTGGACACTCCAGGAACTGCAGTTTTAAGCGTACTTCTAGCATCTATCTGTTCTTTATTCTGCTGCTTATTACTACTCCCTGCACTTTCAACTGCAAAGGTTTGGTTGTGATAGAAATTGAATGTTACTGAAGGCATGGCAGTCTGACACATGCACCATCTGACGAGTTGGAGCTAGATGTGTGTTGAATAGTGTGTATTTCAGTGACCTGTTGTTCCATAAATGACCTCTCAGATGCAATATTTATTCAAGAACTTCCTGGCAGCCACGGTTCAGCAGTCACAGAAACCGTGGTTGAGTCAAACAAGACGAGTGGTTAAAAAAAAAGAAAAGGGGGAGGTTTGGATCATGAAGCTGTTTGATGGTATCACTGAGGAAACAGGGCAGGTGGTGCGACTTCAAAGCAGCTCAGGAAGATGGCAGATATTGTCTTTGCAGATGAGATACGAATCAGAACGATATCGGCATCAAAGTGACACATGTAATGCGAAGTGTGGATGATCTTATTACCGATGCATGAAAAGAAATCCTCTGCCATCAGTTGTACCGGATCTATTTCTTTAATTAGACGAGGTCAGCTCACAGAGTCGGAGCCCTTTTTATTTTTCACAGTTTTCTTTCTGTCTGCTATTTCCCTAATGTTTGCAAAAGCACAATTAAGATTCAGGCTGCGTCCTCTCTATTTATTTCTGGGTTGCATTGAATTGAAGTGCTTGTGCTGTTGTGTTTGGCGGGCATATTTTAATAGTGATTTTTTTTTACGGCTTGTCTCAGGTTCAGAGCTCAAACGCAGACACAGAGGACTGTGCCGCAGCTTTCAGGAGCCCTCTTAATGACGCGGCGGCTTAATGCAGTCTCGTTTGTGAGCCATATTCAATATGTCTCACCGTGTTTAAGCACAACAGGAAGTGATTTGTAAAAACCCCTTTGAGTGTTCAACTCTGACAACCACTGTGAACACTTTGGAAGCTTAGTAAACGCTGCAAACAAACTCCAGCCCTCCCTATGTCACTCCCTCAAGGAAGCCAGTTTAGTTAATCCGTCTTCCAAAGACCCTCAACACGAGGGGGGTCCAGAAATTAATTTAACCACTCTGATACCTCCTATTGCTTCAATCTCTGGTTACTTTTCTCATGGATCTTTCCCCCTGAAACTATTAATTTCTCTATCTTGAATATCTGATGAGGACTCAGGGGGCAGAAACATATTAATCTGTTTAAAAGAGAAGCCATCACTTTCTCTTCTTGAGCTTGGATACAGGAAGTGAATCTCACTATGTTTTTAATCTGGTGGTTTTGTACTTTAATCTATCTCACATATGTCCTTTGGGTAAATCGCACAGGCTCACTCTGTTCTTTATAATGCTGCCTCCACGGAGTCACCATCATCGTCCGTTTTTCCTTTCAGCTGTGAGAATTTCAACCGCAATCACCGAGATCGGACTCCCATCAGCTGGCGTTTGTGTCTGACACCCTCACACTGAGACAGTCTCAGTCTCAAGCTGCTGTACATACAGAAAACTGTGAATAAAGTCTCCTTATTTTGAGAAAAAGGTAGTGTGAGTCACTGTGTGTATTTAAGTGTTAGTGTGTGGTATGAAATAAGCTGTGAAGAGGTGGTATTCACCACGCAGAGGTGTCAGAATCATTTGTTAACCTGCAACTTCTGTCGTCAATGACACACCTCCAGCTTCCTCAAATCAGCATCAACATGATGGATCTAAAACTGTCGTCAGGATTAGTTGAAGTATTTTTCACTTTTACCAACTTCTTGTACTAACAACATGACTAAATCCAACCTCCAATAAATCGAAGTATCCTCTCTTTTCGACATCGTGATTAACATAATTTTGGACAGTGTGACCAGATAGATAATGAAAAAGTCAATAAATACTACATTTTTTTATATATAATATATTTATTTTAATATAAATATCAAAAATCTAATTTTTGATAATGCACCTGTTAAGCTTTTGGAACTGAGACACTATTTTCAGTTTAAAATCTGAAAACATAATAACAATTTTCATCCTCGATTGGCAGATTTCTTTCCGATTTACAAGCAATTCAGGGATTGTTTTCATGTTTTCACTATCTTGAACAAAGACCTTTTTCTGAACATGTCAGGTGAATGTGGCTCAAATATATATATATTTATTGAGTATTGAACAGCGGCAAAATAATAATAATAATAATAATAATAATAATAATAATAATAATAATAATAATAATAATAATAATAACAACACCAACAACAATAACAATAATATAATAATAATAATAATAATAATAATAATAATAATAATAATAATAATATATTATAATAATACTATATTATTATTATTATTATTATTATTATTATTATTATTATTATTATTATTATTAATAAGTACTCATGTTTGATAAATATTGATAAGTGGAATCACCTCTCTTTTAAAAAAAAAAAAATGAAAATAACGCAAACACCTCTTAAGATTTCAGTTATTTGATGTGTAAGAATTAAAAACATGATGGAATATTTTCCGGAGTTCCCCAAGGCTCTATGTCAGGTCCTATTTCATTTCGCACAAATCAACAGCTTATAATTTGCTTTTTAGTTTCTTGCGATGAGACATTTTTCATACCACTTGAGTAGGTTTCTTTACTTCTTACAGCAAGTTAGACATCATTTTTGCCTTTGAATATCTTGAAAATAGAGGTTTTTAGACTTGTCAGATGTATGTGGTTCATATTAGATGTAATAAGACATATTTTAGTGGAAATAAGACAAAAATATTTGCTTGGATCGAAGTTTTTGCAGTGCAAGTGACTTTATTGTGATGTCAGTACCCTCCCTTGCATTGGAGCTACTTTGAAATAGGTCTCAGTTTTTCTCAACTTTTCAATTTTACCTTCAAAATCAGGTTCAACAGTTACCTGAGTGTTATATCAGGTGATAGAAGTGAAAGCATGGAGCCAAACCATCCCTAATCTCCTCCTTACGCCTTTATACCGAAGTCATGTTAAGCTCTTGTGCTCATGCATGTTCATAGAAATCTTTGCTCCCGTACCTCTGTGTGTTCAGAAGAGATTAGTTCTCCCTGCAGGTTTCCTAATTCTTGAAGAGCTCCCTCAAAAAAGCCGAGCTGTATAACTGTAAAAACCCATTCACAAGAAATTCTCAATTTCATGATGTGTCTCACATTGAAACGCCATTCAGGGAACCCATTACATTTGTGCAACCGGTTGTAAAGCAGCTGTGCGAAAGTGGAAAACCAACCTTGTCACAGGATCACATGTAACAACAGAGCAGCATCTGCATCTGTGAAATGTAATCTAAGAGGTGTCGCCTTGGCTCACGCAATTCTTGGCGCGGTCGACTCCATATGCCATGAGTCTGTGCTATTAATTTGAATATTGTCCCCAAAGAGGTCTTCATTTCCCAAGACGGTGCGGCGGAAACACACCATCAATCATGCAATCTGGGTGCGCTCCTTTTCTTCCACTCGCCGTGTAGTTCACAGGCACTGTCACTTAAAAAGCTCCCCTGCGACATGATTACGGCTCGGGCTCCACTGGCATCCTTGGCAATTTGTAAAGTTGGAGATGACATTTATTCACACGTCTAATTGCAATCACATTTGAAGCAAACACTAGCCAAATGAGGGGCTTATTTGAAAGGCAATCACGGGCGAAAAAAAGTTGCTGTTAATCATAATTTGTGTCATCATGGCAAATTTTCCTTCTAAATCACATATTTCATATCCAATAATTCCTCTTCTCGCAGCAGTGGGTTAAAAATGATGTGTTGTTTTGACACAGAAGCTTAGGCCTTTAACTGGATATCATTAGGATTACGCAGCAGAGTGAGGGTTAGTGGTTAAAAGGTGGTTGATAGCCTCTTTTGGCACGTATTTGCGAATATGATACGCCAAGGGGAAGCTCTGCTGAGATTTTTGTTTTTCCCTGAAAGCAGGGATTAACCTCCATTGGTTGTAATTAAAGGCAGCAGTCATTCCCTCTTCACTACAATGGACTTGTGAACCGGTGACTGAAATGTGTGGGTGCTCCATTTTCTCTCGGATTCGTTTGCCATTTGTCAGTGTCGAGGGCTCGACACAAACAAAGAGCTCGAGGAGGTAAATAACACCCGTGTGCTGATCTACCGTTATACATGACCTGCCAGAAACACCGACACAAACGAGCCTACGTATCCTGTCACTTCACAAACCCAACTTTTCATAAAATACTTTCATAAATGAAAAAAAAGTAAATTGCGGGGAAGAAGTGTCGACTTTAACCACAGTGTGTTCTCATCCCTCTCTTTGATTTCTTTGTCTAGTCATAGTTGCGGTGCCTCTCTAAGAGTAATTACCACCACAAAGCCTCTGCATCTCCAATTTAAGTTTTTTGGCAGAGCTTAAGAGAGGAACAAATATTCATGAGAGCAACTCCAGATATTTATTCAACAGAATTTCAACTGTGGGTGGTGATTCAGACATCTGGAACCTGGCTAGTCTAGACAATACGCCCTGCAGCAGGGTTAACCAGTGGGTGTAGCACCACTTCTTTGGAAATGATTATTTTTGAACCACCACCTGCTTTAATAGCACGCTTGAAGTACTTCAATGCAGATGCCTTTAATTATGCTCATTGTTTGTAATGCTGAAAGGGGCTCTTGTCAGTGTAGTCAGCACGATATTCAACCCAGATTTTCAGACGTTAGGGGACCTTTTGTGTGCTGATTGTTCTACCTGGTAGAAGTTTAAAGAAGGGGTTGTTTTGCTTTTTTTCCCACAGCTTTATACTGTCACCCTGGTGCTCCTGTAGTAGCTTTACAGCCTGAAGGTACTCATATTTTTCTCACACTGGTGTTTTGAGAAACCCTTGTCTCAGCCTCTGAAGTGCTATCACTTTAAGGTTTGCTCCATGAACCCCCTTCCTTCTGATTGGCCAACCCTCTGGATGCCTGGTGGAGACATGGTAAGACCATAGACTGTATAAAACATGGACGTAGTCTTTGTGACGTCACCCGTCTGTTACTGCAGCACTGTTTTGAAGCAAAACAGCGGGTGCAGCCATATTGGAGTTGAGGCGAGTGACGAGTGCCCAAACTCACAGCCCATTGGGCGCTTGTCAGTCATGTGATCTGAGCTGTGGCTCTGATTGGGCAAGCTCGTGATCTTAATATCTTCCAAACTTCCGAGTTAGAAAGAAAATTCACCCCCCTGAATGTGTGTGCTGTTAGCGAAATAAGCGATCCAGACCGAAGACAGTTTTAATACCAGGCTTTAAATACGCTAATTTCGACTTCCGGTACTACTACTTTTCAGACCAGAGGTTGCCGCTTGGGGAAGACTTTGGTGTTTGTGCCCCACTTCTCTGTGGAGATCCTCATTTGATGATCATCTCATCATTTCAGCTAGGTCTCATGCTGTTTTAAGAACGGACCATTTTAGATTTGTTTACAGATAGATTCAGGGATATTTTCCAGCATAGGAAAAAATGGAGGTTTGAAAATCTGCACTAGCTGCACTGCATGAGCATCCAGCATTAAATATATTTAAATACATGTATATATAAACTCATGTTTGAAATATCGACAGGTGGAATACCCCCTCTTTAAAATTAAATTCAATACTAGAAACCAGCGATAGCCTCATTGATACATTTTCAAGAAATTCAGACATTTTCTGCAAAAAAAAAAAGTATCAAAAGTATCAACATTTTGATTTGAGAATTGATTCTATGACATAAAGATCTAGAAGTATCAATATTTCAGTATCAATTTGAGGAGAAGAGTTGTGTCTATTTTTTCTTATAAATTGCAGCCAGTGATTCGTAACTGGTGTAGTAACATTATTTTTTATGTTCTAAAGTAATCGCACTTCGTTTAGATTAAGATTTAGCAGAGACTTTCACTGCCTTCAATTTTCTGTGAGCTTAAAACCTCTCAGAAATGAAAGAAACATTTTCACTTTTATTGTAAAACATGCTTAGCTGCTTCTCGTCAGTTCTCTTTTTTCTTTTTGGATGACCATGTGGGTTCAAGGGAGAGCAAGAAGTCAAGAGCGTAGATTTCGCTTCCATTCAAAATGTTATTTATTAAAAGTCTTGAATGATTTTAATTACATGGGCTGTAATCACACGAAACAGCCAATTACACTTCAGTTTAACAGACTTATTTACAACGCAGACAGCGATCTCGAGGAGGTAAATGGCTTCTGTAGCGGGGAGTTTAGGATTTGGCAGTGATATGTCATTACACCCCTGCTCCCCCTGAATGTCACACACATTCATACGTGTCCTTTCATGCTGCCTTGTGCTGCAAGATAAATGATTATGCAGATGACACGATGCTTTATAATGGAGATAGAATGGAGAACCATCGCGTCTGATTTTCATATAAATCCTTACACAGATGACTCAGTCCTGCTCTGTGAGGGGAAGAGTCCTGTCTAATTTGTCTTATAAATTGCAGCGTAAAGACTGGGGCAATAATTTCCCTAATAATTGAGTAAAATCAACACAAGGAGCTCAAAAAAAGGGTGTGTAAAACTCAAAGATGATATGATAAGATTCTCTTGTAAATCTGACAAAGTGAGAGAAACTAAAGAGATGTTCTTTCTCTTGCAGCAAAAAGCAGACGAGGTCAGATCCAAATACAACCTGCAAAAAAAAAAAAAATGCAAAAAACAACACATGCAGTTCCAATAGACAACAGAAAATTACATCAAAGGCTTTTACTCCAATGCAAGGATGAAAAGAAGGTAAGAATTGTTTCTAGCTTTTAGATAAAAGGTCAATATTTTAAGATAAAAAGTGGAAATTTGGAGAAGTGAAGACAAAATCCTGAGAAAGAAAACTCAAAATTTTGAGATAAGAGTCCAAATTTTAAGAAATCAATTTAACATTATGTGAAAAAAAGTCTAAACTTTCACATTTAAGGTTAAAATTTTGAGATAAAGACGAAAGTGTGAGAGAGAAAAAGTTAAAATTTTCAGAAAAAAAGTCAACATTTTGAAATAAAGGCAATATTTGAGATATAAAAGTAGAAATTTTGATATAAAAAGGCAAAATTTTTAAAAATAAAGGCAAAATTTTGAGGAATTTTGTTTTTTAGATAGTCAAATTTCTGACCTTAAAATAAATTTTTTTCAATTTCTAAACTGGATTTTTTTCTAATCGTATTTCTTTAGTTATAACGACTGAAAAACAAAAAGAGCTATCTTTGACTCTTGAATTTTAAAAATGATTTAGTGCAAAATAGCCTTAATTGTGTTCAGTGAAAAAAGAGAAAATACAAAACAGTTAAAAAAAGACTAAGTTCAAAAAGTGATAATAATAATAATTTAAAAAAATCAACAGGAAATAAGGATCTTTCCTAACAGTTTTACACAAAAAAGATGTTTGTGTGAAACAAGTGACAACTGATCCTGGGTTAGTCAGGAGCAAAATAAACTGCAGCTTTGGCGGTCACATGATCATGATGTCTGAAATTGTGATTTTGATCAGAAAACAATAAATTGTTCAGCCCTAGAAACTAAAGCGATGTTCTTTCTCTTGCAGCAAAAAGCAGATGAGGTCAGATCTCAACACAATCTGCAAGAAAACTGCACAAACAACACATGCAGTTTCAGTAGAAGACAATACACAGTGTTAAAATTCATGTTTCCATCAGAAGGGGAAAAAAAACATCATGGAGGATTATCTGTGCAGCAAATTAGGCCAAAGAAAAACAGCTAATGTGTTCGAATGGGAAAGAAAAGAGAGGAAGAAAAATCTTTATGGGTGTAACAAGATACAAACAGGCCGATAATCCGCTTTTAACACGATGAGTGATCATGGCCTTTTGTCAGTGCGTTGAAGCTGCACAATCAATGGTGGTGATTTAGCCCCCACCCATCGTGAGCTCCGGGGCCCCCGTCGGTAGCAGAAGTCTGGATCTTCATTTATCAAGCGCACGTCTGTGGTGTAGCCGATCAGAAAGAGAGAGAGAGGCAGAAGGGTGTGGGCGGAGGAGCTGAAGGGAAGCAGGAGGGTGTTAGGTGGTGGTGGTGGTGGGTGAAGACAGGAGCGGAAAGACAAAGAGGGATGAGGAGGAAGGAGGGAGGAGGTTTCAAAAGAGAGGCGAGGGCTCTATATCCGTCCACTGTCCTGCTGTCAGGTAAATGCCAGCTGGGTGTTTTACAGATGAGACTGTTGCTGTTGGCATTTGAATGCACCTCCTACACTTCATCCTCCTCTCCTCCTCACTTACTTATCGTCTGCACCGTGTCCTCCTTACACCGAGAGCAGCCCCAACATATGGCATTATCTCAATCCGCTCTGCTCTGAAATACCATAAATAATGACACTGTTGGGAATCAGAGGTGGGATTTAATGAAGACGGAGCGGAAAGTCACACTGAGGGGTTAGTTCACAATCAACACATTGTTTGTGGATTGTGTTTATTGACGCAATATCGATCGAAGAATATTTGCTACCTGCTCTGTCTTTGAGTCCAATGCACAATTCCTGACTCTTAATTTCCAGCTAATAAGAGCATGATGCTTGAAACCCTTCTGCAGCTCTGAAGGTTACATTTGGACTGTGAATGCATTCGCAGCGATTTATGTGACCCATCCTATTTCTTCTATCTATAAAAAGAACTAGAGTTCATGTTTGTTCATTTTTCTTTGATACAAATTCAACGGTATTTGCATTCCAGAAATCAGACATGCTTCTCCTTCATAAAAGTATGAGTGCACAATGACTTAGGGTTAAAGTATCTTTATGAAAAAAAAGTAAAGCCTAGAAAAAATTAAGTACACTAACTCTGAACCTTTGGCGTTAAATGCGATGCATTAATTCTTCACTTTCTTCAGTTGAACATTATAACAAGCAGATTAAGGTGATTTTTTTTTCTTGACTTGTTTTAAGCCAACCAGATGACATATTTGTCTTTAAAAAACTTGCAATAAGACGTTTTTTTGGACTGGTCAGTTGAATGTTGCGCATATTAGGAATAAAAAGACAATTTTTACTAATATGTAAATGTAAGACATAAACACTTGCTTGGATTTCAGTTTTTGCAGTGTGGGCGAATGTGAACTAAATGTACCATATTTCTGCATTATTTACGGTGTAAGATTTATAAAGACCCCAAAAGAATCCTTACACAAAAATGGAAAGACAGAAATGTTGATTTGTTCTTTTCCAGGTTTGGCAACATATACATTCAAAATGAAACATGGGTTGTTTAACTCTTCACTGTTTCATTAAGGATTTAATTGGTATGTGTTGATTATTTTTCTTTAACTCAGAAGAAAAATGATGAAATCTTGGGGGTCCCAGATTCCAATGCATGTTAAATTGGGGATCACGACTCGGAAATGTTGAGAACCACTGCTCTAGACCATTGGTCCTCTCTGAGTCGTGACCCTTGATTAAACCTGCACTTGTTTCTGGGACCCCCAGGATTTATTGCAGATTTTGATTTAAGAAAGCAAAAATCAACTCATTCTAATCAAAAATTTTAACAAGAGAGTGGGGAGAAAAACAGCCCAGGTTTGTTTCTGAATATTTATGTTTTCAAGCCTGAAAAAGAACAAGTCTTTATTTTTGTTTTTCTATTTTTTCCGAGTTATTTAAAGACAGAAATAATGTCTGAATTGCTTGCAACAAGTAAAAAAATATCTGCCTGGTTTCTTTTACTTGTTTCAAGGAATTTAGATGTCATTTTTTGTCTTTAAATAACTTGAAATGAGTCATTTTATCTGGACTGGTCACTTGAATGTGACTCATGTTGAGAATAAAAATAAATTTTTTTCTAAAAACAAGACACAAACACTCATTCATATTTGACTTTTTGCCTTGAAAACATGAAAAAGTTTATCAACTTTTGCTCATTGAACTCTTTTATTATACAAACTTAACTGATACAACAAATTTCTGGAAAATAATGAGGCAGAAAACAACTGAAATAACCCTGCCTGAATTTTTTTCATTTAATATCAATTAAATTTTGTGAAATGAATTGGCGACCCCCAAAAATCATCTTGCGACCCCCATCTGGGTCATGACCCACATGTTGAGTACCACTGCTCTAGAAAACCATAAATAGAATACCTCTTCATTCATATATACTAAAGTGCTTCCAAATAATATTATGTGAGGATAGTGTTTAATCAAGGGGAAATATAGAAACACAAGACCTGGTTTCAAATATGTACTAGAACTAGTGAAACAAAGGGCTGACCCCAACACAAGCACAGTCCTGGATGATTTTTAGCATCACAATCCATTAATAACCTCACTAGATAAACCGACAAGACCCTTAAGAGTTATTCAATTTGAATGTGATACCATTGCTGTCAAAAAACAAACATGTTTTGTTTGGATCCATCAGTTTAAAGATCTCATTTGTAGTGAAGTATTTACTCACACTGTGAAATTTTCCCACAGTACAATCCCCATGCTGACCCATCTGTTATTGATATTTCTGAAATGGAAGAAAGAAAACCATGTGAGGAGAACCACAATGAGTGTAACATGATTTTCTTTGACTCATAATCTGGCTGACAATAATCAATAGTCACCACAAATATTGACTTCACCCTGTTGTTCAGAGCCGCGGTTGCTGAGACACTGTTAAACTGGAAGGAGAATTCAAAAAAACATCTTAAATTCTCTATACAAGACTAATAAAGTGTTTTCTTTTTTACTCAACTGAAAGTGTCACAGTTTCCTCTTTCCCTGGAATAACTGCCGGTCCATTTTCAGATTTAGGTTACAGCGCTGACAGATCTGCTCTGACTTTTCCAGCAATCACTCACGTTTTTATTTCTTCGTGTGCAATTGTAGTTTCACCCCTGGGCTTCCAAAATATTTGGAACATTTTTGTGTCCCACTAAAATGAAGAGTACCTCCATAGCAATTTTCTCAGAAGGCCACGGGGCTCATGAAAAATAGATTTTGAAAGCTTTGAAATATTTTCACTCTGCCTCCGAACCTCTTTGTTCATAGAATAGCAAAAATAACAATAGATGTATTATTGAGACAGCACATGCCTGACAAAAATCCTCCTCTGCCTCCAGTAATATGAGTGATTGTCCACGGAGATTTGGGAAAACTGTAAGCGTACCCGCTGATCAAATTGCCCTGCTTGCTCTTAATTCCACAATATTCTCTTTTTCTGTTATTGTCCGTCTCGGTGAATGTAGGTCAGGCTGTTGACGTTGCGCTGAAAGGTAGATTTACACCACTGCACAGCCTGTCACAGCGACTGGCTCACTGACTGAACGTCGAGTTCACACCAATCCTCACAGGAAAGGGCTGAAATTTAATTATTCTTTCTTCCTGCTGCCCTCTTTTTTGCCCAGATAGAACAAACACAGGTTAGCTTTTAGCTTCTTCTGCAGTCATTAATATTACATTAAAGCTAATGGGACAGCGTTCCTGTTGCTGGTCTTAATTTAAGGCCTAACAATCTCTTCTGCAGAATATCTAACATGCTACCAAACGTTTTGATGAAAAGGATGTTCTCAAACAGAACCTGATAATAACTTCTGAGTGCAATAACACAGACAACACCAAATAAAAGACAGTGTTAAGTCAGGTTACCTTATTCTGAAAACCCAAAAAGAGGAACCCCTACTTAGCCTCTTGGAGAAAATGATAAAATACTAAAAGATAGTCAAAGACGACAAAGTAGCTTTGTAAACCACTCATTTTCTTAAGAAGCACCTTTTTTTTATTTGAAGTGAAATGTTTTTTGATGTCAACATAATTATGAATAGAAGCCAATTTCCATCTCTTTAAAACATGAAACTGCAAAACTGGTAAAGAAAAGATTTGTTTCCTTTTTGCTTTTGTCAAATAATGAGAAAAAAAGCCACATTGGTGGGGCAAAATTTCTACTTTTTTAAAACATTTTTTTCTAATAATTTATACTCTATCTAAAAATATTGAATCGATTATTTCAAACTTTTAATTTTTTATTTAAAATTTTGTCTTTCTTCTCAAAATTTTGACTTTTTATCTCCCTGTTATTGACAATTTTTCTCAGTGTTGACTTAATCTCAATTTTTAACATTTTTTCTCATAACTTTGATTAGCTTATCTCAAAATTGTGACTTCTTATCTCATAATCTTGACTTCCTTTACCATAACTTCAACATTTTTTTCTCAAAATTTTGACTTTTTATCTCATTTTTTTTAGTATTTTTTCCTCAAAATTATGACTTACATCTCCATTGTTTTACATTTTTCTCATGACATTGTTTAGCTCATCTCCAAATGTTGACTTTTTATGTCATAACTTTGACATTATTTCCTTTAAAATTTTGACCTTTTTTTGTAAAGATTTCATCCTATCTCACAAGTTTGACTTTGGGGCATCACAATAATGCCAGTTGGAGCACAGATGGCCTTGTGGTTTAGGTCGTGAACCATGAGGTTCGTCCTCACGTGTCTGGCCTGGGTCCAAGTCTGACCTCTGACCTGTTTCCTCTCTCCTATCCCATTAAAGCTACAAAAGCCCAGAAACTATCTTTAAAGAATTGACAGATATATGCTAGTGGCCCAGTGTGGCAACTTATTATAAGTATCAATGATCAGTAGAACAAGCTGAGAAAAACTCAGACATTTTGGGGAATTTTATAAAATCCTCCTGACATAATTTTATGGCAAAAAAAAGGACATTTCTGACATAAAGGAGGATTTTTGGTCACTCTAGAGTTAAGTCACTTCCAAAAGCAACCCTCCTGCTACTGGTGTTGAAGTCCAGTCATCAGACCCAAAGTAGTTGAGTCTTGAGTCCCCAGTGTTTCAGCTGCAGTTGAGTCTGATTTACCAGAGAAAAATCAGCCTCCAGTGTGAGTGGAGGCTCCTTAACCTGAGGATTTATAAAGCGAAGCACTCCTTCACTCCAAACTATTCACCGCAAGAAGCTGCACTGACTGTGTGAGACCTTAGAGGTGTGTGAAAAACACATTTATTGTGTTAATATTAAATTCTGGCTGACTGTTATAGTGGTATTCATCATTGACTGACTCTGGACACAGGAAGCAGGAGACTCTGGTGGCAAAGTGGAAAACATTCATGTAGATGAGATTAGAGATGGGTATTGATAAGATTTTATTGATATCAATGCCCTTATCGATCCTGCCAATCGACCCAATTCTTTATTGATTCTTCCTGTGAATTTTCTGTGTATAAAAAGTAGCCACATAGCTTTTTTGTGTCAATAACATTTTATTGAGTTTCCAAGTAAAAAAGTATGAAATTGGTCAGTGGATTTAGATATATCTGTACGTAAATAAATCATAAAGTAAAAATTACACATGATGTGAGGTTGATGTTTTGTTTTGTTGTATGTTATTAGCCTTGACTCAATGCTTTGAATTGTTTGAAACCATGAGCTTGCATTTCCTGTTTGGAAAACATTTACCTTTTTGGATTTCAAAATTTTTGAGTTTGAAGCGGGCAGATTGATCTAAAATATGGATATATCAATACCGATGTTGGTATCAATGTTGATTGATACTTGGGCGTTGAGAATGATACTTAAAATTATCAGTAAATTGCTGATATCCTGAATACTATTATGTTTCTGTAATAGTTAATATATTAGTGTGTGTGCAAGCTGTTCACAGTATCAAACGTGGCCCTTTTTGAAAAAAAAGTTTGGACATCCCTGTTCTAATGGACATCTACTGACTGTGTGGTAGACTTACTTCTGGAAAAAACAACAAAAAAAAAAAAAACAACTTGTCGACAAATCTTTTCAAAAGTTTGGAACTGTCTTTTTATATATTTTTGCCCTCCGTTCAGCTATATTTGGGACCAAAGCAAAGGTTCAGTTCAGTGTCTGACTGAGTGGTTGCTCTGAGGTTAACTCTGGGTTAGAGCTGGAGCCAAAAACAGGTTTTTAAATAAGAAATGATGTGAAACTTGTAAATCCAACCCCCTCACCTCTCACCACTTCCCTTCCCTCAAATGTGTTTTATTTTAAGCCACTGGTTCCTCATGTGGTTAAAAAACCCCTTTCTCTTTATATTACAGGTATTAACCGTGTTATTTCCTTAAACACATCAAGTTAATTCTGCTTAAGTTCGCATGTTCTGGCTCCATTAACCCTTCGCACTGTCTGAAACAGGTCATTGGGTTTGGGATCTAACCTTGGAAGATGCGTGGTACACAGTCTTCAAACCCATTATCTCACCGTCTGCACGCACTTGACTGATTAATCCTTCCCTGTCTCCGCCTCGTGGAAGTGGGCTTGCTTATTCCCAGGTATCCAGGGGTGAGTGGCCTCGAGGCTGTGCCATTTCCCTGGCTCTAAATAGCCAATTAAGCCGAGACCTTGGGATCCACAGTCAGGCAACCATTCGTAATTAGCCATTGACATTTTGGCTGCGGTAGCAAAGGAACAGTCGTCCTGATATTCAGATGTGAAGAGCCGTTTCACTGAACCGCCGCTGGAAATGTGAGATGTGGGACCAGGTTATTAGAATAGTTGACATATAAAGAGGATGAATGCTTCATTTTTCCATTAGGGAAAAAAAATCAGCAAAAAAAAAATACCTTTGGAGACATCCAACCGGTTTGGATTTACAGAGATTAAAAAGCAGATTCCCTCGTTTATGTGCAAGTTTAATTCCCGAATTTTAACCCTGTGGTGCATCGTGGTCACTACAGTGGACACCTATTTAAAAGTTATTTACTCCTAAAGTCAATGGTTCATGTGGTGGAAATTCATATTAGCCTGTGTCAGGATATTTTTATTCTTCTTAGGGCCTGAAAAAATGTTTTCAATCTTTTCTAAACATATAAAGTTGTGCCCAAAATTTTACCCCACCTCCAGCAGAATTTCTGAGTTTTTGTCCTTTTCTCAGAAAATATGAATGATATCACAAAAAACCCTTTCTATCACCCATGGTTTGAGGTTGCATGAAGACATTTATTGAAAAAAAAAAATCTTTTTAAACCACGACAACAGAAACTTCAAAAATGACCCTGTTAAGAAGTTTCCACAACTCTGGTGGTTTTGGCCTGATAAATGCACAAAAGATAACACAAATGTGTTTGAATGTCTACTATGTGTTTGAATGTGATCTATTTGCTTGTAATCAGTGTGTGTGTATAAAAAAAAGAACAGGGTCATCTTTGAAGTTTCTGTTGTCATTATGATTTAAAAAGAGTCAACACAGTTGTTTGTTAATAAATGTCTTCACCCAACCTCTAACCATGAGTGACAGAAAGGTTTTTGTGTTATCATTCATATTTTCTGAGAAAAGGCAAAAAAAAACAGACATTTTGCTGGAGGGGGTGTAAACTTTTAGGCACAACTGTATGTATTTATTTTTTAAAAGTTATAGACAAACATTTGAGGGTGAAAAAGCTTAAAAAGTCCAAAAATTAGACAGTGGTTAAATGGATGAAAGAGAGTTAAAGTGCATTAAAAAAAGGTTATTTGTGAGATTACCAAAAAATAAAATAAAAAAGTCATATTTACATTGAATTCAAACTGTTTTATGTTGAATGCTCAGTAACAGATATTTCAAAAATGGAAAAACTTTTTTTCCCATGAATTATGAAAGTCAGTGTCAGGATTTTTCCCTTGAGTGTTTTTATTTGTCTTAAAGCATGAAAAAAAGTTTTCCATTTTTCTTCTTTCTTCTTTCAAATATTTGTAACTGAGCATTCAAATTAAAACAATGTGAACTTAATGTGAATATGACTTACTTTTTTTTTTATTATTATTTCATGAATACTCTTTTTTTTAATGCTTTGTAAAACATTTTAACTCTCTTTCATCCATTTTAACACTGAATATTTTAGTTTATTATGCTGTTTTACCATCAAATGTTTGTCTATAACATTTTTAAAAATACATATATATATTTGGAAAAAAATTTAAAAAAAAATTCAGGCCCTAAGAAGAATAAAAATATCCTGACACAGGCTAGTATGAATTTCCACCACATGAACTATTAAATTTAGGAGTAAATAACTTATAAGTAGGTGTCCACTGTAGTGACCACTTTGCATCACAGGGTTAAGACAAATAAAAACACTGAAGGGGAAAATCCTGACACTGACTTTTATAATTCATGTATCATAGGGTAAAACGCTATATAAAGCCGATTCTGATCACAGTGAATTTCTTCGCCGTATAAACAGACCAGACTATTGTGTAAATGTGCCAGGCTGCCCTTTCCAGTAATACGAGTGGCTACTTTAAACCCGTGTATGACGACAGTGAATCGCTGTCATCCCATAATCCCAAATACATAGTGATGTGATGGAGCTCCCAGATTTGAAAAGCCAGACCAATTGTTGAAATTTGCAGATTTAAAGATCGGGACATTGGAATCACACTGACCTTTTGTTTTCGCTCGGCTTACATTAGGACAATGACATATCTGTTTTTGGCCTATTTTCTAATAAACCCTATTTCTGGGAAAAAAACCTTGACCTTTTGTGAGTCCTAAATAAAAATGTTCTCAGAACTAAACCTGCAAATCTGACGCTAATGCTGATGTTATGATGTGTGATGTAACGCGGCTGAAAGCTGCATCTTATGGCTGATCTATGCAGACGTGTTTTAAATTTGAGAGATTGTGGACTCAATTCATTTTTGTAATGCACACATCGCTCCATTTTTTTCGATAAGTTAATGTTTTGTGTATAGGTTGTTGAGTTTACAGCTTATAGCTTTTAGTCACTAAAACAGTACGGAAGCCTGGAGGTCAGGTTTTGATTAACCCTGCCATTGTTTTCAGATTTACTCTGCACCGTCTGTTCTGACTGATTTTAAAGTACAAGGTGAAAAATTGCCTTTAACCCTCTGATGTATGAATTATGAAAGTCAGTGTCAGGATTTTTCCCGGGGTGTTTTTATTTGTCTAAGGGCATGAAAAACTGTTTTCCATTTTTTAATTTTTTTTTATTTTTGTAACTGAGCATTCAACATAAAACAGTGTGAACATAATGTGAATATGACTTTTTTTTTTTTTAAATTGACTTCTTTTCTTTCTTTCTTTTTGGTAATTTCATTAATAATCTTTATTTAATGCTTTGTGAAACATTTTAACTCTCTTTCATCCATTTTTAACACTGAATAATTTAGAGTTTATAAGCGTTTTCACCTTCAAATATTTGTCTGAAATGTTTTTTTAAATATATATATACGTTTGGAAAAAAATTGAAAACATTTTTTCAGGCCCTAAGAAGAAAAACAAATATCCTGACACTGGCTAATATGAATTTCCACCACATGAACCATTGAATTTCGGAGTAAATAACTTTTAAATAGGTGTCCACTGTAGTGACCACTATGCACCACAGGGTTAATTATTTTTTTTCTCTAATTTTGTGAAGATGTTTCCAACATATTTGCATATATTTAGCAACTGCTTTTGTGATATATGGTTAAATAGACCTTATTTATATGAAAGTATGCCTCTCCCTTAAGTAGAAAAAAGCAGAAATTCTGTTTTTTTTCACTAAGGTTATTATCAGAGGTGCATAAATTGGTGAAAAATCACAGACAAGTATTTGTCAAAGTGTAGGAAGGATATTGTTTTGAAACCATTTAAATTTCTGTAATGGCAGGAAGAGTCTATAAATCTATATAAAACACACATAATTTAACAATAATAGTCATAACTACTTTTACTTTAACATGTAAATAGCTTTGCATGGGCCCAACCATGTAATTTCCAATCATTTCTAAGAAAGAAAACCAAAGTTTTGACAAAATGACTTGACCCAAAGAAAACAAGACGGTTGATAAATACTTTTTCTTTTTAGTTTAATCTGCACTTGAGTCCTCACTCTTTTCTGTTTCCCACCAAACTTGACAATTTCATCATCAACGGCTCATAAGTCAACCAAAAGATTCAGAAAAACTGGGAAAAACTGTGCAAAAGCTGAGACAAAGCTAATGAAACACATTTAAACGTTCTTGAAACAATACAATTTTTCAGCTCCAACATTTGTTACAGTGTAAATTGCACCAAAACACTTCTCCCGAAAAATCAACAACAACTCAAACACAGTTCCAAACGAGCTCCTTCACCACGTTTAAACACCTCGAGTGTGCATGTGCGAGTATTTGTCAGTAGATATTTTGGGTAATCTTGTACAAACAGACATGTTTGGTGTAAATTGACAACACGGCGTGTGAAAAAAAAAAACACCTGTTGCATTCGAGGTACAACAGATGGATGTGATAATTGTCACTACAGGATAGAAACAGAATGTTAGTGGTTGTAAATAAAATCTTAGGACTACAACTGAATGCACTCATTAGCATGCTTTGCCAATAGGCTTCGAAACAGCTGGATTTAAGGTAGGTCAACTTAAATGGGACACTCAGCGTCTGAATTATGAATTATGAATTATCTAATAACCGCGGTGGCACACATGAGTGAGCATGAAAGCATCACGGAGCCTCGTCCTGTGATACAGCTTTGTTAGATCAACAAGGGATGTTTAACTTTGTTTTGTTCCCTCGCGTTTCAAACCATCTGTTTGAAGCCTAAGTCCCTTTTTTATGTCGCATTATCAAATAAACCAGAACAAATAATAGATCAATTATTCATCTCTCTAACCCCAAATATCAGAGGCGTTTTTCCCTCCAGTGGCTGGGAAAGAAAAATGTCGGCAGTCAGCACTACGGGCTCCTGCGCTGAGGGCACCGAGCGCACAGACAGTTCTATTTCCAGACACATCCACTCTGCACTCTCCAGAGATGAAGTTTTATCCTGGTGCAACAGAGTGTCAGCAAAAAAATGGAAATTAAAAAAAAAAAGCAGGATGGTTTTGGCCATCATGTGGGAAAATACAAAGTCAATTAAGTGTTTAAAGCAGCCCTTTGGACTCGTTCTGTTTGCTTACAACAATAGAGACAATGACCCCAACCTGCTACTGCAGCGTCCACTGATTAATCAGACTGCTGCACAAATCCATTCCTCAAAGTGTGTGTGTGTGTGAGTGTGTGTGAGTGTGTGCATCATGTACTATTGGGCTGAGTACGATGGGGTTTAACACAAACCCCCAAACTATTTGCAGTCTGTACGGAGATGACAAATCTTTGAGACGAATTGAACCAAAGAGAGGTCAGACTGCCGACAAAAGCAATTTCCCCTTCACACACACACACGCACACACACACATTTCCCACAATAGAAATCCACCTCCATTGTAAACAAGTATTAGTGTGATTATATTGCCCTCTGATGTTCCCAGATTTGGCTTGTGTTTATGAAAATGGATTTGAAATGCGTCACTTGAAATTGTAATATTTGATTCGACTTCCAGGCACGTTCGGCTTAATCCAGATCACAGTTTTTTTAACTGATAGGCGGGCGGAGACAGCTGCAGGGGAGAGCTGGGTTAAGCTACAAGCCTACCAAGTCTTTAGTTACAGAAAGTAAGAAAATCAACAATCAAAATAGCTGTTTCTTGATGGTTTTATTGAGGTTAAATGTTTGACACGGGTAAATTGGTACCACTTAATGTTGTTTGCATGAAATTAGAGATGTTGGAGTCTGTAATCAGTTGGGTTGAAGAGAAAATGCACTTATAAACAGCTTCTGTTCCACAGAGATACATTCGCTTAATAATGCAGTCACACCAGACACCAACAAAAGCATTTACTCACATGATTTTGACTTATTTTGTGTCTAAATGCTTAATTCCTGCGAAAATTTGCAAGTACCCTGTTACACCACATTATGTCATGACGCTGCATTTTGTAATAATCAGAATTAATGACAAGATGAATGCAGCATGTTACCAGAAAATACAGGAGGAAAATTTGCAAAAATTTGGGACGTACTCGGACGTTCTAACATGACAATGATCCAAAACACAAGGCCAAGCCGACCTGCGACTGGCTACAGAAGAACAAAGTGAAGGTTCTGGAGTGGCCATCTCAGTCACCATCAGTCTCCATATCATTAAGCTACTCATATAAGGCAGCCCAGTAATTTAAAGGAACTGGAGGCTTTTTTTGCCAAGAAGGATAGGCAACTTCACCATCTGGGAAAATAAAGACCCTCATTCATAACGACCACAAAAGACTTCAAGTTGTCATTGATGTCAGAGAAAGTTCTGTCCCCCAGGTTAATGTCATTCTCCTAATATATTCTCACACCTGTATGACAACTTCACATGTAATTCACCTGAGCAGATGATTTTATTTGCATCAGGTGTGAACTCAACAGAACAGTTCAGATTCTCCTGCATCTGCATGAAAAAACTGGCAGATCACGCTCCCTCGAGAACAACAACATTAGTATGAATATATTATTTTTTATTGTGGAGGGATTCGAAAAACTATGCATACTTGATCATGTTTTCAGTCCCCTCTCTGTGCATCCTTTCCCACTTGTCGCTCTCTCTCTCTCTCTCCATGGGGAGTCTGACACTACATGTACAACACATGGGGTTGTAGCAGGTGGGTGAATGTGTTTACACTGCATTGAAATTCTGACATTGATTTGAGACTCAGTGTGGCTCGACTAGAGTAAATAATCTGCCATGGCCACTGTGAGCAGGAAAACTGCTGTTTGTTTTTCACGTCAAGTCACCGGGTAGGTCCTTTTTCTCTAAATGATAACTGTTTGTGAACATTATGCTGAGACATTCCTTTTATTTTTGTACATCGAAGTCACCTGAAAAGTACATTCTGAGTTTTTTTCTGCAACTGCATCACAGTGTGAACTATCTGAATTTTGTTTCCCATGTGAAATTTATTCGCAAAGCGTACTTCAGTCCAGCAGAGTAAATCACAAAAGGTTGCTTTTGAACTTCGCATGCATTCGACAACTGAAAGGGTTCAAATCTAGAATGAATAATCACATACAACAAAACACAGTGGACATCCCCCAGTCAGAGGTGTTTGGTCAATTAAGCCTTTTAGTTAATTTGGTGCAAAATAAACACTTCAAAGTGTTTCATTGTCTGTATCAAAAAGTCACAGCAAGGGATGGAGTCTCCAACTGATCAGATGTATTTTCAAAAAGAAATTAGACAGCGGTCAGTCGCGGAACAAAGAAATTTATTTTTATGTAATGCTGTTTTTTGTTTTAGACAGAATATCCTGTTATATCAATTAGAAACAGACTCAGAAGTGAAAGACTCAGACATTTCCTTCCTACTCTCCAGCTCAGACATGCATCAGTTCAGTATCTAAGGACTGAAAGATGAGAGAGTTTTTTTTTTTTTTGATCCCCTGAGAGATATTCAGCAGGTCACACAAACGACCGGACTGCGAGTGTTTTGACTGCAGAGGCAGCCTAAAGCCAATTAGAGCGCAGAGATACAGGGCGAGGGAATTACCAAGGGCAGAGTTGAAACACCTGTGAAAGAGCATCGTGATCTTTCCTTTCTACCTGAACATCTTTGTTGTTTTTGCACAATTATATTCAAGTGACAGCGTTTTGCATTCTTCTGTCTTTGAACTTGTAATTGTTTTTTGGTGTAGCAACAGTTTCTTCATTAATTCTTGTAAGATGAATGGAAGGTGGAAGTTTGCGTTTGATGACCGGGGCTGAAAGAACAAACGCCTATGAATGACTCTTGTCCAATCTAATTAATAGATGATACTTTTTCTTCACACACGCTGAAGAGACCCCCAATTGATCTTGCACGCATTTCGTCTTCACTTTGCACTCTTCTGTGCTTGTTTCTGTGCAATTTGACAAGAAAACATGTATAACTTCTTCAATTCACTGCCTTATGAATAATAGTAATCATACATTTTATATAGATAGTGCTTTTCAAGACACTCAAAGATGCTGTATAGAGGAATAAAAAACAAACAAATGTCATATTAAACATCACATAGAAACATTATAGGGTTAAAAACATATTAAAAGACATTGAATACATTTAAATACAATCAAACATTAAAAGCAATTCTGAAAAGGTGGATAATGAGGAGGGTTTTGAAGGGTTTTGACAGGTTTTGGCAGGTTCGGATGTAGTTTTCACAACGGGCTACATGAGAAACCTGATTTGTTTTGGAAGGCCACACTAACAATAATGTAATATTAACTTTTTCCCCCATTCTACAATGCTTTTACTTAATAATGATTACCTGCTATTGGTTACTAGAAGAATAAGGGATTTCTTATTTATAAGGGCTGAAAGAACGAACGTCTATGAATGACTCTATTCCTATCTACTTAATAGATGATAATTTTTCTTAACACTCAGACCGATGTGCTGAAGAGACCCATCATTGATGCACATGAAGTGAAGACTTCTGCAGCAGTGGCAAGAAAACTTTGCTTTCTGTTGCAAAAAAATGTGAATGCCAATAATTCTAATTTTAGCTTAGAGGCTGTCTAATGGTAGCACAAGCTGCAGGCTAACAGTATCAACTGACTCGACAGATTTGTTGTTTTAGAACTAAATATATTCCAAACCAACTTCCAGTTATGAAGTGCAAACCCACCATCTGGATTATTTCCTGACAACATCCAGAACCTGACATCTGGATGGAGTCCTGGTTACATCCAAAATTCCAGTCCAAATAAAGTCCAAACCTGACACTTTAATGACGTTAAGATGGAGTCTGAACCTGCCGTCTGGAAAATGTCCAAATAAATCAAAACTTAATGTATGGATATCATCCAGAAGATCCTTGATCCTTGAGCTTGGAATAAAGCCTAGATAACATCCAAACCTAACGTCCGGATGAATTCCAATCTGCCGCCAGATTATGTCCGGATGAAGTTTAAACCTGATGTCCGTATAAATGACGTTCAAACCCAAGGTCCAGATTACAGATGAATCCTGAACCAGACGTCTGGAGAATCTGGATTAATTCTAAATCTGATGTGTGGATGGAGTCAATACTTGACGCCCAGATAACGCCCAGATGACGCAGGAATGACAAGAATTCCAAACCTGATGTCTGGCACATGTCCAGATTATGCCTAGATACCACATGAACCTGACGTCTGGATTAAGTCCAGATAAAGTCTGAAACCTAACAAACCGATTAGATGAACTTTGCATCTGGATAACGTCCAGATTGGGGCTGAAAGATATATCTTAACGGTATCGATACATGAAAATTCAAGATGTTAATATCCCAATATTGAAAATATCAATGATGTGGATTTTCCCAGCTCAGACAGTCACATGATTATTGGTGACTCTCTGTTAATGTTGATGACTGACGGTGAACTCTAAACAATTAACCACACTTTCCATGTCCTGTTATATTATGTTCCTTTTTTTCTGAAAAATTCTGAGTTTTTTCTAATCCCAGAGTCATATTGTATAATATCAATATCGAGAAATCCAGCATTAATATTGTAATGTGAAATTTTGGCCATATCGTTCAGCACTAGTCCAGATAAAGTTTGAATTTTGCATCTGGACTATGCCGCTATGATGTCCAGGTGACATTGTCCATCCGAACCTGATGTCCAGTTAAGGTCCACTTCACATTTGAACCTGTAATCTGGTTTTTACCCACTTAAAGCCCAAACCTGACGTCCAGATTACAACCTAAGGAAGTTTGAACCTTATGTCTGGATTAAGTCCAGATGACATCCAAACCTGACACCCAGATGTAGTTCAGATTACATCTTTACCTGACATCCAGATTATCTCCCAACCTGCATTTTGTAATCACTGATGCAATATGCAAGAATGTATTACATAATACAGCAAGGTTTATTACATATTACATATTACATATTACACTCAAAAATTTAATTACAAAATGTGGCATTATTACATCATAAAGGATATGTTTGTATTATTATTACATAATGTGGTGCTACACACCTTTCATTTTGCACATCCTGGAATTAGAGTTAATGTTTACTTGGAAGTTCCCCAGCACTTTGAATAGAGGCCAAAAATAGTAAAATACTAATGTTAGTTTTGGGTTTACTGTAGAATGTGACTCAGCAAATTAGATGTTGTTTTTTTTCTTTAAATCTGCTCATGCCCGAGTCATGAGCTGCTTAATTTTTAATGATTGTGTGATGTTAGAGGCATATTCACTGTTTCCACAAGTTTAATTTGACATCAAAGTTTCATTGATTGAAAACCTTTTGACTTTGAAAAATTACCTCAATAGAAGAAAAATAATCTTATAAAATTCACAAAGGTGTTCACACCATATCTGCTGCTGAAGGCTGCGTCTTAGTGATGAACTTTGAGAGTTTTGACTTTGCAAGTTTAAAGAGGCCGACAGAACGACACCATTAGTTACAGTCTGGGTCTAATTTCAGAATAAAGCGTATCTCAGCTGCTCTTAAGGTCAGATTTGTGGGCCGAGTCCTTCAGAGACTCTCTGAACTGGGACACGCTGACCCAACTGACCCACAGACACTGATTTAGACAAGTAAAATGATCAGTCTACACAAAACTGCCATATCAGAGGTTTCTGTTCCAATCTTTGCCTAATGCTGGTGTTAGAGAAAGAAATTTGAAGTAAAAATGTATGACATAACTGTTTTTTATCACCTTTTCCTTCAAAGTTGTTTCAAAAAAGGAAACAGGTCAGGTTCAGTCTTTGAACCAGAATGTATTTGTAAATGTTTGGTTATTGGAGCATGTATTTTTTCTTCTTTTTTTTTTTTTCATTGAGTCACAAATGCTCTAAGACACGAGCCTTTTAAAGGGCTGCAGTGACAAAGAGCAATGAGGCAGAAATGTGAAAATTCAATGTATTTTTTTAAAGGTCAGTAATTTTATTTTGCTTTCCAGTTAGGCGGAAGAGACTTTACTGTGGGATACTGGTAAAATTCGACGCTCACACCGCCCACACTCATCTGTATTTTCAGGAATGGCCTTTTCTGCATTTGGGAAGAATAACTAGTCATTTCCTGCCATGAGTAACTACAGATGTAAGCACTTACATATTAGCACATTCCCAGCTCTTTTTTATTTAAAGTTAGAGATGAGTCTTTGTTAAGTGATGTGTCACTTGGTATTTAATACATCAATCCATGTATGGAGATTATTTGGAGTTACAGTCACTTGAATAAGACTAGTTTAGTATTTAACCCTCTGATGCATGAATTATGAAAGTCAGTGTCAGGATTTTTCTCTTGAGTGTTTTTATTTGTCTTAAGGCATGAAAAAAAAATGTCCTTTTTAAAAAATATTTGTAACTGAATAACAACATAAAAAAGTGTAAACTTAGTGTATTTTTTTCTTCCTAAGATATTTTTTGGGCTTTTCTGCCTTTAATTGGACAGAGGAGGACAGTGGATAGAGCAGGAAAGGGGGAGAGAGTGGGGAATGACATGCGGGAAACAGGCCACAGGCGGGAATCGAACCCGGGCCACCCCCCATATCCACTAGGCCATCTGCGCCCCTAATTATTTTTTTTGTTTGTTGTTGTTGTTGTTTCATGGTTTCATGAGTAATCCTTTTTTAATGCTTTGTGAAACTTTTTAACTTTCTTTCATCCATTTTAACACTGAATAATTCATAGTTTATAGGCTTTTTCACCCTCAAATGTTTGTCTATAACTTTTAAAATATATATATGTTTGGAAAAAAATTGAAAACATTTTTTCAGGCCCTAAGAAGAATAAAAATATCCTGACAGGCTAATTTGAATTTCTACCACATGAGCCATTGAATTTAAGAGTAAATAACATTTAAAATAGGTGTCCACTGTAGTGACCCATATGCACCAACGGGTTAAACAATTTTGTTGGAATTTATTATCACTGTCAATAGATAATTTTAATGAATGAATAGAAATTAAAAAAACAAAAAAACAAAACAAACACAGCATATTAAAAGCCATTGTCTCAACAGGTTGTCCATTATATTTAGATTTTGCTCGTCTTGTTATGAATTCTCTTTCTCTCTCGTCCAAACCCGACCATATTCACAAAGTGCCCTTTTCTCAGTAAACCTCCTCAGGGTGGGATGCTCAAATGCTGTTATAATGATGTACCCTATTGCTGTAGTCCACGTTTGGAGATCATTTAAACGCAGGGAACCTGACAAATTATATCAATCAATGGAGCACTGGGAGACATCGTGCAGAAGCGGCACGGTAAAAACAGCCTTTTAACTGGCAAAAAACCTCGAGCTCAGTGGTAAACATCAGTGTGAACCAATAGGACGGGCCTTTAAGGATAGAGAGAGGGAAAAAACAATAGCGGGGAATGCTCGGTAAAAATGAAAAGAAGCAGTATCTCCAGGTAAATTGAGATGCTCACTCACTCATTAGTTACCAACAAAAAAGCTAACTCCCAGCAAACATTAGCGTCAGTTCGCGAATGTCACATATGACAGGAATAGATTCATTTTTGTGAAACTAAATAGCTGTGACATTAGCTTTGTGGCTCTCCAATGCAAACGTGTCTCATCAAACTTCTTGTTTTAACGTTAAAAACATTTTATCTTCCCTCAAGGTTTCAATTGTTAGACGTTTTCCCTTTTTTGTTACATGCTGAAAAATAATGATTAATGTTAGCTTAGGTTTAGCTGTAGGGAATGAGTCATGAAACTTGTTGTTTTAGCTTTAAATACATTAAATTTTTCCTCAAGATTTCCTCCACCTACACTTTTATCCTTTTCTGTGGCATATTGTAAAACTATATACTTGTAATGTTAGTTTAATCATGGTGTTAGCTTAGGGTTAGCATCAGCAAATGACTCATTTTCATTTACAGTCAAGACTTTCCTCAAGGTTTCCACTAAAAGCTGGATACCCATAATGTTAGCTCAAAGACTGCTTATAATAATGTTACCTTAGCTGTTGAACATAAATAATCAAATTTGTTGATTTGAAATCAAACCCAAATTTTCAGCATTCTTCATTTACTGCTCTCATGTTGTATACAGTTGAACTTGTTACAAGCAATATAGACCTCATTTTTTTTATTTTAAATGACTTGAAATGAGACATTTTTCTGGACTCATCAGTTGAATGTGGCTCATATCAAGAATAACAAGACTAAAAACAAGACATAATGACTCGTTTACCCCACTCCCATTTTTTTCCTTTTAAAACCTTGTAACTTTTCTTGTTGTTTTAATTATTTTTGTGTTGTATATCTGCTATATCTTTTTTTGTGAAGTGTCCTTGAGTGTTGAGAAAGGTGCTTTTGAATGAAATATGTTATTATTATAATATTATTGATATCAGTTTCTGCAGTGTTGATTTGAGATTTTCAATGCCCTTTATCCCTGTGGTGCATATTGGTCACTACAGTGGACATCTATTTCAAAGTTATTTACTCATAAATTCAATGGTTCATGTGGTGGAAATTCATATCAGCCTGTGTCAGGATATTTTTATTTTTCTTAGAGCCTGAAAAAATGTTTTCAATTTTTTTTCTCCAAACGTATTTAATTTTAAAAATGTTAGAGACAAACATTTGAGGGTGAAAAAGCTTATAAACTATAAATTATTCAGTGTTAAAATGGATCACGAGAGTTAAAATGTTTTGCAAAGCATTAAAAACAAGATTATTCATAAAATTACCGAAGAAAAAAGAGAAGAAGTCAACAAACAAAAAATAAAGTCGTATTTACATTAAGTTCACACTGATTTATGTTGAATGCTCAGTTACAAATATTAAAAAAAAAAAAAAAAAATGGAGAACTTTTTTTCATGCCTTAAGACAATTAAAAAAACTCAAGTGAAAAATCCTCACACTGATTTTCATAATTCATACATCAGAGGGTTAACTGTGGTTTTCAGGCAAAAAAAGAATAGATATTTTTATGTCATGTGTTTATAGTACAGTTTGTAAAATGAAACCAGTGTCTTATCACAAGCATTAATATCTATCCACAGAACCATGGTGTGAAAGCAATGTGAGTGTTTGTAAATATAGTGAATAAATTACTGGCACATATGGATTGTTTGGTGGGAAATGAGATGATACAGTATGGAAATCTATACTGCATTAACACTAAATTAAAGCCTCATCCTCACCGGCCAGCTCGATTGGTTGTCCTACAATCTTGTCATGGATCTGCCATCTCATGCTACACACTGACACGCTGCATGGCGCCAAGACGGATCCCGCAGCCCAGTGGAGGAGGCAGAGAGACAGGAGAACTCAGCATTTCAAGCCGTTGAGCCGAACCCGAGCCCTGGAATCCAGTGGAGCCTTGCACCGGGAAGAGTGACAATGGATCGATAGCTGTGATTAATTAACTTCTAATGAGTTCATCTGAGCGTTAAGAGACCCAGAAAGTTGGACACGTCCCATCGTCTATCTCTCTCTGACCTATCTCGTCTCTCTCCCTCTCATTCTGTCCTGCTGTTATTGATCTAATTTGAAGGCAGATGAAGATTATCTGTTTGTTTTTGTTGTTTTTATCCCCCCTTCTCACCTTTTGGGATCTTTTTTTTCAATGAGGGGTAAAATAATAACTCTTTAACTTATAAGTGGTGCAATAACCTGAATTGGTTTATTGGTTTTTAATCTTGGGTTTCAGGTTGTTTTGGGTCACAGCACAAAGCAGGTACCTCATTGTTAACCAGTTCTATTATTGAGTATCAATAACGCAGCACAGTGCAAATCGAAAACCATCGAGCTGACCTGATTTCCTGCAGATACCAAAGTGAGGACGTCGTAAGTCGCGGTAAAGTCAGCGCGGTGATGGCAGACGCACGGGTTCCCTCGTGTGATTACCCTGGCAGTCATTATGATCCTGGCGAGAGTGAGAGTGAAAGCTAGGAGTGCAGGAGCAATGGAGATGAATGGGCTTGTGAATAGGGAAGTGGATTGGGGAGCAGAGGCTCCCTGTGTAGCTTGGTCTGCCATTTTCTCTCTCCATTCCTCGGCTCTCAGAGTTATTTGTCTCACAGTGAAATTAGTAATCGCGCCGCCATCCATCATTGGCTGACCTGCTATTGATCGCCGGTGCACCTTCTCTTTTCAACTAAATTATATTACAAAAAAAAAAGAATAGCAAATGTCTGTGAGTGGTGTGCACTTTTTCCTGCCTCAGCAAAAGACTCCAGACTTTTCTTGTGTAACATTGCTGAGACATGTCAGGCTGTTCTTTTCAAAGAGATTAGAGCTGTTGTTTGAAGGTGACAAGGATTAAACCAACACAGACTTTGAAGCAGGGGAATTTCAGCCTCTCGCCTTGTTATACAACAGTGACACCTCAGTGACAAATGCAGTGCGCTGTTCAATGTCCCAAACAATATACAGGATGCTGATACAAGCATCGACTTGTAAATGATTCAGAGGTGAGCTACGTGCCCTTTTTCGCTGGAAATACTTCGCATTCTGTATCTAAATATAAACTTTCAATTCTATCCAAATGTGCTGCAGTGCACCAAAATCAGGTCAAGAGCAGCTTGTGTTTGTCTGGACAGTTTTTTTTTCCATTACACAGTCGATAACAAAGACAGGCACTGCGCTCACGATTAGCCAGCCGCTGATCAATGATGCCCCATGACTACAAGCACACACTACACAGAGGTCGCTTGTCACCGCAGATTCAGCTGTGTACAATGCCATGACTACAACAGGATTTGCTGCGGCGAGTTAGATTATAAGCTTAGAGGCTTGCGGTCGGTGCATGATACAGGCATGATAGAGACGTAGCATCCCAGGTTAGCATGTGTGGGAGCGTTAGAGACTGAATTATGTGGATTTAGTCTTCACTAGTTAAGACGAGGCAGATTAGAGGAACTGTCAGGGAACGGGACGGGGAGGGTTAAAAGGGAACAGTGCCCGACGTGTGAAGTGACGACGTGGTGACAGGGTTCATGTTGTAAATCCAGCAGCAGCCGAGATACATGTTCCTCCACTTTTTCACATCAGACCAACAGGCTTCACTCACATTTCCAAATCCCTAATCCCTAACCCCAGAAGTGGGACACTTTAGTGGAATTCTCCACCATATAATCACAGTACAGCAAACTCTAATCCCACAGGCTCCATGTTCTTTCAAGTGTACCGCACATGTTGTGTAAAGCTGATGTTTGTCGCACAGCACAACTCATAAAGCCTGATGAAAAGATGGTACACGCTCCCTCTGCCAGTTATTTTTCCCCTTCCTCTCTGACAGTCTGCACTCCAAGAGACACATGAACTGGCCTCGTCTCTCTATCCTTATCTCCATCCTTCCATCCCTCCTCACCTTCTAAACCCCATATCCCTGCGGATTCTTTCACACACATTAGATAGCCTCTCAGTCATCCAGCGTTGTGTCTTCTTCAAATGTCTTTGCGCTTCGGACTTTGAACTGAGGATGCCCCAGGCACCCTGCAGAGACCTGAGAGGGCCTGCGGTCTGGCCTCCGATCTATCATATCTCGCCTGCAGCCATGACGAGACAGACTCCTTCCATCCAGCGCACCAACACACATCACAAGTATTGACCCCATCAACAGGCCATTGAAGCCTGTGCTTCTCAGATTGCACTCAGATTGAGTTTTTGTGCGGAAGAGGATATAGTATGACACCACTTCAAACACATGGGGCTTGGCCACATGGCGAATCTGAGGCAGTATTTATCAATCCTGGAACACAACAAGAGGCAGATGAAACTTCTGAGGGAAGCTTTTTGAAGTTTGAAGGCAGCGAGGTGAAGTTTGCAGGTTTATTCTTTCCAGTTCTAGTAACTTATTTTGGTAAGAAGCCTTAAGCTGTTTCCAGTGAGCAGACTGGTACGAATCAGTACAGTTTGGTACGAGTCGGATCAGTAAAGCCTGATTCTGTCTGTTTCCACAGCTAATTCTTCTAACCAATCAACAGGCCACATTCACTACGTTTACATGCATACCATGTTCCTCATTCAGTGCTCTGCGGAACATTTAAACACCTTTTTCAGAATATTGCCTTAATCAGAATAACAACCTTACTCTGAATAAGGTGTGCATGTAAACGCAGTCAGTGGGCGTTTTCACACCAAAAAGTCCAAACCTTGGTCTGGACCAAAGTCTGTGTTTTGTTACATTGTATACATCTGGTAAAGTCTGGTACGGTTTCACACAGTCATTACTGCAAACAGACTAATGGACTCAAGCGTCAAACCTATGTGATGTTGTCATCAACTACGTCTTTGTCGTTTACAGTGATTGGTCATTTGGCTGGCATGCGTGTGACGTCAGAATGTTGATCAGCGCGCGGCTTGAATGTTGTCAACAATGAGTGAAATACTGGTTCCCACCTTTATGTTACTGGTGATTTTATATCACCAGCAGTGACAACTTGAAGAGCTGCACATAAGTCTGATCTGGGGTCGTCTTCTGAGTTTTATAATTAGATGACAACTTTAAGGAAGAGAAAGTATGTAATCTACCGATTCATCGCAACATCGACTCTTGAGAGTAGTTACGTCTTATAAAACTCTTGAAAAGATTAGCTGTCATTAGAGAGGCATAATTTTGTTGAAATTAATTTTCCCGTACTTAGGAGTCTCCTTTTTGCAGTAGTCCTGTCGTAATTTCCTGTCATTGGTCCGAAGGTCCGAACCTTTCAAAATAATGCTTTCACACTGGGCATGAACCAGACCGTGGTCCCGTTTTGTCCGGACCAAGGTCTGTGGGAGGTTTCACACCTATCATTTTGGTTTCGGATCAAACAAAAAAGTCTGAAAGTTCGGACCAAAAGACGTAGGTGTGAAAGCCCCTACGTCTTTTGGGGTAACTAACTCTTGCCCCACCTAGGTCAGATCAGTATGTCTTGCACCCCAACATAAGGGTACCAAATAGTGGAATGGTACAGTTTGGTAATTTGGGGGCTCGTCCGGGTTCTAGTCAACCACAAAATGAATAGAATAGAATAGAATAGTCTTTATTGATCCCACGTGGGGGAAAATTCAACTTCACAGCCGCTCACAAACATTCCAAGTGCAAAAGATGCAACAATAAAATAAAATAATAAAACAGAATAAAATAAAATAAGAAGAAACAAAAAACAATAGGATAAACAAATAAGCTAAAAAATTTGCTATAGTAATAATAATAATAATAATAATAATAATAATAATGATGATGATATAGACAACCACAGCAACAATAATCATCATTATTATTATTATCATTACCCCTACCATTATCATTATTACTATAATAATAAAGACTGAACTAAGTTATTAAAAATGGAAATTTCGAAGAAAAAAAAAAACTTGCACTATTTACAAAGAATAATGGTACACAATCCCAAAAGGGAAGAACAAAGAAAAGTGTTCAGTGAAGTGATATGCAGAATTATTTATTTATTTATTTATTTTGGATCAAATGTACCAAGACAAACCAAACTGAGCCACTTAGTAGACTTATCTTTCTTTCTTGATGCAATGAAAACCCTCATTTTATTTTCATTGGTGATAAAGTCTGAGTAGAAGAGTCTTCACAGATGTGTTTGTGTCGATGCTCCTGTCAACAGAAAGTTCCTTACTCTTGTTAAGCATTTTTGCTTAGTGGACAAATGTTAAGTCAATGTCAATTTATCTCCACAAGACTCTTTACGTTTTAATTTTTTGAAGAACAATGACATCACTGAACCTAGTGTACTTCAAACTACATTCAAATATGTCCATTGAAAAGTCCAACTATTGAAAAAAAAAATTAATGCAGAAAAACACATCAGTAAAAGAGATCTGTAGTTCCCGCAGATGTACTTGAAAAGACTCTGATATCTCTCCTGATGAAGACGTAGCTCTGGTAACAGAGAGCCTGTGGGTTTGAATTCAAGATATATTTTTATCTCACCGTGGTGGGACTCAGGGTGGGAGCACATTCTTAACGCTTTGTCACTGTTGTTGGAAACAAAATCCTGCACCATAGCTGTTTTTACTGGATCTGAAAGTGAAGCCATTTAAAGTTCATCTTACATCACTTTATCACATTGACAATGTAATCTTTTACTCATAGTTGTTCCTTCCTGAAACTCACTGTGAGAGCAGTGGTGAACTTCTTCCCTTTTATTTCAGAACCCAAACTCTTCTTCTTTCCTTCTAACTTTTTAGAGAACATGACATTATGAAAAGAGTCGTGTCACAGTCTGTACTTTTACTGTACTCTATTCTTACCTGAAGTGATTCCTTCCACTTAATAATGATCGAGCAGGATTTGTTCTTGCACTCCTGAAAATTTGAAAACATTTGGATGTTTTGATTCATCCTGTTACATGTCTCTGCTTCTCGGGTTTAGTCTTTGTTTCCATTTTCTGCAGCGTATTCGTACAGTATTCAGACTTCAGAGTCAGGAACTTACGAAGTGGAAATTGGTGACTTAATTCTCACATATTTGTGGATTTTTTTTTTCATCATTTGTGACAGACAACACAAAAATTTGCAAATGTTTTTCACAAATTTGAAACTTCCTTATCTCACATACTTAACGCTTTTCATCCATCCATGACACCACTAATCTGGGCTCACTGGGTCATGGCCCAACTTTCTCATCCAGCTCCTCGTGACATTCAGGGCTGCGGCTACACTCTAAGTTTCTCCCTCATGTCTGAGCTTGGAACCAAGAAGTGACACCCCGTTAAGAAAAATTAAGCCTTTATGGCATGCTACTGTTCATCAAGAATCTGCTTCAGGCTGACTGCAGAGAGTCATGGGTTTATCCAATCAGAGGTGCAGTTTAGCTCACGTGACAAAAGCCTCGTTTCCACCAAGCAGTCTAGTACGGATCAGTACAGTTTGGTACGGGTCAGATCAGTAAAGCCTGATCCTGTGCGCGTTTCCATAGCCAACCGTACCCTGCTTGATGGGCCGGATGGCGAGAGCCGCGTCAGCTACATAACAGCGTGATGTCTACACAGTGTACCCCTCTAATAAATGCAACGAAGAAGAAATTGGCGGCATTGTAAACAAAGAGCAACGACGGAGGACATCCAGCAACTCTTCTACTTTGGGATCAGCATGTGGCTCTTTATTCCATCATGTAATGAAGCTTTGTTTCAGGAAAGGCTGCGTGCGGGGTTGTGTGTCGTTCTTTATTACAGCTGTCGCACGGGAAGTTACCGATCTTTTGACCAATCAACGTACGGCAGTGATTATAGCCCCACCCCTGGGGCCGGTTCGGTATGACCTGGCACCCCAACGGAAGGGTACTGAAAAGTGGAGCGGTACGGGCACCCGTCCTGGTTTTAGTCTATGGAAAGGCCACAAAATGCCTGCCGTACCGATCCGCTTGGTGGAAACCAGGCTAAACAGGCCCTTTGGCTGTTAGAAACGAAGCTCAAAGTCTGTGTCATATCCAACATGGCCTCCACTATCAATCTGCGTCATTGCTCTGCATCAATGGCAACAGATGAGTGACTTATCAGAGACTATGTCCATGTTTTATGCAGTTTATTGTTGGAACTCTACCTCTAAGACTAAGCCCAGACTCCCTGCAGAGAAGTTTAGCCACTTGTATTTATGATCTTATTCGACCCACAACTTGCGACCATCATAAAAATGTGGGTCAATGACGTGACGTCCCTTTTTTTGTGTCCGAGTGCAATATTTCCTTCCATCATGAATTGAGTATTTCATCACATGTATTTCTTTATTCTATGAAACCTGTGTTATTTGAACACATCGTTAAACTATTAAAATATGACATGTTTTTTTGTGTTTTGGTACCTCAAACCCCCAAAATGTCAGGTGGTGCAACCGTCCTGACAAGTATCCATAGTAACTAAACTCTAGAAATTGAATGTCAGTTATTGTAAATGGAAATTAAAAATACAGTGGCATTATTTTATGCTTGAACCTTTTTAAATGAAACATTCTTTGCAAATAAAAATAATTCTAAAGCTGTTGAGAAATTTAAAAATCTTTTGTCCCGTAATTTTCACCTTGTCAAATGTCAGGGTGGTGCAACCGTAACATTAGACTTTTATTTTAAAGTGAAGAGAATAAAACAGGAAACAGGAAACTGCATCAGCCAGAGGACCTCAAATGACATTTGTGACCAAGTGGAAAAGTTTGTAGATTTCTCTGAAACACTGATAAAAAAAGGTTTTTTCTCTTCATTGGTGACTGGAACAATTTCCATGTCAGGTGGTACAACCAATGTAATAATGTGAAATGTTATTTTAACATCAAACTATTTATCTTATTCACAAATAAAAGAAATAAAACACACAAAATGAAAATGTATGAGTCACAACAGACACTTGAGAGATACTTGCCAATAATTTCACACAGAAAAAATAACAGGAACATATAAATATATTTTCATATATTTGGTTGCGCCACCTGACATTTTTGGGTGCTCAAATTAAAAATACTAAAAAATGATGAACCTAAAAACTTTGAAATGTTGGTCAACTACTGAAATCTGTTAGAAAACATCATTCTTCTCTCAGAAATATATTTTTTATCCATTTTCAAAGAACTTTTTAAAAATACGTTTTTAGACCCCCTTTTTGTCATTGACCCATGTACAGTGTGACTCCGCCTTTAAATGTTGTATGGTTTTGAAGCCAGAAGAATCCTGTTACAGGTGCCACCATTGGCTGCCATTGTGCAGCCAGAGTCTGCGCAGTGTAGAATTTGAGTGGAACCGGGAAACAAAAAAGTAAAGAAAAAATATATTTTGTGTCCTTACAAGTTTGTAGCTTTGTTCTCTTCAATTTGTGACTTCAATCTGGTGCACAACTACTTTACAATACCACCATTTGTCAGTTTCTTACCCACAAATTCATCATCTAGTTCCCACATTTTTGTCTGTTTTTGCCTCACAAATCTGTTTCTTTTTTCTTCACAAACTTTGACTTGAATGTGTTGTATCACTTTCGGGTTTCGGCTCCATTTGTCTTTAAAGGCCCTAATAATCTCTGTTCAACTAAGGGTTGACTGTTTGTGTTTATGAAATGAAGCCCACACCAAGAATGTCTTTTAGTTTTAATGAGTTAAGTGCAAACCTGAAGACACATTTTCATTGGACATAACAGACACAGTTTCACTGCAGTGACTTGTGAAAACACATTACCACTCTTAAGGTCATGAAGAGGAACTGCTGTTGTTTTGGCTAAGACTGATGCCCTTAAATGCTAAAAATCGAATGTAACTGCGTGTAAGAAAAGCCTTTCGGGGATTGAATCACTCCTTTTTATAAACGCTGCCGACGGCGTAAACCCAACTCCTCCGGAGTGCTGCCATGTTCGACCATTTTACTCTGGACTGTATTAAAATCTCCTCTTTCATCGCCTGAATTCAAGTCTCCCAGAACACACACACCAGCCTTCCCTTTTCCAAGAAGACGTCTTATAAATTAGTATCTGCATGTGTGATTTATTGAGCCCTAGGAGACTTCAACTGAGGTGTAATGTAACAACCGGACAGTGAAGGCTTTATTTAGCTCCTGAGATAATGGAAAACTATGCAGAGCAACAGACACGAAAACCACTGAAAGCTGGAGATTAAAATGCAAAAGAAGACACTGTTCTGAAGGTGAGGGAAGTCTTTTGTAAACTCTAAAATACAAGATGCTCATTCTTTCATACCAAGCCAATCACTGATATTTTAGATGAAAGTGTAATTGCCGTTCAGATGATATTTATAGGTGTAAGAGTGTCACCTTGACATTTCACACCCCAATCTATCACTTCCTAATTAACACGACGTAGCAAATTTATGCCTGTGTGAAGGTTGGCCTGTCCTCATCACAAACTCCCACAACTCTGCGCCACTCTTCTCTTCATCCATTCTGCAGGCAGTTCTGGGCGTTTGAACATCAACTGCCCGTAAACCTTCCTGACAGGAGAATGAAGACATATTTCCCTCGTCTCTCCATGTATCCCCAGTGATTGTCTGGGAGGATGAGAACATCATCAATAACGCAACGTTAGAAAGCCGGTGGCTGTCGCAACGGCTACACAAACCTCCTACTGACACCTCCACGGGACGCCGGGAAATTAAATCGAATCAAAAGGAATCACTTTAGCCCTGATGTTGGCGTGCACACACTCGCTCACACACGCTTATAAATGTTGGATTAGAATATTCACACTTTGCACGAAAACAGAAAAGAAGAGCTTCTTCTTCTCAAGGTCAGAAAGAGTTATTTTTTAAAGTCTTTCTTCATAGTTTAAGTCTCTGAATACTTGAAAGATTTCCATATAGTTTGAGATCCCTTACATTTTTTATTTATCCCTTTGTTTTCTCCTGAATTCATTCAGCAATTCAAAAATTGGTATCAAGGTTGCACTGAGTGTTTAAATCAACAATTCTCTCTTCGAACTAACTTTTAACTGAAGTAACTGATTTTCTGTTGGAAGTGATTATTTCTACGATGTAAATATAAACAATGTATAGAAGCCGATTTCCTTTAATTAAAAGAAAAAAGATGAAAAACTGGTTTCATTAAGATTTCTTTTGCAAAAAGTTAGGATGAAGAGTCACAATTTTCAACCTTTTATCTCGGTTTTGAGTATCTCAAATTTTTGACTTTTATCTAAAAAATTTGACCTTTAATCAAGGATTTTTTTTTTTTAAATCTCAAAATTTCAACTTTTTGTCTCATAACTTTGACTTTTTAATCACACAATTTTAAGTAATTGTCCCCAAGTTTTTAATTTATACTTCAAATTTGCTGTTGTGAGTGACAATTTTCTATGATGTCAATATACACAATGTAAAGAAGCCGATTTCCTTAAATTAAAAGATTAAAAAAAATGAAAAACTGGCTTTGTTGAGATTATTATTGTTATTATTTTTTTTTTAAATTTCGACCTTTAATCAGGGAATTTTATCTCACACATTCAACTTTTAATAATAATAATAATAATAATCTTTTTTATTTTCTTTTAATTCCTACTTTATAAGTATTTACACACTTTTTTGTGTGTTTTATTCCGCATCCCTATATTATTGGAGTGGATCTTATGACCTGTTTTTCTATATTTTTATTTATTTATGTATTTATTTTTTAACCTATGTAACTTATTTTGTTAGGTCCATGCCAGAATGTAACTTTAAAGCTGTAAAATATATATATATATATATATATTTATATATATGTATGAATATATGTGTGATTATATGTGTGATTATATGTGTATGTATGTATACATGTATCACACTGTAAAAAATTGAGTTCCAAAAAAATCAACTTTTTGTCTCATAATTTTGACTTATTATCTCAAAAATTTTTCTCCTCATCTCAAAATTTTGACATAATATGGGCGGATAAAAATTTTCAACACTGGTCGCGACCAAAACCAAATGAGGGCTACTTCATTTCATCAACAGTTCATTTTTAAAAGTGCATTTCAACTTTTGCATTTTCTATCTGAGAGCGCAGCCAAGTAGTCAGACCATGTAGTAGCTTGGTGCAGCTTTTCTTTAATAGAAATATCAACAGTCTGACGAACAAGCTGAGAAAAACACAGATGTTTTGGGTATTTTTACAAAACCCGCCAGGACATAACTCTATGAACAAAAAAGAGGATTTACAGTCACTCAACTTTGTCATCATAATTTTTTGGTAAGAAAATTCACATTGGACAGATATCTTGAACTACCTTTTGATTACTGAACCTTTTAGGAACCACTGTCTGTCTGATTCCTGCCTCCATATGTGTCCAACTGTACATTTACCTTTTTTGGTAGGCCTTCCAGTCAATGCCAGCAAATTACGAGGAAAGAGAGAAGCAGCAATTGAAGGCTCAAACCATTAATTTCCCTGGAGAAAGTGTGCACTCTGCTCGGAGGGCCGGAGTGACCTTTTGCTGACAAGACTGGAGGGGGAGAGACAGGCACAGTGGACAAATGAGATATTAGAATACAGCAGGCGGAGAAGCTGGAGGAGAATACAGACAGCTCAGTGTGGATGTACAACCACTGCAGGCAGGAAGGAAGGAATTAAAATATGTTGAATAATATCTTTGGGGATTTTTAATTCCATCAAGTGTCATTTCTTATTTATGATATGTTGATTTGTGATTGCGTCAGACGTACCTGTGCTGCTTTGCTCCGTGTAGAAAGATGAAGCTCTTGAATAAACATCAGCTATCAAGACAAACTGCTTTTAGATCTCCTCTGTCGCTCAAAACAAATCTGATTGAGAACATCCACGTCCCTGTAAAGTATCTTTTACTAAAATCAAATAACAATTCAAAGCAGAGTTTTATTGTTTGCAGTCTAGATGTCAATCACAGAGCCACTAAGGGGGCTCGACGCTTTTGCAGCTTTGAGAAGTACAGTTTAAAATAGCAGCAGATTGAGCAGGTGCTTGCAATTTTTTTTTTGTCATGCAGTATTTTTCTGGTGCTGAGAACAATGGTTTGTGAGATCTCACTTAACATTCTACCCAGCGATGCTGACGGCCTGTCACTCAGCATAATGGAGATGTAGCGGGGGTTCAAGTTGTCAGCCCAAACTGAACTTATCAAGCATTAAAGGTGCTGTAATTTCAGATACAGTCTCTGCACATACTGGAATTCAACTTTTCTGAGCGAAGGGGAACAGGTTTCTGTTCGTTTCTTAAGGCGACTGACTGTCTCCTGCTCTTTGGGATATCAGGATAGTTTGTCGCAGTCCTCATCAAGTTTTAGTTTAAACTCTTGCTCTTTTACTTCACCCTCGGTGTGTGGAGGGATGAGCTTTTTTAAAAAATGCACGAGTGGATTAAGATAAAACAGAAAGAAAGTACTGAAGAGATAAAAAAGGAGAACCCAAGGGGGGTTTGAAAACTCCTCACCTCAGAATAAACAAAGAAACAGCCAAAAAAAAAAAAAGAGGAGCATGGTGATAAATAAAGATAGAGCTCCATCTGATTGCAAAAGTATTCAAAGTTGTGAATCCAAAGCAGAGCCTGGACTCAGATTCATGACTTTGTGATGTTTTAACAGACATGGTAACAGCAGCAGGCTACAGGAAGTCTTTTCGTTTGCTCACACAAAGCTCTCTGGTGAAATTTATGTGTATTGTTTGCTTTGAGACTGTACTTACCTGGCAGGGCTGAAGCTGAGGAAAGTAATAAAAGTAAGAGTCATGGAGGCATTGTGAAAGTTATAACTGACCTGTGAGTGTGCTGGCTCTGGAGCCGGTCTCAGAGCCTCTGAAGCAGAGCTGAAAAAGCACAATTTCACTCAGACAATCAGACACAGGGTTCTACGCTTGGACAGGGAACGGATGTTTCATTCTTATTTTTCATTTTCTTGCTTCTATTTTTTACATCCTTGAGATTCTTTGACATTGTGGTGAAATTTCTGCACAATAATGTAATATCCAGACATTGTTGTGTTTTGAAGACAAACCCAACTCCACTGGGATAATCTTATCATGTCTTATACTTCCAAACCCTGTTAGGACTTGATCTTGATATAGTCTCACTGTTATATATATTTGCCTGTTCATAATCCATGATTTAACATGAGATTATAATTTCAAAAATTAATCATTTCCTAGAACCCTGGGTTGGGTCAGATTTTCTGAGAGGACACAAATCCATTTACCGCATTTATCGGTTTACAGACTGGAGTCAATTTAAGGACACCACGCTTGCCGGCAAAGTTTAGCAGTGAGAAATCAGACACTGGAGTTGAGTCAAAAAGAAAAGGATTTCAGAGCAGAAGAAAGCTAAACAGGAGAGTGATAGAGCATGGGCTAAAACAGATTTAAAGCTGTTTGAGATAATGTTCAATTCAATCCACATGTAGCAGTTTATTCTGCAGTGATATGTTCAAACCTGAGAGTCTTTCAATAAAATGAAGAGCCAGGTTACGTTTGTTCTGCTTGGTGAGGTCATAGTTGGTAGATGAGCACTGGTAGGACACAACCAGGATTCCCTAATGTTAGATGATACAGACACGTCTCAGAGCTGTGAGTAACACTAAAATCGTCAGCTCACCTTCTGGACACTAAACTACAAACTGAGTTTACAAAGTTTGATTGTTGTCACTTTTAAATGAAAGATTAATACATTACCTCGTCACTCAGCATCCTGGGACAAGTCTATTCTCAATGTCAAAATCCTGTGTGCATAAAAAAAACATACTAGTGCGCAAAAAGTGCGGTCTATTTACGCGCTAGCCGTCACATTCTGTGCCTTCTATGCTCTTAGTTGAGTCTTGGCACAAACCCCTTCTTTCTGATTGGTCACTTTAAATGCCTACTATCTCCAAGTCAGAGCCAATCAGGGAAGAGCCATCATTCTTTCTCAGAGCAGGTGAGCAAACCATCACACTTGGTCCCAAGCTGTTAAAAAAAAAAAGTTTTTTTTCTTTCGTATCTTGATTTTAGCTAGATTATCATCCAATACTTTTCACATGGCAAAGCAGTTCATTAAAATTATTCAAAATAACATACAACCACTAATACCACTGTCTCTGTTCATAAATGAAAGTTAAAAAAAAAAAAACTTTCTTCAATCAGAAAATCATCATATGCTTATTTTCCCCCCCCTGCCTATTTGGAAAACAGTAAATTTGAATATTTGAATATCAGCTTGCACATACTGGCAGATTAAACAATTCAAAAACATATAAAATATTTAGGAAATCAGCAATTTACTGTTAATGATGAGCAAAAGTGCAGAACAACTTGCGCTGGGTGGGGCTCTAATAAATTTGAAAAGCAAAATATAACGTATTTAGCAGAGTGCTTCAAAGCAAAGTGAGCGAGAGGTGCACACATACAGAAGAGAAAGTGAAAGTGAAACTAAAGTATTGATCTCATCACACAGGTATTGATCGATACCGATACCGACATTGGTATCGATATATCAATATTTTGGATCGATCCACCCACCTCTAAGTTCCAGTGATTTACTTGAACCTAAAACTCCTGCTCAAAACTTTAAGTTTTTTTTTAATCTAGCGCCTCCTGTGGACAAGTGGGACCACTCATATGTTTTGAAGCTTAAGATCTTATTTATAAAATATCTCACCCTGCTCTAGTGTACTGGAATGTATAACAAGGCCAAAAACTTAATAACAGAAGTATGAGACAAATGAGGCCGTCTGTGGATGATTCCGTCTGTTGTATCATCAGATTGAAAACTTTGCATGCGCTTTAATGCATTTATTTCTTATTGATACATCAAATTTGGGATCTTTAACCAGACATCAAAGATGCACTATTTTATGTTGCTCAATGACATTTTTCTTCCTTTGTGTGTGTAATGAGTTGACACTGATGGGAACTTTCCACAGTTCTGTCAGTCATCAGTAACTGAATGTGTGAATGTGACGTATACAGGAAGCGCTTTGATTGACAGCTGACTAAAGAAAGTCTGACATAAGTATGACCCATTTCCCATACATCACATCAATCTATTCGCATAAAATGACTCAGCGAAGTAAGATGAGTAAGTCTGGATGTTCTGCTACCCTCGCTTCATGTTCCCTTGGTGGTAGTAAGACCTTCATCCTACTGGTGTCCATATGTGGGCTTCATCAAGAAGAAGCAAACTCAGTGAACTCCTCTTTGCTGATGACGCACAGATATCAACGCCCCCAATGCAGTGTGTGGTTCGATACACTCAAAAACAATTAAAGGCTTCTTCCTTTTTATGCTTTCTTGGAACCATTCCATGCAACTTCCATACACGCGTCATGAGAACATGTCAGTGAAGGCGTTTGTTCGTAGGTCTAAACCACTCAGGGAATCCAAGAACTTGGAGACAACAAATAGTAACTGAAATGGACCGTGAAGGTCACATCATACAGGGTGTTGCATTTCAAAATCAATATTAAGTGGGCTACTATGGATTTGCAATCCAGTGTGGAAATATTTAACTGGTAATAGAACTAGAATACCTCATCGGATGCATTTATGAATCTCAATGTAGGGTGGAGAAAACATCCTGGTGTGCTTTTCTGGTGCAGCACTGCAGTGGCAGCTATTTAGGTTTTAGTCAGATTTGACACAAGAGGGCACTAAGGTGTATTTTGGATCCCAAGAGAGAACTTAAGTGGCTGTTTTGGTTCCCAGGAGGACAGTTTATCATGTTTTGACCAGCCAAAGGGACTGGTTAGTGTGGTTTGCAAACTGAAAGGGCACTTTAGCACCTGTTTTGGCTCCCAAGAGGGCACTTCAGTATGCATTTTGACTCCTGAGAGGACACCTTGTCTTATTTTGGCTGCCAAGAAGGAACTTAAGCTCATGTTTTGGCTCCAGAAGGACAGTTTATTATATTTTAACCAGCCAAAGTGGCAGATTTGTGTGGTTCACAAAGCAAAAGGGCACTCAAGCACATGTTTGTGCTTGTGAGAGGGTCCTTTAGCCTATTTTGGCTCCCAAAAGAATCACTTTAGCACCTGTTTTAGCTCTCATGAGGACACTTTAGCATGTGTTTTGGTTTCTGAGAGGGCACTGTATCTTATTTTGGCTGCCAAGAGGGAACTAAAGCGCATGTTTTGGCTCCCAGGAGGACAGTTTATTATGTTTTAACCAGACAAAGGGGCTGATTCGTGTGGTTCACCAACCAAGAGGGCACTTAAGCACATGTTTGAGCTTATGAGAGGTTCTTTTAGAGTATTTTGGCTCCCAAAAGAATCACTTTAGCACCTGTTTCAGCACCTGAGAGGGCACTTCAGTATGCATTTTGACTCCTGAGAGGGCACTATATCTTATTTTGGCTGCCAAAAGGGCACTTTGGTGTATGTTTCAGTTCTCTAGAGGGACAGTTCATTAAGTTTTACCAACCAAAGGTACAGATTATTGTGGTTTGTCTAGAAGACCCTTTGGTATAAGTTTTGGCTCCCAAGAGAGCACTTTAGCACATGTTTTAACCAGCCAAAGGGGCTTGTTAGCACAGGTTTTGCAACAATTGGACCACAAGTGCTGAAAACTGACCCCCCCCCAACATCACTGACTGCATGTATTGTGGGTGGTTTGGGAAACAGCCAGTGTAATCATTTTCACCACATGTGGCTAATGAGATACTGTGTGGTTTGCTAAAATACATGTGGAGAAAGTGGAAAGTGTGTTAAATTATATTTTTCTGTAGGACTGGCTGTTTACCAGCTAAGATAGCGGACACTATCTGAAACAGTTTACATTTCGCGTCTTAAAAAAATAAGTGCATATGTGAATTCTAGCCTTGCAGATATGTACCTGTAAATGTTGCATGGCGTCTTAATGGGTCAAGCTTGCAAACTCTATGTTTAGTTCGTACAATTCACTACTTATTTTGGGCAAGGAGACATGGAAATCTGAAGCTAACTGCGAGTTCACCATTTGACGTGATGTTTAGCAAAGCAACATGGTATCAAACAGTTTATTCCAATGTGATGAAGTAAGAGGGGATGTAAGACATATAATTGATTATGAAAGCATACATTTTACAAAACATAAGCTTATCTCTTATGCATATCTAAACTGGTTGTCTACTGTCGCTGTTTTTATCCTTTTTCACATTTGAAGGTTTGTTTAATAACTCTGAGTTGTGACCCGGTGAGTCAATCTTTACATTTTCGCAGAGATTTCTTCTCAAGCCCTTATCTAATGAGAGCATCCACGCTGAGAAACAGACTCTCTTTTATGCTTCCATCTTTGTCCCGCTCAATTACACACATTTACACCTGAAAACAGCCCACAGTAAACACTGTTTAATCTGCAGGCCACTGTGCAGCTCCACTATAGCAGTCAGGGGTCTTGCTCAAGTGCACAATGATGATGATGATGATGACTAAATTACAGAAACAAGTGTTGCTTGTAGATTACAGGCTCTTAAATGTTTAATAGCAAGCAGCACAAATTGCTTTCACTGTCACCACCCAGATGTAGCCTACAGGTGAAACAAACTGGCGACCTTCTATTTCGAGCACACACTGCGTAATACCTCTTCAACACTGTCCTGAACTATTCTGTCTCACATTAGCCACTAATGTGGGAGAGCTGTAGCCCATACAGAGGCTGCGATGCAACATTGGAGAATGTAAAATATTATTTTGAGAGCGTTGCTTCTTGGCTGCCCCTCTTTGTGTCCTTGAACTGGACACTGAACCGTAAACTGCTCCCAGCGCTTGTTTTTTTTGGGGGTAACATGCACATAGCTGTGAACAAAAACAAATAACAAAAAAGAAGCCTGTCAGAACAAATCAATGTAATGATGAAAACATGATGAGGTGACTGATAGTGATGCTAGTGTTTGACCAAAAGTATAATCCAGCACTCTGGTTATTGCACTGTTATGTTTTTTTGTTTTAAATTGATTTCTTGATTATATAACCTTAGACTCTCCAGCCTAAGTGCCCTCACAAATATTTTCCAATGTCATATATTTTCAGTGCACAGCACAGCAGTGTGCATTAGTGCACCATATCCACTGAACTGAAGTGGCTACTGTGTAATTTAGCCCAAGCAAGTGGGTGTTAGTCATTAGTCACTGCTGGGTTTGCTGTTGATTTTGCCTCTGTGTGGGTAGGGGATGTATATTATGAGATTACTGCACTGATCCTCACATCCTCACAGTTATAATTAATGCAGGACTGCAGGTTGGCTGAAGGCTGGTTTGTTTTCAGTCCATGCAAACTCACTAATGTATCCTTGAATAAGGCGCTTTGTGCAGCTTTGTGCAGCTTGTTCTTTGTCTGATGAGCTTTCTGAAGTTCTGTGATTTCATGTCTTGGAGGAAAGAAGTGGAAACTTGTACACCGACAGTGTAAACAATCCTGTCTGCATGCAAAGAAGATTTTTATCTCTGGTTCTAAATTCAGATGTATCTGTTGTGCATCAATGAAAACAGGTCAGGGATTAATGTGCTATCACTTTGCATTCAACCCTATATTACCCAAATATCTTAAAGACCTTATGGATTTTTTGTTGTTGTTATTTTATATGGAGCCCTGGACATGACATGGTGAAAAAAATAATAAGTTATGGCCATGAGATAAGTTTTTAAGAGAAGCTGAAGCAGCACGGTGGAGAGAGATGCTATGATAGTTTTATTTTAACGGAGAATGAGCTATAAAGACATTCTGATAAGCCTGGCGTTACAATTAATCATCATCATATAGCGGGTCTCTGTTAATAAAACAAGCTCAAATGTATTAACTGAAATAGGTCTAGACTTGTTAATGTAATGGAAAATGTCTTGAGATCACGTTTGTTATGATTTGGCACTATCAAGATTGATGAAACGATGTTCCAGAGTGATTTTGTACAATTCCCCAAATTGTCTGGGTTTGTCTCAACTTCTTCTACAGACCGTTGATATTTATAATAAACTGCTTCACTGGGCTACTGGCATTATTCTGATGCACCAACCTGTCAAAATGTTGAGTATGCAGGAAACATGAACTAACTGCTGGCAGTGTTGAGAATTTCTATTGGCACCTATATTTTCAAATTTTTGAAGAAAAAAAAAAAATTAAAAGGAAATGAGATAAAAGTCCAAAATCTTTTAGATAAGTCAAAATTCTGAGATACAAAGTCAAATATTTAGATATGAAGTTGGATTTTTGAGATGATATGATCAAAATATTGGGATACCCATTCAAAATTTTGAGAAAATAGTCAAAATTGGGGTGGAAAAGTTGAAATTTTGACTTTTTTCCAACTAATTTGACCTGTATCTCAAAAATTTTGACTTTGTTTTTGGTATATTAAACAGATGGAAATGGGCACCTTTGCATTTACATTATAAAAAATGTTCACTTCATACACATAAGAGGTGTTTTAAATAAACAAATGGGTGATGAAGCTACTTTCTTGTCTTTGATTATCTTTAGGTATTTTTTTCAGTATCTCCAAGAGGCTGGGTACGGGTTCCTTATTTTGGGTTTTCAGAATATGGTCACCCTTAACTTTAGCTGCGTTTCCATTACAGTTTTTTCGCAAAATAAAAGCGATATTCCTAAAATTTCGAGAAAGTATATTTGCGCTTTGAACGTGTTTCCATTGAAGGTTGCTCTAGGCAGGAGCGTCGTAACTCTCGTCAAATATCATCCCGCGAGATTTCACTGCTGGAAGATGGACGCTAGAAAATCTGTTTCTATCTCCTTATAACACTCTGCATTCCTCTGTTGTTTGCCGTCTAGTATGGCCGTTACGTTTTTCTCGAAAATATTTGCGAGAAAAGTCTCCATCTCCTCCTCTGTCTAAACGTAGCGCGCCATGTTTACTCACAGAGAAGTGATCATGTGACCAGGTACGTCTAGTCGTGTGACGTATAAATGTGGAAAAAGTGTTTCCATTGCACTTTTGCGATATATTTGAATGTCGAAACGTCTGAAAAAACACCTCATGAAAGCGTAAAAACTTTTTAGCGATATTTTAGTGCTCCGGTGTTTCCATTACCAGTTTTTTATAGTGCTATCTAAATTTTGCGCATATCCAAGGGTAATGGAAACGCACCTATTGACACAGTGTAGATGGAGAATTTCCTTTATCATATTTCATGAGCTGCACACAATGTACTGAAGACATCCCATTAACTTGTCAATCTGGGTAAATTTCCCCTAAGAGTACTCATTCAGAAATGTGCATGTATTAATGCAGACTTACTTCCAAGTGAAAAAGCAAGAATGATTAAAAAAATCTGAATGAATCATGTACACAACAGTACACATCACTGTCTGTGAGACTCAAACGGATGTGGACAAACCTGAGAAGAATCTCCGTTTGTTAACGTGCCTTTCTCTTTGATGTCACGGAAATGTTGTTTACCAGCCTTATCAACTCCACAAAATTTCTCCTCCATGTCTTCAAAGGGAATGTGAGCAGCCATTTTGCATAGTATCAAACGGCGTAAAAAGATGGAAAAAAAAAAAAAGGGAGAGCGTACACATTATTGTACATAAAAAGGATGTGTGCAATTAAGGGCGCCGCTGCATGTCAACCAAAGCGAACTGAAACAGGTCTCGGATTAAAAGAGCTTCTGTGACACGCTGTGAGCAGCCAGCGTGGGGCTGTTTGTGTGTGTTTTGCACATAAAAGTGCAACAAAAGCCGGTGTTGTGTCATAAAGAGGCGCTCTGTCTACTGTACGGCTCTTTGTTCAGCTGCTGAGAATCACGCCAGAAATAACCTGTTTCATTATCATAGAGTAATTGCAGTCGACAACATTGCAAGATTAATCAGCTGTTGTTGTTCTTTTTTTTTTCTACCAAAGCAGATGGATTTGCCTCTCTCTCACTTAAAGGAGCACGTCCAATCATGACATCACAGGCACATCACAGTAAATTAGACAGGGCGGTTTCCATCTAATGATGTTTATCACTTGATGTGTAGATGTAGGGGCTTAATCGCATTTTCCTCACTTGGTGTGAAACTAAGTGTTTATCCTTGAGCCCTGCGAACGCATTTGTGTCTCCTGATGCTGTAAGTGCAGCACGACTGGAAACTTATCTACACAGGACGTTCAATTACATCCTGACACGAAGGGCGGTTTTTCGAAAAACGTTTTCCCGCTGTAAGCCAATTAAGGGCTTTTGACGAAAACACTTCTTTCATTATTCATCATAAAGCGTGTCGGCCTTGTCAAGTAGGGGCTGCTCTCACCCTGATCTAAGTGCTGTTAAACACAACACCACCGTGAATGGTGAAATGTGTCAGAAACACAGATACCAGCTTCGGGTGCAGCCACCAGCCACTGCCAAGGATTTAGTCCTGTGAAGATGGCCTGCCAAGCTGATGGTAATTAAACTCCGCATTTCCATTGATCTACTTCATCTCTTCCCTCCACCCCCCCCTCCTGCCTTCTTCATTCCTATTCTCATCCTAAGGAGGGTTCCTGAATAAATAATGCAGGTTTCCAAGTGCGGGTGCGTTAATTGGCCTGTCTTTATGAGCCCAAAGGGTTGCTGCTGACCTTTTCCAGATAGCCAGTAGCCCGGGGCCAGGCGCCTGCAGAGAGACAGAGTGGGAGTAGTAAGCCATGGGACGGTGTGCAGGCAGCTGCAAAAAGCTTTTTCTCCGGTGTGGACCTGAAGCTTCCAGTTCTAACACCATCTACCCGCAGAGGTGGGTGGAGTTGCCAAAAACTGTACTAGAGTTATAGCGCTGTTACTTTAGAACAGCCATTCTCAATCTTTTTGAGTCGCGACCCCAAATTTAACATGCACTGATATCTGCACTGTTCCTTGAAATGCAAATAACGTCTCAACACAAGACGCTTTTTTTTCTCACTCCATTTTTTTTTAATTGTTACAAGTGCTGCTGCCATCATTCTGATGCAGCAACCGGTCAAAAAAATGTGCTCAAACAGAAAATGCTAAATTGGAAATGCAATTTCACAGAGACACAGTAGTACCCCTGTTTTTGGTGCGGTCATGACTTGTATTAAGATTTTAAGAATTCTTTCTAGCCCTTTTAAAGTCAAATTTTGATTTGAGAAAGATGAAATTTTGGGATAAAAAGTCCTTCGCAGTCAAAATTTCGAGAAGCAAAGTAAAATATTTTAGATATTAAGTCAAAGTTTTGAGACTTAAAGATGAAATTATGAGATAAAAAGTCAAAATTATGACAAAAAAAAAGTCAGTTTCAAGATTTAAAGTCAAACATTGAAGAAAAGTTAGAATTTGGAACCAAAGATTCAAAGTTGAGATAAAAAGTCAAAACTATGATTTAAAAAAAAGTCAGTTTCAAGATTAAAAGTCAAACATTGGAGAAAAGTTAGAATTTGGAACCAAAGATTCAAAGTTGAGATAAAAAGTCAAAATTGTGACAAAAAAAAGTCATTTTCAAGAATAAAAGTCAAAATTATGAGAAAAGTTAGAATTTGGAACAAAAACTTCAAGGTTGAGATATAAAGTCAAAGTTTTGAGACTTAAAGATAAAATCATGAGATAAAAAGTCAAAACTGTGATAAAAAAAAAAAAACAGTTTCAAGATTAAAAGTCAAACATTGGAGAAAATTTAGAATTTGGAATTAAAGATTCAAAGTTGTTATAAAAAGTCAAAGTTTTTAATCTCAAAGACAAAATTTTGAGATAAAAAGTCAAAATTATGATTAAAAAAAAGTCATTTTCAAGAAGAAAGGTCAAAATCATGAGAAAAGTTAGAATTTGGAGCAAAAACTTCAAGGTTGAGATATAAAGTCAAAGTTTTGAGATTTAAAGATAAAATTATGAGATATAAGTCAAAGTTATGATAAAGTCGATTTCAAGATTAAAAGACAAAATTTCGAGTAAAGTCAGAATTTAAAGCCAAAACTTCAAGGTTGAGATAAAAAGTCAAAGTTTTGAGACCTAAAAGCAAAAGTATGCGTTAAAAGTCAAAGTTTTGATGATAAAAAGTCAATTTCAAGGTTTAAAGTCAAAACAATAAGAAAAGTTAAAATTTGGGGGCAAAAATTTAGGGTTGAGATAAAAAGCCATAAATTTGAAATGGCAGAGTCAATTTTTGAGACACATCTTAATTTCAAGAAAAAAAAAAACTAAAATTATGACATGAAAAGGTAATTTTTTGACTTTTTATCTTATAATTTTAGCTCTTTATCTCAAAATTTTGACTTTATCGTTGCAATTAAAAGAAATCTCGACAAAACCAGTTTTTCTTTTTCTTATTTTTCACTGGCAGAAATTGGCTGCCATGTTTTATGTATGTTTACATTTCAGAAAAATTTCACTTCAAACAGAAAATGAGTGTTTTTGAATAAATGTTTGGATTATGAAGCCCCTTTATGATCATGAGTAATGACCTCACACCTAACCAACCCTTTGTTGTCTCTTGATACCAGGTCATAAATTCTGACATCAAGACGCTTTTTTTATCCTCTTCAATCCATAATGTACCAATAATTCATAGTCCTTTTTTTTAATTGATATAACAAATAATCAGATCAGAATTTTGGCTTTGAATGCTGCTCTAAAATGAGAAGTATCCTCAGGGTTTGGATGATTTAAATCAGCTAGAATTATGCACATATACTAATTTTCTATTTTGTCAAAACAGGATGAGTCAGAATGCTTCCAGAGATGCCCAACAGAGTCACAAAATGCTCACCAAAGTATCATCCCAGCGTGGTGTTGGGCTCCGCGGCGCTTTGGTCGAAGAGTAAAATCCGTGACCGCAGGACAGTTAAAAGGTATCACGAGGCGACACGGGAGCCATCAATCACTCGAAGTTTATCTGAAATCTTTCAACACAAAGAGGAGGTGATGGACTCGAAGTCTGTTCTCCATACATCATCGCCTCTTTCACCGACACTGTGGCGCGATCCACGTAAACGTCCATACATTCTCCCCTGGTGCTGGTTATGAGAAATGTAATGGGTTTGAATCCCATTCATTTCTGAGTGAGGCGTTCAAGTGCTTTGTGCTCAGATGATAGAATACCGAGTCGTCCTTGAGACATCGTGGCGCCATGAATATGGAGTCATTAGTCCCCCTCGGTTGATGCTCAAACCCACAGGAAAGACAGTTGCTCTTGTGAAATGCAAACTAGTGTCACCAAAAAGTGTACATCTTGGAATCAAATATTGAATTTGAAGAAGAATAAAGACAGACCTTGGGTTTTCTTTGGTCTGGTTTCTTGGATATCTAAGTCCTCAGGTGCTGAACCACTCGTGATTTTCCATCAATTTCAGGCAGATGGGGCCTGAAAGGCTCGGAGCCACCCAGGTTCCTCTTCCACTCTCCGCTCGTGGCGACTTTGAAGATCTCTTGTACACGACTGTGTGCTTTAAATCAAATAGTCTGTCTCATCTGTAATTCATTCAGAACATGAGAAACACAGAGGGAAGATTTACAGTCTTTCCTGGAAGTCATGTATATTTATGTGCTACTTTAAGAGGCCTTTCAGAGGCAAACAGAGAGGACTTTTTAAAGAAAATGAACACTTGTGCTCCGACCAGTAGATTGCTGATAATCTGAGCAATTTTCGGAGCAGTTTTTGGCGATAGAGAGAGGCTACATGGGTTGCTCTTTTGGTCAGCAGTGATCTTAAAGCGAGAAAACATGTAGTGCAAAATTGAAAATTCTCACTGCATCGCCCAGTAAATGACATTATTCTGCAGAACACCTTTAAATTCAAACATGTCACCAGACATCACTGTGTAATACATGTATGCCAAACATTACTGATGCTGTGTGTTGATAGCATCAACATATCAGGGGAGCGAGAAGATTTCATTATATGATTTCACATCACATACTCAGTATCAGATCCAAGGGTTGCATTTGGATTTTAATAATAGTCTTCTGTGCTGTGTAGATCACAAACTGATAGAATAACTTTTTGTATCATGTTACATTAACAGAAAAGGAGAAACTTTGTCATGTCTGCTCATGCTGGGATGAATTACAGCATCATTGCACTCCTTGTGGTGCCCCCCCCCAGACTAACACAATGAAAGAAGAGAAAAAACTAGACTAAGCTCATAATCCAATCTGATTCAGGACTACAATGAGATCCGCCGTCACTCGGAGTGGGAACAATAGAAGACCTGAAATAGCCTGGAATTTCACAGCAAATCCCAGACTTTCTTCATAATTTGATCAGTGGGACTCAGGGAAACAGCAGCTGTGCTTCGCAGGAAGTGTGACACGCAGTTAAAGGAGAAGCAGCATCACATTTGACGTATTAACTTAACGTTTTCAAAGTTTAAAGCAAGGGGAAAGATAGAGGCAGCTGCTGCAGTGATGTTGGAAGGAGAGATTACACTAAATAAAGTGAAGCAAATTACCTAATTCCATTTAGAGATGGTGTGTAACCAGCTTTATCTACCGTGGAGATGGTATTAGATCCCTAAATAATCTGAAATGAGATAGATTCAGGACATGTAGAACCAGTTTTAAGCTTGTCAGTTCACCTTGTAGACCTCTCACTCTGACCTGCATCGACCTGGAATCCAGGGAGAGCAAAATTACTTCTTTAATGTGAGACTTCGCTGTTCTGACTAGTTTCTTTGTTCAGGGTATGTAAGGACAAATTGCTCCGGTGTCTGAGTGCTTCAAAGTTAAACTAAGCCTACGCAGAAGACCCGTGTTTGATCCTCAGGGTGGCTGAGTAGTTTGCTGTTAAAACGCAGCATCCTTCAATAAAGAACCAATGGAGCCTTGTCCTTTATGAATAAATAATGTTGAGATTAAGAAACCTCACAGTGACAAAGTGCTCAGAGAAAAGCAGGGAGGAATGAGTCTAAAGGAGAACATTTCTTGAACCCGTACAAAATGTTGCCTTATTACCACTATAGGCAAAGAGGGGCCCAAAAAGGACGAGTGTACTAGTGTAACTTCAGACTCAGATCTGATATCTTACTTGAGCCAAAACGCCAAAGTTGTCTTGTCGGCAAGTCAGCATTGAAGAATCTGTGTCTGAGACTAAGATGAGTCTTCATCACTTGTTTCTGAATCCATATCCAGTCCATATTGCAAAGGTATAGGCCATTGATCATAAACTGGTGGCCCATGGGTCAGATTCAAAAATTGTTTGACTGTGTTGTAGATGATAGGCGCCTGACTTATAAAGGATAAAGATGCCTCAAGTTTTGTAATGGCATGGAGAAATTTTATGAAAAATAGACATCAAATAACAATGTTATGCCAAAATTTGTTTTCGATTTATTTTTTATCTAATGGCCCTTTTCCACTATACAATTCCAGCCCTACTCGACTCTACCCGACTACACGGTTTGGTTACCTTTTCCACTAGCCCGACTACAGACTCATGGTGGGCGTGGATCTTGTAACATAGCGCAGAAGTGCGTGCATGTCATCTATAATGTGACACAAACATCATTTTGTACTAACATATGTGCCACTGTGGTCTTTAAAGGAAAAAAAAAGATTTCATTAAAGTAATACAGCGGCTCAATGTCGGGCGTCATGACAACGGAGGTAAACAACAGCCATGTGCTGCTGCACGCGGAGGAAAACGAAGGAGCTGCTTCCTGACATCAACTCTCCCCTGGATCCAGTGAGATCTCTTTAATTTTTGATTTTTGGGGCTGGTATACCAGAGATTTATTGTTGATCAATCATTCTTCTTTGAGCTGGTTTTCATTTTTGGTTCCCTGTGGATTAATGGACTGATTGGTGCTTAAAGACTCTCGTGGCAGACAGATCGCTCCTGCACCGACCAACTTTGATTTAATGTATAACTCTTTTAACCGAACTTTCTTTACTGTTAACTTCTTTTTCATTTCAAAAGGACTTTTAACTTATTTAGGAATCATGAAGGAGCATTTTAGGGCTGTATTTGGGGTTTTTGGGTTTAAATGTCAATAAAAACCCATCACTGACTTAATCGTTTGCCTCTTGTAAGTGATTTGTACAGAGTCAGAAAGTGAAGCTGCGGAGACGACATTCTCTGACCAATGAGTGGCCTGCAGTCCATCGACGTCACCTTTTAGTATCGTCACGCTCGCTTGGAACCAGGGTAGAGCAGGTACTAAAAACTGGCGTCTGACACGTAGTACCGCGCCTGAGGAAACGCAACACAAACTGAGTAGAGTCGAGTAGAGGCGAGTAGAGTTACCTGAAAACAATTAGAGCGCCTGCCACCATAGCCCATGACCTCATATTCAATTTTGCTCTTTTCTCAACACCTTTCTATTCCTTTTCTTTAAGTTTTATCACCACTTCTTTCAACTGACGGCAGCTCTTCCAATTTTATGTCGCTTTGTATAAGAGTAGCACCAATCAGCACCTTGGAAACGCATCAGTATGCACAGTATGCACATTGCATTGAATCCTACTTGATTCCATCATCTTTTAAGTGTGAACTCTTAAAGCACACCTTGTTAAGAGTTTGGATATACTGCCTGGATCGTATTACACGTATGATTTCTGTGCAATTTTCCGAGCACATTTCAGCCCCCTCAGGAACAAAGCGGCACCCATAGGAGCCTCATGGCCTTCGTCTGAAACCTCATATTTCTAACCCTTAGGCGAAGTAAGAGTAGCTGAATTATCAGTACGTTATTCAGCCTTCCAACATGTTCCCATAAGGTGTGAAGAACACTTCAGCCGGCAGGAGCTGCCGGCAGGGACTTTAACCCCTTTTTGATCTCATCAAAATGCCAACAGGTTTTTCACAAGTTGCTGGAAAAACTTTGTGAACATGTTTAAAATTCAATCCAGGAACAGAGATAATGGCTCACAAAACCAAAAAGCACGCAGCGACTGTGAATCACTCTCCGACATGCTGCTGGAGATTTGATTTTCATATTTAACTTGATTTAAATTAGCTGTTCTCTGTTTGAGTTAATGGATTTTTAAAGTTTGGAATTAAGGGTTTGTTTTAGATCTGTAGAAAAGGAGATTTGAATAAATGTTCCNAGCTCATAATCCAATCTGATTCAGGACTACAATGAGATCCGCCGTCACTCGGAGTGGGAACAATAGAAGACCTGAAATAGCCTGGAATTTCACAGCAAATCCCAGACTTTCTTCATAATTTGATCAGTGGGACTCAGGGAAACAGCAGCTGTGCTTCGCAGGAAGTGTGACACGCAGTTAAAGGAGAAGCAGCATCACATTTGACGTATTAACTTAACGTTTTCAAAGTTTAAAGCAAGGGGAAAGATAGAGGCAGCTGCTGCAGTGATGTTGGAAGGAGAGATTACACTAAACTAAGTGAAGCAAATTACCTAATTCCATTTAGAGACGGTGTGTAACCAGCTTTATCTACCGTGGAGATGGTATTAGATCCCTAAATAATCTGAAATGAGATAGATTCAGGACATGTAGAACCAGTTTTAAGCTTGTCAGTTCACCTTGTAGACCTCTCACTCTGACCTGCATCGACCTGGAATCCAGGGAGAGCAAAATTACTTCTTTAATGTGAGACTTCGCTGTTCTGACTAGTTTCTTTGTTCAGGGTATGTAAGGACAAATTGCTCCGGTGTCTGAGTGCTTCAAAGTTAAACTAAGCCTACGCAGAAGACCCGTGTTTGATCCTCAGGGTGGCTGAGTAGTTTGCTGTTAAAACGCAGCATCCTTCAATAAAGAACCAATGGAGCCTTGTCCTTTATGAATAAATAATGTTGAGATTAAGAAACCTCACAGTGACAAAGTGCTCAGAGAAAAGCAGGGAGGAATGAGTCTAAAGGAGAACATTTCTTGAACCCGTACAAAATGTTGCTGTATTACCACTAGAGACATAGAGGGGCCCAAACAGGATGAGTGTACTAGTGTAACTTCAGACTCAGATCTGATATCTTACCTGAGCCAAAACGCCAAAGTTGTTTTGTCGGCAAGTCAGCATTGAAGAATCTGTGTCTGAGACTAAGATGAGTCTTCATCACTTGTTTCTGAATCCATATCCAGTCCATATTGCAAAGGTATAGGCCATTGATCATCAACTGGTGGCCCGTGGTTCAGATTCAAAAATTGTTTGACTGTGTTGTAGATGATAGGAGCCTGACTTATAAAGGATAAAAATGCCTTAAGTTTTGTAATGACATGGAGAAATTTTATGAAAAATAAACATCAAATAACAATGTTATGCCAAAATTTGTTTTAGATTTAATCTTTATCTAATTGCCCTTTTCTACTATACAATTCCAGCCCTACTCGACTCTACCTGACTAGACGGTTTGGTTACCTTTTCCACTAGCCCGACTACAGACTCACGGTGGGCGTGGATCTTATAACATAGCGCAGAAGTGCGTGCATGTCATCTATAATGTGACACAAACATCATTATGTACTAACATATGTGCCACTGTGGTCTTTAAAGGAAAAAAAAAAAGATTTCATTAAAGTAATACAGCGGCTTAATGTCGGGCGTCATGACAACGGAGGTAAACAACAGCCTCGTGCTGCTGCACGCGGAGGAAAACGAAGGAGCTGCTTCCTGACATCAACTCTTCCCTGGATCCAGTGAGATCACTTTAATTTTTGATTTTTGGGCCTGGTATACCAGAGATTTTTTGTTGATCAATCATTCTTCTTTGAACTGGTTTTCCTTTTTGGTTCCCTGTGGATTAATGGACTGATTGGTGCTTAAAGACTCTCGTGGCAGACAGATCGCTCCTGCGCACAACGATCTTTGAGTTAATGTACAAGACTCTTTAAACCAAACTGTCTTTACTGATAACTTCTTTTTCATTTAAAAAGGACTTTTAACTTATTTAGGACTCATGAAGGTGCATTTTAGGGCTGTATTTTGGGTTTAAATGTCATTAAAACCCGTCTCTTACTCTTGTAAGTGATTTGTGCAGAGTCAGAAAGTGAAGCTGCGGAGACGACATTCTCTGACCAATGAGTGACCTGCAGTCCATCGACGTCACCTTTTAGTATCGTCACGGTCGCTTGGAACCAGGGTAGAGCAGGTACTAAAAACTGGCGTCTTACACGTAGTACCGCGCCTGAGGAAACACAACACAAACTGAGTAGAGTCGAGAAGAGGCGAGTAGAGTTACCTGAAAACAATTAGAGCGCCTGCCACCATCGTCCATGACCTCATATTCAATTTTGCTCTTTTCTCAACACCTTTTCATTCCTTTTCTTTAAGTTTTATCACCACTTCTTTTCAACTGACGGCAGCTCTTCCAATTTTATGTGTCGCTTTGTATAAGAGTAGCACCAATCAGCACATTGGAAACGCATCAGTATGCACAGTATGCACATTGCATTGAATCCTACTTGATTCCATCACCTTTTAAGTGTGAACTCTTAAAGCACACCTTGTTAAGAGTTTGGATATACTGCCTGGATCGTATTACACGTATGATTTCTGTGCAATTTTCCGAGCACATTTCAGCCCCCTCAGGAACAAAGCGGCACCCATAGGAGCCTCATGGCCTTCGTCTGAAACCTCATATTTCTAACCCTTAGGCGAAGTAAGAGTAGCTGAATTATCAGTACGTTATTCAGCCTTCCAACATGTTCCCATAAGGTGTGAAGAACACTTCAGCCGGCAGGAGCTGCGGGACTTTAACCCCTTTTTGATCTCATCAAAATGCCAACAGGTTTTTCACAAGTTGCTGGAAAAACTTTGTGAACATGTTTAAAATTCAATCCAGGAACAGAGATAATGGCTCACAAAACCAAAAAGCACGCAGCGACTGTGAATCACTCTCCGACATGCTGCTGGAGATTTGATTTTCATATTTAACTTGATTTAAATTAGCTGTTCTCTGTTTGAGTTAATGGATTTTTAAAGTTTGGAATTAAGGGTTTGTTTTAGATCTGTAGAAAAGGAGATTTGAATAAATGTTCCAAAATTACTTTANACAAACTGAGTAGAGTCGAGTAGAGGCGAGTAGAGTTACCTGAAAACAATTAGAGCGCCTGCCACCATAGCCCATGACCTCATATTCAATTTTGCTCTTTTCTCAACACCTTTCTATTCCTTTTCTTTAAGTTTTATCACCACTTCTTTCAACTGACGGCAGCTCTTCCAATTTTATGTCGCTTTGTATAAGAGTAGCACCAATCAGCACCTTGGAAACGCATCAGTATGCACAGTATGCACATTGCATTGAATCCTACTTGATTCCATCATCTTTTAAGTGTGAACTCTTAAAGCACACCTTGTTAAGAGTTTGGATATACTGCCTGGATCGTATTACACGTATGATTTCTGTGCAATTTTCCGAGCACATTTCAGCCCCCTCAGGAACAAAGCGGCACCCATAGGAGCCTCATGGCCTTCGTCTGAAACCTCATATTTCTAACCCTTAGGCGAAGTAAGAGTAGCTGAATTATCAGTACGTTATTCAGCCTTCCAACATGTTCCCATAAGGTGTGAAGAACACTTCAGCCGGCAGGAGCTGCCGGCAGGGACTTTAACCCCTTTTTGATCTCATCAAAATGCCAACAGGTTTTTCACAAGTTGCTGGAAAAACTTTGTGAACATGTTTAAAATTCAATCCAGGAACAGAGATAATGGCTCACAAAACCAAAAAGCACGCAGCGACTGTGAATCACTCTCCGACATGCTGCTGGAGATTTGATTTTCATATTTAACTTGATTTAAATTAGCTGTTCTCTGTTTGAGTTAATGGATTTTTAAAGTTTGGAATTAAGGGTTTGTTTTAGATCTGTAGAAAAGGAGATTTGAATAAATGTTCCAAAATTACTTTATGCTGCGATTTTGATGTTTTAAAGACTTTTTTTTTTTTTTTTATACAGAAGCTTGACAGGCAAGCAGAAGGGTAAAATCATGAAGTATCTTAAGATCGTTTCTCACTCTAAATTACGTTATTTGTTTATTTGCCTTGAAGTCTTGGTTTTTGTTGGAAATCCTTTTTATTTTTCAGTGCAGAAAAAAAAAAATCATGGTCGACATCTACTATCTGTGCCCTCCCATCGCCCAGCAGACAACAACACCACATCAAACCCACATGAGACAGATGCACAAAGCCTGTGTTCATCCAAGCATCACTCTTCCCTCTCTGTCTCTCTATCCGTCTTCCTCCTTTTTCTTTCTCTCTGGCTCTCACTTGAAAAGGATGAGAAAACCAAGGTCAGGCCACAGAGCATGTGAAGTTGCAGGAGAATAAATTTCCACATACTTGTCCTTTCCGACCCGCTGACAGTCTCGAGGAATGCAGCCTTGTCAAGCCAGGTAATATACGACAAGTGAAGACGTATGGCGTGTTTACATGGGGCTCTCAGTTACTGTCCACCTTCTTTTCCCCCTCGTATCCTTTTTTTCCCCCTTTCACATCTGTATAGGAAGCGATGGCTGCTTAATTCACCAGTCAAAAAGTCCACACTGTCAATGTTTGAGCAGAGGGGAATCTAATTAAACCAGCAAATGGAGGCAGAAGAGAGAGAGTGAGTGAGAGAGGGAGAAAGTGAGTGAATCAGCATAATTACAGCTTAATGCAAACAACTCCACATTGTCTTTATTCCAATGAGTTAATGAGGTTACAGAGTGGAAAAAACAATTCCATCACTGCTATTGTCTTCTACAGGCCACCGAGGAAAATGAGCTGTCACCCGATCTTAATGGCGACAGGGTTTTCACCCAGGCCCGAATTAATATCTGACTCCGCGGCCTAATGAGGAGGAGCTGGGAGAGCGGAGTGGACTTTTTTGTCCTGTGAGTGAGGAAGAGAAAGGACAGGAAAAAGAGGAAGAAATGGATGGTGCAGGAAGTAATGGAAGTTGAGAGGGGAACAACGCTATGATTGGATTCTGCTCCTGAAGGGCAATTTGAGCTTTAAAGATTCCTCATAAATGGGTGGGTCGCAAAATTAACAATATTCTCGGCGTTTCATTTCGGTGTCCACAACCTTTAATCCAGTAGTCAGGTGATTTGTACGTCAAGGATAACAAGAGCTTGAAATGAACACCCTGCAACCTGCTGAATAGAGGTGGATTTAATATTTCTATTTAGACCCCACGTCATCATAAAGATGCACGTTTTAAGCTCCGTTCATTCAGACGAGTTACCCCCCTTTAAAATCTAAATTAGAGATCGCACTGTAACAAGGATCCGCCCTCATCAGCCCTTTGTGCTCACACAGTGAAGCCCATAATAATGTATTTCTGGCATCCCAGTGTGTGATTGCACATAGTATTACAGCTTTGTTGAAGCATTAAAGGCACGGCTTGTGAACACAGCAGGAAATCCACATGTGCAGGGACACGTATGTACACAGACTCTTATAATCCCTGCCAGCTTTAATGCGTCAACGCCTTCTCATTTATATCTCTGAAAAATCTAATCTCAACCTGAAGTTTTATATATTAATTTTAATTTGATTTGTTGTCTAAAATTGGGTTTTAACAGCTATCACCAAGACATTAAGTACATTTCTAAAGGTTGTAAATAGTTAATTCAGAAGTTACAGTCAACTTCAAAGGTATAAAATGTCATTTCTTAGGAAGCAAATTATGACTTGTGAAAAAGTAAAGTAGCTTGTAGGCTCTCAGGAAAAAAAAAAGTGTGTACTATTTAAGGACGCAAGTGCAGTGTGTAGTATTTAAAGGGACAGTACGTTCTGATTAAATGTATAGTGTGAAGAACTTAAAGATGCAGTGTGCAGTATTTGTGGAATTTAAAGCTACATTATGTAACTTTAGAGGTAGAATGGGAAGCATTTAGAGGTGTTTAGAGATTAAGTGTCGTATCAAAAGGAACACTTTATTTAAAGGGACTGTATAAGGTATTGAAAGGTACGGTATGTAGTATTAAGAGAGTTAGTATGAGGTTTTTAAAGGCACAGTATGTCATATTTAAAAGTGCAGCAGGTACTATTTAAAGGTGCAGTGTAGGCTATTTAAAGGGACAATATGTGCTATTTAAAGGTACAAAAAGTATACTATGTTGTTTAAAATGTGCAGTGTGTGATTTAAAGGTACAGTGCAGTGTAGGCTATTTCGAAGGACAGTGTCAGATATTCAAAGTTACAGTTGATTGTATTTAGAGGTACAGTGTGTTTGGTATTTAAAGGTACAGCGTGTTAAGGATTTAAAGGTACAGTGTGTGTGTTTTCTAAAGGTGCACTGTGTATAGTATTAAAAGGTACAGGTTTTTTTAGTATTTAAAGGTACAGTGTGTATAGTATTTAAAGGTGCAGTGTGTTTATTATTTAATGGTACAGTGTGTATAGTTTTTAAAGGTACAGTGTGTTTAGTATTTAATGGTAAAGTGTGTATTGTTTTTAAAGGTGCAGTGTGTATAGTATTTAAACGTGCAGTGTGTATAGTATTTAAAGGTACTCTGTGTGTGTGTGTGTGTGTGTGTGTGTGTGTGTATTTAGTGTTTTCTAAAGGAACACTGTTCAGTATTTAAAGGAATAGTGTGTTCTGTGTTTTTTTCTTAAGATACAATGTGTTTAGTTTTTAAAGGTACAGTTTGTGTGTTTTCTCAAGGTACACTGTGTATAATATGTGAGGGTACAGTGGTCTTAGTATTCGTAGTTACAGTATGTTCAGTATTTAGAGTTAAAGTGTGTGTGTTTTTTAAAAGCTAAAAGTGTTTATAGTGTTCCCTCAAGGTACAGTGTGTTTAGTATTTAAAGGTACAGTTCAGTATATTCAGAGGTACAGTGTGCAGTATTCAAACCTACAGTGTTTGTTTTCTGAAGGTACATTGTGTTTAAAGGTTCAGTGTATTGTATTCAGAGGTACAATGTTCAGTATTTATAGGTACAGTTTGTGTAGTGTGTCAAGGCCCAGTGTCTGGTATTTCAAGGTACAGGATACTTCATACAGAGCTCCAGTATGTAGTATTGAGAGCTACAATTCGTAGTATTTAAAGGAGCATTAAGTGTAGTTTTTGAAGCTGTGGGGTGTAGTACATAAAGGAGATTTGACACACTAGACCTTGAGCTTAGAGGTTAAATTGAGTGACCCCCCTAGGTTCTGCTGTCCTTAGAGCCAGGGGCAGGGGTTCAAATCCGACCTGTAGCCCTTTGTTTCATCTCATCCCCAGTTTTCCTCTCTATCCGCTGTCTCATCCTCTTAATAAAACCATCACAACTCCCTAACAATGCATCCTAAAAAAGGAAAAAAGATATTTCCGCTGCTAATATACCTCCTGCTACACTCTGTTATTGCTATTTCCTCTAATCGTGGAGAAAAAAAAAGAGTAAATATGATGACATGATTCAGAACTGCCTCCCTGTTTCTCCGAGGTCCTGCTAGTTGATGACCAATCAGAATCAAATACTAAAACAATAAAGCAATTAAAGCAGACCCATGTTAACAGTTATGTCTGCATCAGGGTTTGAAGTAGATTATTTTACAAGTTGATTCCAGCATTTTCTATTATGTACTGTATATTTGGAGGAATATGTTTTGTTTTATTGCTCAAATAAAAAAAGGATTTCGTGTTTCTTCAACAGACCTTTAATTCCCACAGTGATAAAAAGGCTCTGAGGCATTTTTTATTTTGTACAAAAATATCAATAATTTAAAGATGGAGTTTATAAATAAAATACCACCCACCACATTACTTCTCACTATAAGACCCTGTCAGGACACTATTAGTTTATTGTAATAGTTTTGTACTGGCCATTCCTTTCTGGACATGAACGCATGTAATGACAGGTCACTGCACCACCAAAAGGTATGTTTCAATAATTTATCAAAGGAAAATTTACACAACTGTCCAACTGCACTCCGAATGTGAGTCTCATCTCTAAACTGTGATGCTGAGCAGCTTACGCAATGTCCAGGATTTTTCAGCCAGCCTGCTTTAGAAAATGATGTGTTGCATCAGTTTGGGAAGAGACCCCTGCTGTGTAACATGATTAAAAACAATGGATTTCACATGGACCACATCTGTGATTGGTTCTGACAGTGTTTATGATGCTCTCCCCCCCTCACAAATCCCTGATAAGTCTGTCCACCCAGCTTCATAAAGCTGTGTAACAGGAACCAGACATCCCCAGAGTAGAACTGAGCCGGAAAACCAGCAGCATCACAATGTTAGATAACATACTGTACTTTGCTCTGTTTTTGTTTTTGCTTAATAATCACATTGGGTAAGAAAAGGATATCTGAGTCCAACATTTTTTCATGTGCATGTAATCACATACACTCGTCAGCAACTGTATAAAGTACACCTTTCTAGTGCTGGGCTGGATCACAAAGTGCTGAGAATTTACCTCATTGACACAGTGGTGTGCACAGAGGGGGGGCACCGGGGTCCCAATGTTGAACACTTGTGCCAAAAAAGGTCCAATGCGTGCTACAATGCTCTCCTGTGAGCCAAAACATGTGAAATAAACCCTCTTGGGAGTCAAACCCTTTCTCAAGTGCCTTCATTGGTGCCATTTCATGCTTAAGCCCTGTTTGAAGCCAGTTCCAGTATAAAGTGCCCCATTGGGAGCCAAAAGCTTGAAAAAGTGCTTTCCTTGGAGCAAAAATATGTTAAGTGCTTTCTTGAGAGTCAGAACAAATAATGGAGTGCCCTCTTGGTCAGCCAACAACACTAGTATGCCCCTTTGGCCGGTTAAACCATGACAAACTGCTGTCTTTGGAGCCAAAACATATGCTTAAGTGCCCTCTTAGGAGCCAGAACATGCATAAAATGTCCTTTAAGGATTCCCTTGGTGCTAAATGCATGCTAAAGAGCCCTCTTGGGAGCCAAAAGAAATGCTGGAGTGCCTTCCTGGCTGGTTCACTGCAGTAATCTGCCCCTTTGACTGGTTAAAATATGATAAACTCTATTTCTAAGAGCCAAAACATGTGCTGAAGTGCCTTCTCTGGGAGTTAAAATATGCAAAACCTCCTTTCGGGAGCCAAAACACATGCTTAAGTATCTTCTTGGGAGCCAAAACAAATTCTGAAGTGCTCCTCTGGTTAGTAAGCTACTCTTATCTGCCCCTTCAGCTGGTTATTTATATCAAAGTAGCTATATTTATTTTTATTAAACTGTGTACAACTGTTTCCTTATTGTTAACAATCTCTTTGCTGCTGAAACAATGTAAATTTCCCCAGTGTGGGATAATTAAGATGACTCTTGTCCTATCTTATCTTTTTTTTCTCTTATACCATGATGAACTGGGCCTTCTTGGGAATTAAAATGTGTACTATAGTGGCCCCTTGGAGCCAAATTGCATGCTAAGAGCCTTCTTGGGAGCAAAAGACCAAACAAAACTTGTTCTGTTGGATTTAGATCTGGTGACTCTGGAGGTTGTTAGAGTTCAGGAAAGTCATCCTCGTGTTCAAGAAGGTAGAAGCGTAAACAAAACAGGATGGATCTATGCTTCCAAATCCATACTCATCAGACCATGTAACCTTTTTCCAGTCTTCCATGGTCCAGTTTTCGTGAATTATAGCCTCAGTTTTCTGTTCTTCGCTGACAGAAGTGTCACCCTGTCGGTGAGGTCGTCTGCTGCTTTAGCCCATCTGCTTCAAGGTTGGATGTGTTGTGTATTCAAGGATAGTCTTCTCCTCTGACCTCTGGCATCATTGAGGTATTTTGACCATGAACGCTGCTAACTTACACTGGATATTTTCTCGTTTTCAGACCATTCTTTAATAAACCAGAGGAGGAGATGCTTGTGGATGAAAATCCCAGCAGATTTATAGAGTCTGACGGAAAACAATGCCTCACTGGAATCACTTTAACTTCCTTTCTTCCTCATTCTGATGCTCAGTTTGCGCTTAAGTAGATTGTTTCTGGGCCTAAATACATTGAGTTTCTGCTGCTAAGATATTTGCATTAACAACACGCAGAAACATATTCTCTGAATGTGTTTGGTTGCTTCTGTATCCTCTGCTGCGTTTTATTTTCTACCACACTTTTGTGTTTGTGTGCTTATGTTGCCCACAGGAACAAAACACCAACTTCTCTGTTATATTCAAAGCAACAAGAGCAATAAAATTATTATAAATACATCAAAAAAAAAAACTCCAGTTGTAAGTGTAGAAGAATAGGAGTATTGCTTTGTGCATCTCATATTCTCCTGAACACATTGTGAGTCTCAGCCGGTGGGATCCCCCCCTCTGAGGATGATCCGCCTCTCTTTCTTTTATTAAACACTGACATTTGATTTTTCTGCCTGTTATCAGATTCAAACTTTTTCCAACCTTGTCACCCCATGCAGGCGGATTAAAGGGTAGAAATAGTAAAAAGAAGGGTACAGCCTGGAGTTACAAGTGTTCTCTTCCAGCTCAGTGATGACCCATCAGTGAAGCAGAGAATCTGTTATGAAGGCAAACGCCTGCATCTCGTGCTCCGCTCTGGATTATGTGAATATGTGAGTCCACGACTGAAAAGATGAGGACAGTGAATGAAAACATGACCATCATTATTGTTAGTTCAGGTATGGGTAGGGTGACCATAATCTAAAAAGCCAAAAAGAAGACCCCCTACTCGACCTCTTAGAGATCTTGCAAAAGTAGAATATAATAAAGCAGCTTCATAACCCATATATTTATTTCAAACCCCCTTCTTCTGTTTGAAGTAAATATTTCTATATAGAATATATAGATAATGTATAGAGGTCAATATCTTCTGGTTCAAAACATAAAAATGAAAAAGTGGCTGTATCAGGTTTTTTTTGCCCACATTATGTGATAATTTCGAGATGACAGATCAAATTAATTAGACAAAAGTTGGAATTTTGACTCTTTTTTCCCACAAAAATCTGACTTTTTGTCTCATAATTTTGACTCTTTTAAATCAAAATTTTGACTTTATTCTTACAGATTTAATTCTAAATATCATATTTCCAGTTTATCTAATAATTCACTTTTTCGCCTAAGATGTTGCCTTTTAATTGCAAAATTTTGACTTAATTCTTGCAATTTTGACTTTTTATCTCAAAATCTCCAACTCTTAATCATCTGTAATTTCCACTTTGAAAAAAATCTCAATGAAGTTCGTAATGTAAAAAAAAAATGAAAAACTGGCTTTGTCAGGATTTTTTCCCCCACATGATGTCACAATTTTGAGATAAGTCAAATTAATTCGATAAAAAGGTGAAATTTTGACTTTGTCTTACAATTTTGACTCTAAATCTCAAAATTTTAACTTATCATATAATTTGACCTTTATCTATAACTTTGCTTTTGAATCTAAAATTTTGTATTTATCATTGCAATTCTGTCTTTGAATCTTAAATTTTTCAACTTTCAATCTGAAATTTTGATCTTTTGTCTCATACTCTTGGCTTATCTCAAATTTAACTTTGTCTCTCAAAATTTTAACACTATATAGGCCAAAAAGTCCTCCACAAAGTTCAAAACATATAAAAATGAAAAACTTGCTTTGTCAGGATTTTTTAAATAATTATTATTAGTTTTCTAGCCCACATAATGTCAAATATATTGATATGATAGTTCTAAGTAATAAGATAAAAAGTTAAAATGTTGACTTTTGTCTCAAAACTTTGACATTTTAACTCCTAATGTTGACTCTAAATCCCAAATTATGTCTTTTGATCTAAAACTTTTGACTTTGATCTTGCAATTTTGACTTTTCATCAAAAAAAATTCAACTTTAAATTCAAAATTTGGATGATGAATCTCACACTTTTGAGTCCTCTAAAATTTAAACTTTTTTCTTGGAATATTCACACTATAGGGGCTGGAAATTATCCTCCACAAAGCCAAGTTTTTTTGTTTTGTTTTGTTTTGAATTGTGGAAATTGGCTTCTATTATGATGCCATGCCACCTGCTTAAAACAAAGACATACATAAATATTTTTCTTGTGCAAAAGTATAAATAATGCCTCAAAATCTCAGTTAAAGATTAAATTAGGAGCCAGCTTTGCAGACAGTACACGGTGCCTCTCACTGGCTACGACCAAAAATAAAAGAAGGGAACAGTGGTGCATCAAAAAAACTCCAGTAGCTCAATGCATTGCTGAGAAAAACCTGCACATTTTGAAGAATTTATAAACATAATATTACGACCAAAATAGAGGACATGTCCAGCAAAAGAGGACGACTGGTCACTCCAACCTTTGACACACATTCAGATTCATGCTCCAGCTTTATAATCTTTAATCTGGAGTCACTGAAAGGCTTTTATTCCCAAACTGTGATTAACACCCTTGTTATACTGCGGCTCCAGTGGCAGCGGGACACAACTAACTTTCCCATTACCAAAGAAAGTCATTTATGCCCCTGTTCTCCTTTTGATCCGTCAGACTTGTGATGAAAAGAATAATGGAGCCTCAGCCCAGGGATGCTCTGCCTTTGAGACTCGACAGCTTGACTCATTTCATTACTGTCATGAATTAAAGATCCCCAATCTCCATTTTTTTTCATTGGCACGGCAATGATCCACCCTTAGTTAATTTACAGTCGCCCGTTGTGCGAAGCCTCCAGCCTCGAATCTCCCATGACAATTTACCTGTGTCCTTTTCACTTGCCGGTGCATATCATTGTGATATACTGTAATGGAATGAGTGGAGGACTTTGGAGTGAGTGGGCATGTTGTATAATGAGCTGAGGGAGGTATAGTAATCAGTAACAGTGCACCCTGCGCTTCCTGGCAAGAGGAGACATCTTCACCGCTGAGCCAAATGAGAATTTTCCAGCTGGGGATACATTTAGTCGGGGTTATAGTCTGGGAATGTAATATTGTGACCATGCATGTGTGCTGTGACTCAATTAAGATCCTTTTTATATGCAACCACTGACTGGGTAAAAGAAATATGCACAGCAACAGCAGCATTAATCATGGGTTTGTGAACTCCCAATGAATCTATGAAGTTCACATTTCAGCGGTATTTATTGTTTTTTTTAGCACCATGTTAGACAATATTTGGGTGGCAGGATGGATGCAGCATGTTACATCTACCTCTGAAATAGATCCTGCTTTAATGTTTGTTTAACCTAGAGTGAGCATATTCTAAAAAAACCTGATAAGAGGAAACCCTACCCTCAAGAAGATAGAGAAGCTTCACAAAGCATATATTTATTCAAAACATTATTTTTCTGTTTGAAGTGAACATTTTCTGAAACAAAAGCATCAAAGACCATTTCTGCCAGTTAAAAATATAAAACTGAAAAACTGGCTTTGATGAGATTTTTTCTCCCATAAAATCTTTATGACATATTTTGGACTTTATAGGCAAAGTTTTAACTTTTCATCTCAAAAGTTTGACTTCCTATCTCATACTTATAACTTTTTGTCTTCATGATTTTGGCTTGATATCTAAAAATTCTGACTTTTTTTCCTCATAATTTTGACTTTCTATCACATACTTTTAAATTTTTTCACCATTGTTTTGACTTTACAACTAAAATTCTGACTTTTTTCCTCATAATTTTGACTTTCTATCACAAACTTTGAACTTTTTTCTCTGATGTTTTAACTTAACTAAAATTTTGACTTTTTTTTCCTTAAAATTCTTACTTCTTTCCTCATAGTTTTGACTATCTATCTCAAACTTTAAACTTTTTCTTTAATGTTTTGACGTTATAACTAAAATTTTGACTTTTTTCCCTAAATTCTGACTTCTTACCTCATAATTTTTATATCTATCAAAGAGCTAAGCTTATCCACACATTTCGATTTCACATTTAATCTCAAATGTTTTGATTTTTTATCTACAAGATCAACTTGTTGTCTCATAGTTTTGACTTTATGACTCAATTTTTTTGACTTTTTTCCTCAAAATTCTGACTTTTTATCTCATAATTTTACTTTCATCAAAAATGTTGAAATTTTGGCATAAAATTTGACTTTTATCTCAAAATTTGGACTTTTTGTCCTGTAATTTCGTCCCTAATGGAGAAACACAAACAGGACGCTGTGTAGAAAAATGTCTATTAACTGTTGCTTTTCAATCAGAAAGCAAGTCTAGGAACTATTTGTAGTGGCTTGTCGGCCTTTTCTTTGGCAAATAGGGAAAAAAATAACCCTGCGCTTTTATTTCGAAGGGGATCTTTGTTCCACCTGTTGTAAAGATGGGCATTTTACCACAGGTAGTGATAAAGACTTATAAGCTTTTGAACCAGCCTCTAGTGGACTTTTTAGGAACTGCAGTATTTTGTGCAACCACATTGACTTTATAAATATTGCAGCTAGTTTTTGATCATATAATAGGTCTAATTTATTACATATAAATGATCATAATTGAGGCATTGATGATCTGATTTAGGTGCGTTGTAACTTCTTGCTAAGATCAGAGGAGACAAAATCCATGTTTTACAGTTTATCTTAAAAGTTCAAAGGTTAAATCCATTTCAAATAAGCATTATATATTTATATTACCATCGATTTTCCTGCATTTGATTAACACAACACATAATCAGCAACACAACGCCTTGAGTTAGGTTATGCATGTAATTTTTGTTTGTTGTTGAAAAAAATTTGAAAAAGAAATGATCCAAGAAATACCTTTGAGAGAATTTCTGTTCCATATCATGTACAGATAGTCACAATTTGAGTATCTGTAGAGTCTCCCCCTGCTGGCCATTAGAAATACTGCAGGTTTTAGGCTTTGTTGCCATTCATGTCTGAATCTCATGTCTTAGATTTTCTCTTTGACAAACAGTAAAAGTGGTAATTGTACCTCCAGAACATGTTTCAGATTAGAAATACACTCGTGAAAACATAAATAATTCTGTAGCAGCAGGAAGCATCTGTTGCCTCCCTCCCTCGCTCATTAGAAGTGGTGATAACAGTCCATGATTATTATTTTTCTCTTGTGAAAAAGCCTTTAAACCCAGCTTCAGAAATGCCTCTTCCTCTGTTACACTGCACTCCAGGGAGCGCAGACACGCAGCATACAAATGCCGCACAGGGTTATGCACACCCTGCGTGTTTGCCCGCCGCCCTCTGATACATTCAGAAAAAAAAAAAAAAAAGCAGGAGGCACACAGACGAGTGTGAAAGGTGACAGCATTTCCTGTTCTCTCGGGGTGACCTGGTTCTCAGCGGGTTGCTGAGGCGACGGCGGCGGTGGCTTTGCACCGAGTCTCCATCGGCCATCTGGCATCGCCGCTCTCTGCTGTGAGCAAATACCAGGCGAGTGGCTCAATGACATATTCTGATGGTGTGATTCAATATTGGTGGTGGTTGTAAGCTTGGGATTAGCCTGCTGCACATACATCCCTTTCACCGGGCGACACCACCCACCTGGTTGTGGCTTCACCTGCTCCCTATGGTAATCTCCTCTCACTCCACATACTATAATGTTAATATGCAACCTTTTGATCATGAGCCAGTGCCTCTCAAAACATATTTTTTTCTTCCCTGCTTTCAAATCAGATCCAGTAAAGCGTCCCATATTTCATTAAAAATGGAAATATTCCAGATTGCTTTACAGGAAACGTTACACAGCTCATTGTGCCAAAGCTTAAATCTTCTCTGTACAATCTGATTCCTTCCTCCCTCTCTCTGAGGAAATCTTCTCGCACAGATGAGGCCTCTCTGTCTCTGTCTCTGTCCATGGTGCTGAACACACATTCTCATCTTCGCCAGTAGGGGGCGCATGCTACCTAAAGATAATAGCACCGCTTCTGTGCATCCAATCCCCCATGGATTTCCTGCAAACCAAGTAGAGCGGTACACTAGTCTCCAGTTCCATCACTAGTGTCAGAGTGTGTGCATGCTCCTCAGTGCTCTAATCACTGTGTAAAAGCATCCATTATCACATCAAGTGCATGGAAACAGCATGTGAAATGGGTGATCCTCTGCAAGGACTTGTGATACCTGCAGGTACTCTGACATGAAGAGATACTGTGAAGGAGAAAATGTACGTCTGAGTCATAAGAATAATGTTTATCACCATAAATATTGATATTATTATCGTTATACCAAAAGTGTTAAACTGAGCGTTGCATTCTGTTTTTTGTCTATCAGCTCTTGTGCAGCATATGTATGCAAATAAAAAAAGGGGAATATTGCGCATGAAGTGCCTGATCTGTGGTAAGTTTTCAGATCTAAAATGTTCCCCTGTCTGTCCGGTTAACCAAGCAGAACTGAAATCCCTGTCTTTTTCCTCCCAGTTTTTGGATCTTAACACTCCGCCTACGCCTCTCACAGCAGCCTCACTGTTCTGTCCCCCCAGGGAGGAGGAGCGGGTCCCACCGGCGGGCCACGCAGCCTCTTCGTCTGTCTTTTTTTACTCTTTCATTTTGGGTAAGGGGGGTGGGTATGTTTCGTATGCATGTGCGTGCCTGGTCGTGTCCGATCCAAATAGATTCGCCTCACGTCACCTCTCTACCCACCCACTGGCACCCCTCCAACCCTCCACCCCCCCTGCACATAAAACATTCATTAGAGCGCAGCCCTGCGCTGCAAGAAATGTCCGTCTCAATAAGTCATTAAGACTCAGACTGACTCCTAAAAAAGTCCACCAGTTATGTAAAAGAACCTACTTTCTGTCACATCTGTGCGCGTGTGTTGGATTTTCTATAAATAACTGGAGCGAAACCGGGCAGAGAAACACCAAATAATAGAAATATATGATTTTTTTTTTTTTTTACTCTGCGATGATTTAAGACGAATATGCCACTTTTAAGAGGACCATTTCTTGCAGCGTGATATATACCCATAAAACATTAATCTCTGAAGGCTCTCTCTCCCCCTCTTGCTCTCTCTGCTCCGCCAAACGCACCTCGCTGCCCCGCCCTCCCTTCTCCACCTCCCCGCGGTAAACGCACACTGATGCTCACCAGTGCGGCCGCCATCCGTGCGCATCCACCACACTTTTCTCCGTCTACTTGGGAAATATACAGCGGGACAGCTGATCGGACTGGATATGTGCTGCGATTTCCCAAACATGGATCCAATACTGATTTTTCGCTGATTTCTTCCAGTGCGTCCACACTTTGAGCTCTTCTCTGGAGCTGGTTTTTACGCGTCCTATATATATTTTTTTGTCTTCAGGGTGGGGAGGTGTCGACTACTGGTGGTGGCGAGTCTACTGATCCCAGTTTGGATGTTTATTGCTGACTATATTTTTTGAATAACCCAACCTCGTCCAAATGACTGAGCTCGGGTGCAGCCGGAGACGTGGCTCCCCACTCGGGAAGACCTACGGCTAAAGTTTGCAGGGTGCTGGCTTTGCTTTAGGCTGTCCGTCTGGATTTGCAATTACCCCTCCAAAAATTGCAATAAACAGTGGATACCCTATCTGTCTGCGCGCGCGCTGGGATTCATTCCACTTGGATTTAATACAGCGTCTGGATTTCACCTCCATTTAAATCATGAAGACCGTTATTATTGATGGTGAGTATCTATTAGACTATGTTTTCAAAGTTTAGAGCAGACAGATCCTGCTGGGTCACTGCGCAGTGGAGAACACACACATACACACAGACACACACATATCCAAAAAGATAAATCACATGTCCTGATTGGAGTTTACTCTGCTGGCTCTTCTGGGTTTGGATAAACTGGTGTGTGAGTGTCAGTATGCGCAGAAGCACCTCTAATCTGCACAGTAACACATAATTATTGTGTTGCCAGAGCGGATCTGACAAGCAGCGTCGATATCAGTTATGGATATTGCGGCTGGAAACGACCTTGACTTAGTCGCTCTTAATTGAGTCGTAATTCAGAGCAGATTTTACGCGTGCGCCACCTTTTTTTGTATGCGTGCGCGCGCTTGTGTGTGTGTGTGGCGGTCAATATGCTCTGCATGATATCGCAACTTAACCCGGGCAGCCGATCAGCTCCGTCTGGACTCGTTGGGATGAGCTTTTGATGAAGTCTGCAGATGGTCCGCTTGGCGGCCCAATAATCCCGCGTTTACTCTCAAGCTCCTTGGCTTATAATTGGTGTTTTTGAAACAGCATCCCACTCTGCCAAAAAAGAAAAAAAAGACAGAAAATAGGGCCTTAATGTCGCCCTGAACGACTGGACTTGAAGCTTTCCTAACCATGACAAGGATGCGCCCCCTTTCTTTTTTCCCTACTTTGGCAGGAGAAATGCACAGGCAGAGGCACTGTGTGTGTGTATGTGTGTGTGTGTGTGTTTGTGCTGTGCAAGTGTGTCCTGCTAGGTGGGAGGAGGAGGGGCTGTGAGGAGGAAGCACCTGGCATGTCAGCGCGCGTGTGTTCTCTTGCACGCCTGATTGCGCCCCGTGCGTATTTGGTGTAAATACGTTTAGCGCAGTGCACACAGAACACGGTGCGTGATGCTTGATAAGCAACACCAGGGCGAGATAAGTGCATGTATGCAGCATTCAATTTGTTCCATCAAGAGCTCATGGAAAAAAATCTCCACCCTGCCCCACCCCTAGAACACACACACATACACACACACTCTTCTCACTCTCACTCTCACACAGTGATTATGCAACATGCTGAACTCTCTCTTCCTCACGTTGTTCATTACTTGGCTAAAACTGCAGGATTAGCGGAAGAAAGCCGCAGATTATTGTGGGCCTACAGAGAAACTTTGCATCTCACGACTGGAAAAATCAAAGAGGCTCGTCTACTCCTGCATTCTCTTTGATATGTCACCGGATGATGCAAAAAAAAAAAAAAAAAATCAAGTGCACACCCTTCATTTGCACAGAATGGCTCCAGGTCCCTCAGACCCTTCAGGCAGGTTTTCATCATCCAGCTGCAGGTGTGATTTACCACCAGAATCCTGACACACACACACACTAACACACACACTCACACACACCTCTCTAAGTCTGCCTGCAATTATAATTGGTATCCATCCTTCGGGCTCCTGATGCGGCGGCCTGTCGCGACTTGTGTTTAAGGTGTCACAGAGAGGAGGGACTTTAATTTGCAATCTTTTTTTTTCCACCCAGCCTGCACATGATCAAATGAATCTGTGGGGAAGCTATTGCTCAGGGAGGAGGGGGGGGTTGGTAGTGATGTTGCTCCCTGTCTACTGCCAAGCAAAGCCAATAAAGCCCCAAATGAATGGATAAAACCATTAAAGCGGAACTGAACGCTCTCTCATCATGACTTTTCAACTACTACACAATGAGGAGGTTTATTTATTTCTTTATTTTTTCCAATTAGTTAACTTTGGTGTTGTTTTGGCGCTAAAAACTCTGCCCTATTTTTGGATAAATAGGCCACAAGATGCAGCCTGAGAGGTGATGAGATAATAGTTAGCGGTAAAAGATGGCACATAAAGAATAACAATAGCTCATTTGCATAGCAGCATTAGGTGGGATCAAGCATGGTGCCATAAAGTGATAATGAGACACGGCATCTCCTGCATCCTGAAAGGGAATGTGAAATTGATCCATCTTTGTGTTTTGTTCGGGAGCATATACGAGCACAGAGGGAGGGCTGTGAGGGGTAATGTGTGTGTGTGTGTATGTGTGTGTTGTTTGAGGAACAGCGAGAAAGAAAGGGAGAATACATTTCCAAACTGGGGAGTGTGAAGGTTATGTAACTCTTCATGCCAAGCGTTTGTGCAACTTTCCGGATAATGTGTCTTTCATCTCATGTCAGTGTGTTGACTGCATGGATTCTGCAGCAAAAATAGGGAGGAAAAAAAAAGAAAAAACTGCATTCCCTCCTTCCACGTTGCGACTTCTCCTCAAGTTTGTTTTTCCTCTTAATTGGCACAGAAAGAAGTGATAAAAGCACACTTCTTTTCTGCAGGTGTTCAAAAAAAAGAGGAAGCATGTAGGAGTTCCAACTTCGACTGCACAAAATGACCGTAATGCATCTGCAGCTGGGAAGGTTGTTGATCAATACGACTGAGTCATTGATTACTCTGCCAGGTGCTGAGATTTCTGGCTTTCATTTCTTGCTTTTTCACACCGACTTCCAAGGCCCCTCCCGAGTCTCCCCGGTCTCATTTATTCAGCTCTTTCCGTGACTTTAACAATTGAGGATGGTGCCGTGAGCAGGACCTTTCAGCTATGAAGACTAATAAGCCTCATTACCTGTGCCGGAGGCCTGAGCAGCTCCGAGAAGAAGAGGAGATAATAAGTTCTGCTAAATGTTGTTGCAGTTCGGTGTCCTCGCCAATAGAGGTTGATAGAAGTCTCGGAGGAGTAGCTGTTGCCGCTTTGTGATGGAGTTGTGAGGGTCACTGGGAGTCAAGGCAGCCGAGGTGAGCGTGTCAAGATAGTCCCTGCCTGGTTGCATGTGTAGCCTTTGTTCCTCTGCTGAAACCTGCACACAGTGACTCCTGCAGGTCAAGAGAGTTCTTTTCCATGATGCTGCACAAATAACTGCATTTCCACCTTTATTTGAAACTAAACATCCATTAAAATTGCACTAAAAAGTAAAAAAATGTGCACAATTTTTCAAATTAAGCTCAAGCAAGCTATTAGCTAGTATTGTTGCTATGGGGGGAAACAGCTCAGTTCAACAACAGTTTAATTTGTATCATAATCTGTGTTTGATATTGGTTCATTTGGAACAATCCAACGCAATACGATTCAGGGGCTTGAAATCAATCCAGTAACTTTGTCGCCAAAAATTTCACCAGTGGTTTTACCTGTGAGCTCTGCTTTTGTTTTTCATCATAGCAACTATACATCATCCATGGCACCTCACAAGGTGGTTGGAGATTTGTTGTGTTGTTTTACTTGACCTTAACATATCCTACAAACAACAAGCGTCTTATTTAGAAAATCTTCGTCTTTGCAAAAGCCGAAGTGTTTCCACATTTCTTAATCGCTGGCTTCTATCTTTCACCCTGGAAGAAGATACAGAGTCCCTAAAAAATATAAACTGAATTGCTTTAAAAACTCGGGTGTGCCTGCTTCAATTAGAATTTTAAATAATTTTTCACAAGATATCGCCGCTTTGTGCAATAATGTTATGGTGCGCTCTCTGTTTTCTTTTTTGAGTCTTGTGCAATATGTGAGTGATGTGATTGTGTTTTTTGTGTTATTAGCTGTCAGTTTTATCTGTGCAGCTCTTGGAATCGAAAACAAATTTCCCCAAGGGGACAATAAAGTGTATCGTATCGTATCGTATCATATTCTCTTCTGCCAAACTATGTTTTGTTGTCTGCTGGCACTTAGCAACGACGTCACAAACAGGTGGACTAAATCTATGTCCTAGTATTGATTCATTAGATTAATTGCTATTTAAAACAAAGTTCTACCAAGTTATGTCATCTGTGAGGCTAACTTGCCAAGTAGGGAGATGTAGTTCGCTTATAGGGATATAAATTGATTCACCAATTTGTCAGTTGAATGGTTACACCCCAAAAAGTTACCTAAGATTGTTTTAGCAGCAGTTGCAAGGTTAGCAAGAAAAACTGTTAAAGAAGTAGAGAAGGCAGAGAAAAGGAAGCTGTTGGGTAGATATGGATGTTTGGGAACATTGTGTCAGAGCTTGAATGTCCTGTGATTGGTGCAAAATATCAGCAATCTGCTGCTGCTACTGCTTTGGACTGTCATTTATATAAGTGCCATGACTTTTGTCAAGTTTGAAGTCCAACCATTGCTCATGTTATCTCAAAAAATATTGAGTGAAATTCATAAAAGAATTAAGAGGAAGCAAAAATAAAGTTCCTTGAGGAATAGCAGACAAACATGAGGTACACAAGGTATGTGATTGGGGAAATGCAAACCTCAATATTTTTCATTAATTGCACGACAAACATCTTAGCTCTTAGCTCCTGGGACCCACTTTGAGAATCCCAGTTATTACCTGTTAGCATAACTCTGTTATCGTGTTTCGTCTGTTCTTAAAGGTTTGATAAGCGATTATTAAAGGGGTATCAGTTTAAAGCTCCTGCTGGAGACTATAATGTGGGTGCTTTTGGCGCCCCCCTGTGGTGAAGTAAGAATATCTCTTTGTTTCTCATTCCAGATATGTAATCTATTGGTGATTTCTTGTGCTATCCTCACCTGTTCTTGTCATTTTAAATGTCTGAAATGAAACTTGTGATGGATGTCAGGTGTGAAAATGAAACAGAGGCTTTTCCTGTACCCTGCCCCACTGCAGGTTTCATCGCTGTATAAAGTAACTACTGTATATAGAGACAACAAATCTTCTTTCTGACAGCCTGGTAAGCTGTTATAGGTGAAGATAAGGCACAAGTATTAAATTATGTTTCATTTTATGCTCAAGGATTTACCACAGGAGCTTTAATAGAGACTGAAACAAAACAGCCGCCACTGGTTGGAAATTTCTCCTTTCATTTTTTTCTACTGAAGCTTCTGACAGAAGTTGGTGTGGAAAAAAAACAAAAGGTAAAAGCTTCAATTTCTGATTCATCCAAATTTAGCAGTAGCCGTTCGTCTTCCAAGGAGGCGCCAAAATCAACATGGAAAGAGAGTTTATTTTTCCTTTCTTGCGGCATAATTCATCTCAATATTATTACTTTAGCTGGGTTGATGGTTTCATATTTGATTTGAAATTTGTTTACTCAGATGTAGAGATGCTGCTCATTTCATAACAAATTAAAATGAATCTCCTTTAAGTTTGTCCTATTCCCCTAAGACGGTGTTTTTGGTTTGAAGGGGGGCTGGATATTTGATAAACAATGTGACTTTGTTGTGTATTAAGGGCATTTATTGTCATATTATGAAACGTAAAACAACACAAAACTTTGAGCATTTTTTTGGACAAACTGATCCTGACATGTATCTTTCAAGTCAGTGCTCATACATCAACTGTAGAAACTGACTCAGACATACAAATATTTAAGATTCCTTTTACACATGCCATCCTGTGAGCCATTGTATTCATATTTCTTATCGATCCCTCGCCGTCTGAAAGGATGAAGCTGTCAATATTTTTCGCTACCAAGCCTCAGCGGTGTTCACGCCTCAGCTCCAGTGACAGACTGCAGCAGGCGATCTGAGAGTGGATCTGCGATGTTCTCTGCATCCTGATGAGCCCGCTCCTTCAGGGGCTTCTTTTAATTGGCCGCGCCCTTCAAGTAGCTCTGCGTTTGTTTATACAGCACATGCAAACACACACACACACACAGATTCCCAGTGATGCACAAACACACACATGGATGCTCTGGTTTCAGATATCCTTGGAAGTATCCGCTCTAGGTTATCCCAGCCTACCAGCCTTTCACTGCTAATCAGCAGGACAGAGGGACTAAGTGGATAAACGGGCGAAATTCTATTTGTTTATTCAGAGGAAGCTAAGGGGCCAAAATCTACAGAATGCAACAGAAATTGAATCCACTATTCCCTCAGATTACCAGTTCTTAATCCTCTCTGTGGGTTTTTTATTCCTCTGTCTGAATATTTGGACGGACAGTGATAAGAAACCCAGTGTTCAAGCTGGAGTCCTCTCCTTAAAAAGCACCAAAAAGAGAAAACACGTGTTGTCTGTTATCTTGAGGAGGGTGTAGGAGAACAGAGAGGACTGGATGAATTAGTGTTATGCAACTGTAGTGTTGTTAGGCGGGTGGAGTCTTAACAGGAGGATTTATTTATGCCTGTTTTTTTTTTTTAGTTTTTTTTCCTACAAAAATCCACTCTGACACTGCATGATAATCCTCTAAAGGTGCCGTCATGAAGCTCTGCATGACAGGGCGCATCAAAACCGTCATCGTTCCAAAGCCAAACCTTTAAATAAAAGAGCACTGTGCGCATGACGTGCATAAGCATGAGAGCTCGGTTCACACCGGAGTCACGGTAATTACAAACCAGCTGAGCGAGCCAGCCCCTGCCCCCCCGTCGTAGCAGCACATATGCGTCTGCTGGTGCCTTTAACACGGCGACAACGTTAAACTGCTTCAGCTCTCAGCGTGCAAAAAGAAACAGAGCTGGATAATTTGCGGAGCACAATGCACATCTCACTCCACCCAGCAGTGTCATCTTTCAATCTGAGGTTTCACGCTCGCCCTTGGAAGTGGCCCCGGCCACATTTCCATCTGTGTATCCATGAAAGTTGCATGCTTTTTTTTCTAATTCCCTCGCAGATGCGAAAGTGTGCGCCGAGCTGGCTGAACGTCGACGACGCTGATTATACCACAATGGGGACGCTGACTGATGGCCTAGTAAATTGTTAATTAGACAGAGCAGAAGCCGCTCTTAAATTAGACACATGAATGGAGCCGTTGTCAGCCTTATAAGTCAACCTTGCCCTGCTCCTCGTCTTCCAGGCTGCTGTGCGGCTCAGACAGATAAAGTGGCTGACTGATTCTGGATGAGAGTACAGTCATTGATCACAGTATAAGGAGGGTTGGTGCAACTTATCAACACATAAAAGCACAGGTAGGGGCTGCCAATGTGTTTGGTTTTCAATTAAAACTTCCTGTTCGATGACTAATCAAACAGGAACGTATCTGAAACTACCAATCATTCAACAAATTTTTGGCTTTAGAGGTTAAGCTTTTGTTTCTAACTACCAACTAAGAGGATGAAAACCTATAACTGGGAGTACAAAGTGCCTTTTATACTTCAAATAATATCAAAAAACAATCTCATACTGATGGATAGATATTTGGATTAAGTAAAGTACAATGTATAGTGAACAGGTGAAAATACAAACCAGAATTCATTCATATATGTAGAGCAACTAACTAAAGTTGCAATCAAGTTGATACAAAGAAATACTGCAAGATGATTTGATTGAGCTCTAAACAATTTAGTAATACTTCTAAAAGTTGCTCTAATTCAGTGATATCCAACCTGTGGGGCACGGCCCCCTGGTGGGCCGCAGAGGTATTTCAAGTGGGCCCCCAAACCATTTGCAAAATGGTAAGACTTTAGTAGAAGAAGATGAATACGGAATACATTTTTAAATGCTAAAATCCAGTTACATTTAAAAGTATGTTACAAATTTTGAATATTTATACATAAGCAAAGTGCTCTGAAAAGGTATTATATGGCCTCCACATCTGTGAGGTTGGGAGAATTTTTGAGACTTGAAAGTGGACCCTGAGTTGGAAAAGGTTGGGAACCACTGCTCAGGTCTTGAAATCACCTGTTTGCCAATTCAAGGGCACAGCTGACATGACTAACAAGTGGTTACATTAACTGTTAGCAAAGAGGCTAAATGCTGCACAAACTGTACTGTTTAGCCTGAAGCTAGGTTGACCAAAGTTTGGCATTTTAAATACGCTAACAGGGAATGAAACTACATAAAATCTAATCCGACCTCCCACGCTTCCATTTCCCTCATGCTTTTAAAATTACCGTTACTCTCATATGATTTGGAGTGATAAAATTCAAACAGCTCCTTAAAGAGGAAAATATGACCTTTACGGTGGTATTAAGGGTATTAAAATGCCTCAATCACAGGCAATTATTGATTAAATCTGTTTGGATTACCGTAACTCTTCAAAAATTCGGGCAAGCAAAAAATTTAAAATAATCCCTGAAAGAATAGAAGACGAGCTTTCCAGACATGATTTCTGGCTCTTTTATGAGTAAAATAACAAAAGAAAGTCCAGTTGGTCTGTTTGTTGATGAGGGGATATGATTCAGTATTCTGCTACATAAACTAATACTTGATGTCACAGAGACTTTGTCCATATATCTATATCGGTGCCTGGATTGCAGGACAGGATCTTTCGCCACTTTTCCAAATCAGAGAAAAATGAAGCCCTGTAGCTTCAGTAAGAAATCTTGATACCTGTTGACGTTGTTATATGTACATTTCCCGTAAAGTTTCAATAAAAATCTCCTACCTCTTCTCATGAAATGACAACATGGTTTATTCTTGGTAGATAAAGTGAATTTCTTCACAAAAAAAGGTTTTTAATCCATTTTAAACATATATATGTGTGAAAATTAAACCGCAATTGATACATGCAAATTACCATAATTCATGAGAAGATATAAAATATTTCAGTCCAACTTTAAAAGTAACTGTGTATTTGATTTAGCAACAGAATAGTTATGTGTATGTAAAAGCTTTCAAAGTCTGACATATGAATTGTAAATGTCTTGTCCTTAACATTAAATAAACTTCTAATCTTGCCTCTTCATCGTGGTTGAATAGTGCCTGTGTTTGTGTTTATCAGAAAGACTCGACAGCTTGATGGTAGCAACAAGGCAGGTCCATCAATACTTGGCTTGAGTACACATAGAGGGCATTTTGGTATAATTGACACAACATTTGGTTGACATATGACCTCATCTGAAGTCTGCTCTCACTCAGTATTGGCTGCTCCAGCCTTCACAGCAGGACTCTTTAAAGTCCGGCCAAATATTTTGGAGAATTCGGAGGTTTTATTCTCCTGCACGGATAGTTATATACCTCTGTTATTTTTAGCTGTGTTGAACTCATTAGTGACAGTGACGTAAATTGGACTCTTCAAACCCTCTCATCGTTCAGCGTGAGTCTGCCTGTTGTTGTGATTAGTCTGCAGGCTCGACAGATGGAAGTCTGTTTTGATACAGCGTCTTACTCAATCCTCAAAATGTTGAGGTACTCAGGTAACCCAAAGGGGTCATCTGTCTCTACAGAAAGATCTTCCTCTCCTCCTTCTTTATCTCCTTTAAAGGACAACTTCACAAGGACTCAGTGACTTGCATAAAACCTGCATATATGTGTTTTTTGTTTGTTTTTTTACTGTGAAGGACGAAGACTGTACGGTGAGTTCAGAGTCTGCATATTTCATCAGACTTTCAAAGGGTCCTTCTGCAGCGTGGGGTGAAAGAAAAATGCACCTTGAGATGACAGAGTCAGGAGCTCTCTTAATGACAGAGCAGGTGGCCCACTCAGACAGACAGGCTAGACTAACGGGATGGATCGAAAGAGGGCTGGATGGGTTGATGGATGGATGGATGGAGAGGTGAGTAGATGGAGGGACTGGGTAGATGGATGGATATCTGGTCGATGGGTACATAGATGGATAACCCAGGGTAGATAGATAGATGGATAGAGTTACAATTGATGGTATTTCGACCAAAAATGCAGAAAATTGCCTCTTTTTTCCCTCCAGTAAACAGACACCTTTGCATAATGAGGCTGTTATCAGTAGGTTGCACTTGTGATGGATGGCCTACAAACCATGATTAACTGATTCCTGTCATTTGCACATCCTTCAACCATCCCTTTGTGCTCCAAAAAGGTTGTGTTTATCATCTTTGAAGAGCTTATATTGAAACAAAAAAAAATCAAACCTGTTCAATTGTAAATGGTGCATGGGTCTGTCATTAAAGAGGGGGTATTGTGTTTCTTGTTTGGCATTTATTCTGCCCCTCTGCTACCTCTTCAGTGAGGTAACATGATCCACAGCTCAAAAAAGCCCTATTTTTCTCTCACTAGTATATTCGTTACCCGTATTACACGGCTCACCCCCTTCACTCTGATTGGCCAGCCCTCTCAAGGCGTGTAAGGGGCATGGCTAATGGCAGACCTTGGTGTGATGATGTCATCTTCTTGTGAAGTTTACAGACAAATTCAGATATTTAAACAACGTGAATTTGCAAAGGTTTGAAAATCAAGGTGCCAAACTGTATTGGGTGTCCCAGTCTAATCCTGATGTTGAGCATTGGTCTGATATCAGCAAAAATATGAATACTGGATCACATCAGCCTTCATATAAAATTTCCAAAACAAACACTCCAAAACAAGCAGTTAATTCCAGGCTCTGCTTTATAATAGATTACAAGATTATATAATACCAAAGTAAACATGACCCTGTTAATTTCATATAATTAATGTGTATGTTAATTTGCATTTAAGCCCAAATTGAACTTCATTAACAGTCAATCATTTACTGTAGATTTTTACTTGTTGAGTTTTTTTATTTTATGGAGAAGTGACCAGATAAGATCTGGGTCCAGACTTCAAGTGCTTCAAATTTTTATTTATTTATGTCTAGAAATATCTAAACCCATTTACCAATTTCATATTTATTTACCTTTGAATGCTATAAAATGACGCTGATGCATTACAGCTACTTTTTGTACACAGAAATTCACAGGGGAAATCGAAAAATGATCAGATTTATAAGCAGAATCGAGAACACTTTACTTGAAAGGGTATACATAAGACTGACATAACACTGTCATAAACATAACATGATGTCTGTCATTAAGATGACGTGGCTTTATTCATGTTTATAAATGTTGTCATTAAATGTCATTCGAGGAATTATGTCACCTTTTATGCAAAGTCATCATTGTTTGGGGATGTCTTTGATATAACAACTTGACTTTGTTGGCAAAACAGTGGCAGATTATGTCATCTTTGTAAATATCAAGTTGTTATATCAAATACAGCCCCAAATGACACTTGGTGACAAAACTTAATAACATGCATCAAGCCTCCTTTATTTAATAATGGATGTAATGTCATTTTTATGACAGTGTTATGTCAGTCTTATGTATACCCCTTCAAATAAAGTGTTACCGCAGAATCAATAAGAGCATTGGTATCATTAAAATCTCATCAATACCCGTTCCTAGTCATGTGGCAGTATTTTTCTTCAAAGTCCAAAAAGGACGCTGCAGCTGAGCGCAAAACAAGTTTCCCGTGGTGGCACTGAAATGAGGATGTTTAATACATTTAAACTAAAAACATTCCCTTAGACTGGTGTTGGTAGCAGCCAATAAGCAAGGCTACAATATCGGTATCGTATCATAAATGAAAAGGTTGTATTAGGACACCTTAACTTAAATGGCGCCTGACAAGAAGTGGTGCCCCCTGCAGGCCATCAAATAGACTGCAAGCTTGTCTTCACTTTACTTCATATACTGGAGTGCTCATGCTAACAAATATTTCATTTTCTTTCTTTTAAATCTCAATTTAATTGAAGAGAGATGTGCAGTATGAGTTAAGTCCCCTGGAGAGACCTTGAAGTGATAAATAGACGGATCCTTCTCAGAAACCCACTGACAGATTGTGTCTTCCTGCAGCCACATTGCAACACATTCACAGCAGCAATGTGTCTCCCCGCGAGCTCGCCTGGTTGTTCGCAGCTGAAATATGTATGGGAAGCCCTTCAAAGGAAATAGGTCGTCACTTCTCGGCTCAGGGGAAATTGATCTGTAATAGATGTGAAAGCTCATTCCGGAGGTGCTAAACATATATAATATATACCTGCTCCGGTGGCTTTACACAAAAGTACCACAAATTTTACGTGGCAGATAGAACTTTCTTTCATACACAAATCAATGTCCTCAATGGCAGGTGGGAGTAAAAGGATTTGTCGAGAGGTGAATGCACAATCCTGCAACCGCTGCAGGAGCAAAGGAAGAGCGTCCAAACACGCTCGCACACACACTGTAAAAGTTGAATCGATGATGATCCCACTCGTCTGCTACAGTAAGGTTGCCCTTTGACCTCTGCTTTGGAGGAACAACACTATTGTTTATCTTCTTGTAATTGGAAAGAGCTGCCCTTGCAGAGCGTAATACAGTACGAGAGCAAGGTAACTCACTCCACGCTCAGAGACGACTTCAGTATTCAGAGAAGTTGATGTGAATCTCACTCATCTCCGGGGCTTGAAATAGGTCATTCTTATTAAAATGCAAATCTGACAAGCGCATTTCATTGGTGCTCGCTTTTTGTCCCTGTGGATTGTGTGTTGAATACTCATTCCCTCCATTCCTTCACTGCCTTTCCTTCACCCTCAACATCTTCCACCCCCCCACCTCACCCCTCCCACATTGTGTTGGTCATTCTTCTCCGTCTAATTCGATTACGGTCTCGTTCACATTGTCGCTCATCTTTCCGTCTTCACTCTCAGGTGTAAATGCTGATTATCTCGTGTAGATATCAGGCCACAGCAAATTAAATGTGACCGCAGCTAGTCTGCCAGGACGTCCATTATAATGATATCTGTAATCTGCTGGGCTCAGGGGAGGAAAGAGGGGGGAGGGGGGAGGGGTGGGAAGATGGAGGGATGATGATGATGATGTGGAGGGGAGATCAGCAAGTATCTGGTTGCTGTAGGAGGAGAGTGGTTGACATGGATTTCCATGCACTGATGAGGTTCGTGAGGACGACAGGACCATATGTCAACTCTGGGTTTAAATCCCACGAACTAGAGAAGCACACGGGGCTGAAATATCAAAAGCCAAGGTCACGAAGAGTTGTGTACAGTGTGTTGACTTAGGCTTGGGAAGATCTGCTGATCTATGTTTGTCCTTTAACCACAACTTTCGAGCAAACAATTCCCTGTTGCTTTGTTTTTTTTTACCACAGTGTCACACGGACAGTGTTATTCAACATCATAATCCTCGGGATCTCTGTCACGGAACGGTGAGGGATTATCTTCTTCTGATCAGCCACATTGTATTAATCAGTGACTATGTGAGCTGAGTATCGGAGCCAAGACCATCTCAACCATAAAAAAAAATATATAGACCAAATCTGTGTCCCATCACACACTCTGTCACGGCACTAGATGTGATGGATCTGGCAGGTCAGAGTCCTACATATAAGACATGCAAGACTTCAGTTTTTGTCAACTTTACTAAAAGCAAAGAACTGTGAATTTTAATCTTTGAGTCTATGATGCTTTGGGATGAAATATATGAAATAGTTTACATCTTAGGGTCACAAACTACCCAGACCAAATGTATATTGCAACGGTTCCCAACCTGTGGGTCGTGGCCCCCTTGTGGGCCATGAAGGTATCGCAAGTGGGTCGCCGAATAATTTCCAATATAGTGTGATTTTCTCAGACTATAGTATAATTATATAGAGGTACAAGGTACAAATAAACAGAATAATGTTTAAAATGTCAAAACATAGTTCAGTTTTAAAGGGAATTAAAACAGCTCAGATATTCATGTCTGCAAAAAAAAACCTCTAAGAGGGCATGTTATAGCCCAGTATTAAACATGACCTGAAACATAACAACAACCTGAAATATAATGAAGAGAAATGTTATAAAACCCCAAATTGAAAACTTGTCGAAAATGTAACAAAAGTGCTGAGGCCAAAATGTAAAAGAAAAAATACAATAAAGCCCAAAGTGTCATTACTGACCCAAGATGAAACATGTTGTTATATTTTGGGCAAAAAGTTATTATATTTGCGGCTTTGCATCTGTTACATTATTGACCAGTTGTTACATTTTGTATTTTATTAAATTTTGGGTCATTGTTACAAATGGGGTTCCAAAAAAGACATGACACAGCCTTCGTACTTATTGCGTTGAAAGTGGGCCCTGAGTTGGAAAAGGTTGGGAACCACTTGTATATGCACCTATTTTTAACCTGCACAGCTTCTCTAGAGTATACGGTATTGGTTGACCATACATTCCAAGAACAACTGTCAAATATGCAGGACCACCTGTCATTAAAACAAGAAAACCATCCAGCATCATGATGGGTTGTAAGTTGAACCCTTTCTCCCTCAGTAAATTCTCATCACATGACTAAGAGAACACTGTATGTTATTCACTAAAGACTGTGTTAAGGTGATAGTATTCTGAGATAAGCTCAGGCCTGTAAAGTGCAGTCATGGATGAGAGAGCTCGCACCTGGAAACCAGTAAAGCACAAATGGATGAAATGGATGGTGGAATGGGTCACCATTAGAAGAAAAAGGCTGGATGGAGACGTGTTTTTACACCCTCATTTGAAGGTGTATAATGGCGTGTGTGTGTCATCAGTGGTCATTCAGTGGCTAACTACTTAATGACTCAGTGAAGACGGAGATGCTTCATGAAGTCTGCAATAGCTCAGTGTATGGGGACACAGTTATGTGTCACTAAAAATGAGCTTTTTTGGAAACTTTGGTCGAAATGAAGATTTTGGAAAACTCTGGTTTGATGGTTTTTTGTGTACACCAGTAACAAGAGTTTAAATCTCAAACGTAACAGCTTGCGTCATTAAAAGCAGTTGACGTCACACAACTTTTAACTATGATGCAAACACTTCTTGCTTCCCTATTTCTTCAAGTGCATCTTATTGCTTATATTGAAGAGCAAACCTCTTTTTCAATCCAAACATAAAATCCCAGCGCCATGTGAAAATCTGGCAGAATGGGCAGAATGATGGGACTTCATTCTGATTGGCTGGCACAGGTTCCACATCTGGAAAACACTGCCACCTATGGGTCTGGCATGCTTACAGACGTATTTATCCACAGATTTGCCCGGTTACGTGGGTACAAATTTTTTTGTTAACAGTCACATGTGGACAAAAATATTTTTCGAAACTAATGAGGGGAAATGTTTGTATTTGAAAATAACCATATGTGTACAAGGTCAAAAATGACCACCAAAAGAACCCTAGAGGCTAAAACTATGATATAATAACCATATCCTGGCATATATTGTTAAACCATTGTGATTGTACGGTGCAGTAATGTACATGCAGATGATTCAATAATGAGACCTTGACCATTCAAAGTGTCCTTTTCACTCCTCAAGGCCAACACTGGTCTGAAGAACTGCATCACAACAGGAGTCTTTGTTTACCGAGCTGCTCTCACCGCAAGGACTTCAACTGTAAACGACTCTCAGACAAAATCTTCCAAGAAAGAGGAAGAGATGCTTTTTTGGGACTGAGAAAAGATTTCTACCTCTTCTGTCTGAGCTTCTTTGACAGAGAGACAAATTAGGCAGAGTGGAATTTGATTCATCCCGAAGTGTTTGGATGATTATATTAGGAGGCTCAGCAGCAGCAGCAGGAAAAAAACACCAGCGTTCAGATCCTGCACTGTAGAATTTGTACATGATTCATAACATATTAGAGCCCGGCGAAGACCTGCGTTAAAAAAATCCCACAAATCCCCTCTGACATTCAGGAGAAATTGATCTGATGAGTAAAAAGATTGTACTGGGGATATGTTGCTGTCGCCGCAGCGTCAGCTTGGCTCGCTTTCCAAAACCTCTAATCAGAAATAGTGCTTGTTTTCGCATGCCCGTCCATGTTCCCAGCAAAGCCTATCATCACAGCAATTATTCCAGTGAGGGTGATGAGCACTGCCAACACTCCATCTCCGAGCTGTAAACAAATTATGCTGAGGGGTCTTGATGATGTCTGTGTGAAAAAGGAAATAATCTGAAACCAATTCTGATGATCCCGCTGTGGCTCCGCGGGGCCGCAGCCAGCAGCTCCTTATGGGGGGGCGACGCTCTGAGGACACGGGGTGTTGCAACAGTGTCTTCCAGATGCATGGTATTTCTATTTTTTTTATTTCCCCCAAGCTTTATTTACCCATTTCATGTCCCTCATCAGAAGTGTAGACTCCGCTCCACTTGTTTGGATAATGAGTTTTGACAAATCCAGCTTTTTCTCTGCTTGCATAAATCAAAGCTTGAATTTTCCACCTGGCACTTTTCAGAAGTAATTGATGAGGAAACAAATTCAACCATATGCAGCTTTTAATGTAATATAATTCAGCTTGATGTCATTAAGTCAGAAGAGGTTAATTTTACAGTCTGATTTGGTAATTACTCAAACAAGCAGTGGCTTGTGTTTTGATCCACTGCATGTTGGAGCTCTTTTGTTTTGTGGAAAATTTGGCGGTTTTCAATAAATCTTTCAGTGGTTTCTTTCTTTTTTTTTTTTTTGCCACGGGTAATTGACAGGTTATGTTTTCTCCCCCTCCATAGCTCCCTCGGAAGGTATTAGCATATTGAGTTTCGAGCCTGACTGTGAAGCGATTCCCACCATGCCTTTAAAAGGCAGCGCATGAATAGGCGGCGCATTATACCGCAGAGAAATATGAGACAGGAGAGAGAGAGCTTCTTCTGCTTTTCCTCAGCTCATACACACTTCAGTGGGATGAGCACACACATACACACACACACACTCAGACACACTCAGCGGCTTCTTGCAGCCCCCTGCTGCTTGCTGACTCACACAAGGTTTAGGAGGCGGACCATATTTTGAGAAGGGGTGAGTCTTACATGGACTGTTCCCATTTCCCACAGCTAACTTTGGAGAAACAGTCGTGAAATAAGTACACCTTAACCTCCTCGCTTAAGACACCTGAGCCTCCCCAGATTTTTCATCACCTACTCAGCTGTGACGACGAAATTAAGGCTGGAAACTGTCAAATCTGATCAGAGGTTCAGAAATCACACAGGGATTCGGCTGCTTGACTGAAAACAGAAATCAAAATGCTGGAGCGGTTTTCTTTCAAAAGTCAATACCAGACTTTAGATTAACTGTCAACAAGCCAATGTAGCAGAAAATATATTTCTGAGATGGCTAAAAAGTTACCTAATGCTGTGAGAACATTGATTTTTCAGGGCTTTCACCCTCATATCTCAACAAGAGCATTAGGAAAAAGAACTGCACTCACTTTCTGATCTGTAGTTTTCTTTAACAGATATAATGTCTCATTTAAAGCTGTATAAACACATCCTTATAGCCACTGTTTATATTCTATAGATCCATTAACACGTACATATGTGTGAACAGAGAGCATAGAGGTCACATGTCCATGTGTTGACACAAGATATTCCTGGCATCAGCAAATGACAGAAAGAAACCATCACAAGAACACAGAAGAGAGAAAAAAAACAATCAGGTTGACACAGAAATCCACTGAGAATTGTATTTATTCTTTTATTAATATAAACTTAACCAAGAGATCAAATACAACCCCAGTTTTCGTAGCAGTTAAAACTTGTGGGAAATATTTGCAAGATGGTTTGCGAATAGTTTGAATCCTATATTTAATCAGAAGATGTAGAAAAATGCTTCGAATATGAAGATTTTGTCATCTACACTACATAATATCCCGAAAAAATTAATAATTGAGTGACCTCAGGTGCTACGATATTAAAAACAAACACGGCTCTGTAGTGGAAGTCACTGCATTGAGAATACAAATTGCATTCAAACCACCGTCTGTGAAAATAAATGCAACGTAATACTTAACCATGTGAAGAAGAAAACATTTATAGACATGTTTCAGAAATGCCAGTCTCCTCGGGACCCAAGGGCATTTAAGGTGGACTTGGACGAATTGAAAACAAATCAAGCGTTGACAGTCTTTTTGGAAATCATGTATTCTGCTTATTCTTCTCTATAGACAGTGTAAGGGCCATGAATGAATGAATCAACAGTCTAATTATCTTTAAGAGCTTAGATTTATGCACATAACAATAGACACTTTAAATCTTGGAATGCAAGTTCAAACTTTAACATGACTTTTTATAAACATGACCCAGAATTACAAAGGTTTTTTTCAGTTTTTTTAAAAAATGGACTGAGGGGAAGTGGAAATTGTCCTGTAGTCTGATTTATCAAAAACTGGCATTTGTTTTGGAAATCATGGATACCTTGTGAAACACGGAGGTGGATCACTGATGTTTTGGGGATGTGTGAGCTACAAAAGCTCAGGAAACTTGGTCCTAACTGATGAATGAAGGATGAATGCAGCATGTTATCAGAAAATACTGGAGAAAAATTTACACTCATCAGCCCAGAAGCTGCACATGAGACGTACTTGGACGTTTTAACATGACCATGATCCAAAACACAAGGCCAAATCAACCTGCCATTGGCTACAGCAGAAGAAAGTGAAGGTTTTAGAGTGGCCATCTCAGTCTCCTAACCTTGATATCATCGATCCAGTGGGGATAGATCTCAAACCTGCAGTTCATGCAAGACAGCTCAATAATTTACAGGACCTGGAGGCTTTTTGCCAAAAAGAATGGCCAGTTTTACCAAGACCCTCATCCACAACGACCACAAAAATTTCAAGCTGTTATTGATGTTAAAGGGGGAAATACAAGGTATTAAAAACTGGGGGGTGTAAACTTTGGAAAAGGGTCATTTTTCTAGTTTCTGTTGTCATTATGATTTAAAAAGAGTGAACTAAATGTCTTCACCCAACCACAAACCACGAGTGATAAAAAGATTTTTGTGTTACCATTCATATTTTCTGAGAAAAGGCCAAAAAAGCAGAAATTCTGCTGGGAGGTGTTAACTTTCAGGTACAACTGTATGTGTATGTGAACAAAGATTTTTGGAGCAATGTATGCTACCATCCAGACAATGCACCAGCAAAAAGATACAAAACTACATTGTGTTTTATTACAACTGCATGGCTCTGTAGTAGAAGAGTCTTGGTGCCAAACTATCCTTCCTGCAGCTCTGACTTCTCACCTTATTTAAAATATTTGGTGCACAGATATGTAAAATAATGGTGAACATGCACAACTGCAGTGAATTCGGGTTAATAGAGATAATGCACCTGAGTTCACAGACTGGGTAAATGTTGTTTCCAGTTTTCAAGGTTGGTTTCATTAAAACTATATCCACTTTGCTTCAATTGTTCTTTAAGTAAATGTTTGTATAAACAGAGGAGCAGGGTGAGGTAACCATGAAGCATATAATTGGATGCATGCCTTTAAATAGAAGCGACCTGACTAGAATACAATCACAGTCTTTTTCTTTCAAGTGGCACACACAGAAGGAAACAGCCTCCACCTGAATTCAGTGAAGGTGGAAAGAGTGAATTTAAAAAGCAACATGACCTTTCAAGAACAATGCCTCTTTTTAAACTCAGGTAACACTTGAGTATCAGAGGGAAAGAATACCCACTTATAATCAAAATTCTGTCATTTGAACAATACAGTCTTGATAATGTGCACACACTTGTGCAAGTTCGGGAAGAAAATTTCAGCTTTTCTCTATTTTGTCAGTTCGTCATAGACTGTGCTTGAGCTTTTTCAGGTACAGGGCTGTCTTTCAGCTTCCAACCCTCCCCCCATCCACACACACCATAAAGAAGTCTTATATAATAACACTTTAGTCTTTTAAGATCTCTTTTCAGCTGGTAGCGAAACTTCACTGTTTGAAAACGCTCAGCTAAATAGGTCAAGAAATGCCTTCAGAAACTCAGGAGGTCACTCGTGGTATCACAGGATTTCCCGTCTGTGGATGCTATCTGCACACAACGTCCTATTAGAGACCTTTAATTTCAAAAGCGATAGCATCGTGCATTAGAAACCATAAACAGCAATTAGCTTCCTGCAGCGTGAGAGAGCCCTCTGCTTCACCGCCGGCCGGCCAAAGGCAAGGCATTACTCAGCAAATTGAAGCCTGGAGACTGGAAACTTTACTGCAGATGAGCGGATGAAAGCAGATATGGTTTACTGACATGGACTTTATGGGCCTCTCTTCCTCAAAGAAGCATCATTTACTGAATCTGACGGGTTTTTATGGGCTTTGGTGTTTATTGGGAAAACAGTGGCGACCAAAGCCCCAATAATCATGATGTGTTTTGGATCATTTCCCACATCTTTCACTCCTCAAAGACTGTGAATACAAGCTCTGAGTGCAGCTATTGTTATTTCTCTCCATTTTGCTGTGCCCATATTCTTTGTCTCTTTCCTCCCATCTCAAGGATATGTTTACTTTATTATGACAGGGGCATGTCATGAAAAGTTCCTTCTGCTCCACTGACAATAGGCCTTCTTTGTCTGCTCCAGTGGAAACTTATTCCACATTATGTAACCGACATTGAAACAGCTCCTCTTTGAGGATTCCTCTGTCAATACAGCGGCGCTCTAATTACGTCCTTTCATATCAGAGCAGCGAGCGAGCACGGGCTGATATACTTCTGGAGTATGTGATACCTTCTTTATTACTGAATGGGCTCATCCAGCCCGCCCTCTGCCACCCTCCTGCAAACTATCCTCCTGTGCACCACCTTCTCAATGAGATAGAGTCGGAGCAGAGCATATTGGGACTGTATTACAGTATCGACTCCTCATCCACTTAACAGGAGAATCAGCTCCGTTTACGACTAATTAAAGCCATTAAAGGGGGCACCCGCTAATGCATTTCTGCACAGATAACAGAAACACGGGCGGCAGTGGCAGCCAGGCTCATTTTACCGGCAGGTCAAGATGAGTGTAATTAACTGGATATTAAAGTCGCAGCGTGACGCGTTCGTCAGCTCTTAGTCGAGACATGATGGAGGCTGGGGTGCAAAGTCCTGATATGGGTGTCATTGAAACTCTGGAGGATTATTCCTCACACTTCAGACTTTCTTGTTTCTCGTTGAGCTCTCCTCGGGGACTTGGAGGCTAGAAATCAAGTTTGAAATGGAAGTTGGATGAGAGACTTGGACAAACATTGACTTTTTTTTTTTAGCTGAAACGACATATTTGATAACATTATTACCATGTTAGGGATAATAGAATTAGCAGGCTGCGACAACAGATTGAACCGGGGTCTTGTGTTATCCTGGAGGGTTTCTAATCTGCTAAATCCACCTGCTTATTAAACATTATCCTGTTTTTTAAGTAAAAACTGATCAGGAAAAATATGCCATGTGACACAAAAAAATTGATTTCAAAATACATGTATTGATTAAAAATCTAATATAGCTGCTTTTTGTTAATCACATTGAAGAGGTGCCCAACAGTTTCCATCCCAAATCTCAACACTTTTTTTTCACTTTTTATTATCCATTGTTTTGCAGTAGACAACAAAGGTAATGAGTATGTAAATGAATTAAAAAGAGGAAAATAAATGAACAAACAAAACAAAAGGCATATATATGCATGTATGCAGCACATATTTACATTTGCATACATGTATATCCACATACACACACCCACATACGCATAAAAATATAACAAACAAGGGGGTGGGGGGATTTGGGCAGGAATTTAATTACCATTAACCAACTACATTACAGGACCAAAGCATATTATTTTAAGCATATTTTCACATAGAAGGCGAGAACTGTGATTGTTAAGAGCCTTTATGGTTATAGCAGTCCCATTTTTTCCAATACTTCTTTCCCTTTTTTCTGGAGTCGAAGTGAGAGTGTCGACTTTTTCATTAAACAGATGGAGTTAATTGACGACACCAGCCTGAGATAGAGAATGTTTTTTTTTTTAGCTATAAAGCTACAAGGGCTAGGACCATATGCTTTTCTCCTAATTTGGTCCTTTTAAGATTTTTTGAGTGTCCATTTCATTCAAATTGTGGTTCAACAATATTTTAGATTTTTGTGATTTTTCAGTTCATTTTTTTAAAAGTGGTGGAAAAGTTGAATGATGAAGATATTTCAAGCTACATCTTGAGTCATACTTCCCAAAATATTCACATTACATGAGTCGTTTTTCAAGATTTATTCAGCAGCAGTATAAGAAAACCTGCCTTGAAACTTTTATTTTGGAAGAATAAATCAAATTTTTACGCAAATATCAATTTCAAAAATGGTTGAACAAAAAATTGTGATATGTGAATTGTTTTTTGTCCCAGCTACAAAGCTAATTCAGGGACCAATTCAGTCTTTTTCCTAAATCAACTTGTCCTTCCCAAACACATATCCTGTATGTTTTGCTCGCTACTGCTAACTCTTTAAGTTAGCTTCTTGTATCTTTAAAACTACCTCAATGTTCCTGTGCTGATTACCTCATACCCTCCTGTTTTTCCTTCCTTACTGGTCAGATGCTATCCATAAATTTTAAGTTTTGTGTTTTTCAAAGAAAGTTTTGTTGACAGATTTCACCCGCTAACAGATATTAGCTTTATTTTCCCCTCTGCGTCGACTGTCAGAGGTGAAATGCACCAGAAATAGTCAAGTGCGAACAAACAACCAACATTAACATTCAGCCACTTCCTGTTTTGGCTAAGGATCAAGAAGCCTTTCTAATATAAAACAGGCTAACTATAATGTAAGCTAACCTGTTAGCCTCCAACTGCTCGATGCTAATATTTGCTAGTTTTACTTAACAGTTCTTTATAGGTTATTAACTATGTATTTAACTCAGAAATAGCAGTTTTTCTCTTGTTTTTTTAATCACAATTTGTCTGCTGACGTCTTCTAACTCCCTCTGTTTATACCATTTGTAAAACTGGAACAGACTCTGACAGTATTTGAGCCGCTGAGTACTTGGAATGTGACATCAGAGGAAAGCCGCTGCTGTGTGAATATGATTTAAAAAAAAAAAACCTCTCTCATTTGGTTTAATTTATTAATAGGACAATGATAATTCAAGCACGATACATAAACACAAACCTGCAGCAGGTAGAGGTTTGGGTAAACAGTAGACGCAGGTGCTTGAGCGAGAGATGAAAAGCTTGGTTCCAAAGGTATTACAGCCACATATGCTGCTTTCACAGACTCTCATTTGTATTGCAGTATTTGCTGAAACTCTGCCTCACTTTGGAGCTATTCTCAAGAGTGACTCTTGGGGAAAATTACAGGTTACATCACCTGAATTTACATAAAATTGTGTACCGATTAGCTGAGTTTTGTAGCATAATGTGCAAACTTGTTTCTGCTTTACAACATTTTCATTATGTGCAGTTCTAATGGAGGATTATGCAGGTTTAATGCATGAAGGACTTGCATAATGGCTGCGGCTGCACACACGTACTTGTTATTACAGTGCAGACATTATTCCAAAAACAGAGGTTGGCAACAGTCGGGGAGTGAGAAGTGTTTTAAAGCCCACTTGATATACAGACTTTCTATGATGCGAACCATAGAGGAGGAAAATCTATACCCAGTGGTGGAAAGTGATATTGCTCAAGTGCTGGACTGAAGTACAGTTTGAGGTACTTGAGTGGAGTATTGCTGTTTTTTGCTACTTTTTGCATCCACACCAATGCATTACAGGGGATGATACCTGTTTATTCATCCCAGTTTATTTGTTTAAAAGCTGTAGTGGCTTCAAAGATTGTGGATTTGCATGCAAGCTGTAAAACAAAGGATGATGCACCGATCAACAAAATATTTCAGAACCTTCATCAGGATGCAAATGAGAATCGTTTATGACAGTTTGATTGTAGGACTTCAAATTGGCGTCATTTAATTTTATAGCCTGAGCCTGACAACCAGCAAGGACCCCAGCGTAAAAAGCAAAACCCCCCCAAACTGGCCACTGGAGGGGCTAAGATGCCCCAGCTTGACTCAAATGCAAAGGATGTCACAACAAAATTCAGTCACTGTGAACCACTTATGCATCCAGTGTTCTTATACTGATAAGCGGTTCACCATAGTAGTGGGTAAATATATTGGTATCAGTATCGGTCAATACTTGTGTGATGAGATCAATACCTAAAATGATCAGTAAATTGCTTTTTTTCCAAAATATTTCTCTGTTTCTGTCATAGTTTATCTACCAGTATGTGCAAGCTATTTTATCAATATGTTACATTTAATTCTGGAATATGATAATTGTTAACAACCTTGAACATTTAAATGTACTGTTTCACAACACAGTGGAAAAAAAAATTACGTACATGATTATTTTCTGCTTAAAAATTAGTTTCTACTCTCAACCATGAACAGAAACATAAGTTTTGGCAGTTGGTTATTCTTGATTAATTTTGGCACATTTCTTTCTTATGTTAAAAGTATTGATATCAGTATTGATATTGGCGATACTGGTCTTATATTTACTCAGAATCAGATCAATACCAAATTTGTTAGTGTTACACATCACTGCTCCACAGCGCCCCCTAGACGAGAAAACCCACCTCCAAAGCAACTTTGAGTTACAGGCCTGAATTTTTTTGTGCATATCTATCATGCCAAAACCTACAAAAAAGTCTTCTACTACCATAGTGAATTCTGAACGTGAAGAGCAGAAATTTGAGTTCAATGTTTGACTTTGATGATTTATAGGGTGTATATTTCAACAAGCTAGTCATGCATTTTTTTTAATTTTTTTTTTTTTTTACTGTTTTTGGACCATTTTCGAATTGGATTTGTGTTTACTAAACACATTGAAGATGAAAAACTATGGAATGAGTTTTTGTTACTTCATGGGCGTGGCCAGAGTAGGTGACCAAAGCTGATTATTTTTTCCCTAACGTGCAAACCTCATGTCTGGCACCTGACCACAAAGGTACCAGAAAGTGGGACAGTAATGGGGGGACCTGTCCCTGTTTTGGCCAAAGGCAACACCACAAAATGTGTGACGTACCAAGACAAACCGAACTGAACCACTTGGTGGAAAACAGGGCTTTTAACTTTTGCAGCCAGCCTCTAGTGGACAACCTAGGAACTGCAGTATCCAACAAATTCACATCTTAAAACTACAGAAGCTACCATTTGGTGAACCCCTTGCTTGGACAGGTCGAAATCATCTAAACATGGCATTTTAGTTCCTCTTTTAGCTTCAATGTTTCAATTTTGCTCTAAAATGTAATAATAAAACAGAAAAAAGTGGGAAGGTTTCTTTTGATTTGTAGTCCAGTGACCTCAACATGCAAACCTGATTAGATCTTGTGTGCAATATGGAGTCTGGATTGGGATCTAAATGCACAAGTGTGTCACAGCCTGAGTGCATATTTGTCCTTTTTTTTTCTTTCAAAGTAAGGCTCCCCCTGGCAATAGGAAGTCATGGCTTTTTGCTGAAGTAGATCTTTGTGCACATGCAGTGGGCACTTGCAGCTTTAACTAACATTACTTTTTTGCTACTTTCACAGAGAGTTCTGAGCTGAATATGTCTCCCACGACCGTCTGTATCTTCAAAAGTCCAGCCAGACAGTCTGTGCCTCTCTGCAGGGGAGAGTGTTAGAATAAGCAGAAATGACACAGATAAATATGCAGGGTCCAGATGTAGATTAAAAACACAAAACAAAGTCTGTTTTTTCCTGCCATAAGGAGCAAGATGAAAGCAGCGGGCTTTAAGAGTTCCTCCACCTAAGGTAAGCTGTTGCTAAGCTGAGTCTGCAGTTATCTCTCATCCACTGTGCTGAATACAGGAAGAGGGGAAAGGGAAGGGAAAATAAGGGCTCGGCATTCTGTTGCCAGATTGACTCCATCTTCAAAGAGATATTAACATAGCGCCAGTTTCCCTTTTATCTTCCTTTAATTTCAAGGATGCCAGCCCAAATTAAAATGCAATGCAGCTGGAATGAAAGCTAAAATGTTAGAGACACAAAGGAAGACGAGAAGGAAGGAAGGAAACGGGGGGAATAAGACATGCATCTTAAAGAAAGAGAACATCTTGGATCATATTTTCTCCCCCTGAAAACATCCTGTTTCTGTGCAAGTGTTATCTCTGACGTCCCAGCAGTCTAAATATTAGAAAACCAACAGACTAATCAGAGGGACTCCGACTGAGGAGATGAGATCCTGGAAGCAAACAAGTTAGTTGCAGGTTTAGTAATTCAATTACAGAACAGTCAGGTCCATTAAGATTCAGCTTCAATCAGATTAGATCTGCATGAAATTTGAGCAATGCTGAATGAGTCTCTCAGAGCTGGATTCTTGTTTCCATACTCATGTTATGGATTTATTCCAGGAGTGGTAAACCTATCGGCACATTAATAACACTGAATATCAATATTTGCCAGGACTGGTTGGTTTGTGAATCCCCCTGTGACGGCGCCGTTTCACCATCAGGCTCCTCAAACGCTCTTTAATGACTGCTCTTACATCTCTGCGACAGAAATTCCAGTCCTGCAGCTATTCACCAAACTGTTTGTTAGAAATGAGCGTCTGATGAGGCAATGCTGCCGCTAAATGTGGTGTGGAAATTAAAGAGTTAGCCGAGCGCAACGATATGAATACCAAATAAGGCTTTTAAATAACGGCCATTTGAGGCAGCGTGAGCTTCCTTCAGGCTGCTTCACATCAGAAGTGACATAGAAACAAACTACTGTTGCCAAACTTTGCCACATATTGAGAACTTATTGCAAGCCCTGCAATGACGGCCACAATTGGGAAAATGCTCAAATAAACTAACTTGAAATAAACCCAGAAAAAAAAGCAAAGGAGCCATTTAAAGCCCATGTTTCTAAAGATGATTATAAAATCTGCAGGGCAAAAACAGAAATCTAAGCAAGTGTTTATGTCTTATTTTCACAAAGAAATGTCTATTACACTTAATATGAGCCTCATTCAAAAGAAAAATGTCTCATTCCAAGATATTAAAAGACAGAAATCGATGCCTGAATTGTTCATAACAAGTAAGAAAAACCTCCAACAATGGGGTAAGAAAAAAAATTACCTGTTTAGTTTCTTCTATAAAGACATTTTTACTTAGAGAAACTCGACAGGCAGATCTTTCTCACCTTCGCAGAGACTTTTTTTTCTCTCTTTACATCTAGGTGTCTTTTAGTCTTTTAATACTTAAGTGACCCTGCAGGACTATGAGGGACTCCCTTAGTTCATCCTGATTGGCCAGTTTTGGGATCAGGGGCAAGAAAGCAGGAAGAAGGAGCAAATAGAGGCAGTGTGGGGGGAAAATGGAGGTGAAGAAAGACTGTCCAGTTAGCTAACCAGCTAGTTTGTGATCACCAGCTTTTGTTGTTTTAGACACACATCCAACCCCATTAATTGCTCATTCAAAAGGGCAATAAACCCGGTTTTCTGGTTTAGAGCCAGCACCGTCTCTTTGCCATTCTACATGTTAGTCCTTGCAATGTCGGACAACAAACACTACAATACCTTTAAAAAAGACATTTTTCTTGGACTTATTGGGTGAATGTGGCTAATAAGACATTTCTATTTTAAATAAGACACAAACACTGGCTTTGATTTCAGTTTTTTGCATGTGTAGAATTTGGCATTTAAACATGAGGCTTAATGAGGGTTCTTTGGCTTTTGCAGCCAGCCTCTAGTGGACAACCTAGGAACTGCAGTATTCAACAACTTTACATACATGGCTTTATTGTAACTAATTATCTTCACTGAGTCAACTTGATATTTAAACACGGCAGGGTTATGTTAAGTGTTGTTTTTCATTACCACTCTTTCAACCGATCAATGGACTGTGCAAGGACTTCTAACTCCACCTTCTGGGGTCGGATTGGTATCACTACATCTATCTCCCCAGCTGAAGCGTACCAGTGAGTAGAATTTGGCAATTTAATGTGATAATGAGGATTCTTCAGATTTTGCAGCCAGCCTCTAGTGGACAACCTTGGAACTGCAGTATTCAGCAGTTTTACATACACGGCAACCTCTTGCAACTCATCGAAATATGGCACTTTAGTTAGTCCTTTGGCCTCATTGTTTTAAGTTTGCTGAAAATGAGACAATAAATCAAGAAAAAAAGTGTGAAGTTCTCTTTAGCCCCATTTCAACCAAGCAGTCCAGTGTGGACCAGTCCAGTTTGGTTACGATCTGGATCAGTAGGCATTGCATTAGCTGCGTTAGCTGTATAATAGCGTGTACTGTTTCATAATGCTTTTTTCCAAACAAAAAGAACTTTATCTTCACAAAGGCAACAGGAGGTATTAACATAGCCGGGTTCTGCTACGTGTCGTTCTTCATTACCACTTTTTCAACCAATCAATGGACTGCACTAGTTCTAACGCCACCTTCTGGGGTCAGATTGGTATTGGTATGTCCTGCACCCCAGTAGAAGGATACTAAAAAATGGGTTAGTAATGAGGAGACCCCTTGTTTAAGTCCCATACCAAGACAAACTGAACCAAAACACTTGGGAAAACAGGGCTTTTGACTTTTGTAATAATATTAACAATAATCTTTTTTTAACCAGATAAAAACCCATTGAGATCGGTAACTCTTCCACAAGGGTGACCTGGCCAAGAGGTTCCCAGCACATGACATAAAAACAGTTACTCGAAAGTGACAGTAGTGGTGAAAACATATATACAATTTGGAAATATGTAAGTGTTTTCAATAAGAAGTGTGGGGGCTGGAACACAAACTACAAATAATGCCTGGCTACAATTAATGTTGCCGGACCCTAGTGGACAACTTAGGAACTGCAGTATTCAACAATTTTACATCTTAAAAGTACAGAAGTTGCCATTTGGTGAACCTCTTTCACCAGTGGTGAAAATCATCCAAATATGGCACTTTAGTTTCTCCTTTAGTCTCATTGTTTACATTTTGCTCTAAAATGAGATGATCAGAAAAAAAGCATGAAATTCTCTTTGATTTGGTGAATCTGGTGACCAGTTCTTGTGATATGCGTCACGCCTTTTATCAGATGGCCCCTCTTGTCTCTTTCCTGATCCTGTCCCGAGAACACAGCCTGGCCTGACTTGTGATCTCGGGTCTTTCAACAGCCGCACATGTTGCTCACTTTGAATCTTCGCCATGGAAAATGTCAACAAAGGCTGTTTCGGCGGCCTGCTGTTACTCTTTGACACCTTCCCTGCGGCAGTGCTTACTTACATAAAAATAACTATATGACTTCCCTGTGGCCTTGTTTGCTTGTGTGGGTCACATAAAAGGCATCAAATTAATTTAACTCTATTTCATATCCAGATAAAAACTCCCAACAGGAGCCTTGAGCTAAAAAAAAAAAGTAGTTTTGATGTCTGAACCAAGCCAAGTCGCTTTGTGAAACTTAGGGCTTGCATTGGCAGCAACTTCAGACTTGGAAATTCCTTAAACACCATTAAAAAAATAATGATAATATCTCTCCTTTGCATCATCATGTTTTGTAGCTTAGGGCTGAGACCGAGCTGCAGATGAGTTTTGAGTAAGATCACGTTGAGACGTCTCATTCACCACAGCTCCATTTATATTTCATCAACCTTGTGTTTCTCTCAAAGTTTCTCTCAAAACTTGTAGTAAATTTCAACCGTGTCCCCTCAGCAGGGGCGTACCTCCCTCTCTCTCCTCTCTGAGGACCAGGCTGGCAGCATAATGCAAGAGATCGAGTGTCACATCACTTCCTGAGCTTTTTTCAGAGAAAGATTCCAGCTCCTGTTTCTCCCCCCATGCGACGATGCTGTCATCCACATCGCATGTTTAAGATAAAACAGGGAATAAGGGATGTTGGAGACGGTGTAGCGGGGCCGGCGATGGCACGGAAGATCAGACTGCAGTAGAGAACTACGGGAACTGAGGAAGACCGAGAAAGGGTGAGGCATGCATACTAATGGCGCCCTCTGGATTCCTGTATCTCTTTCACTTCTCGGCATAGAGTTCCTCTCTTTAACTTCTCTATCTCCCATAGAAGTCCCTCACTGAAGCACCTTTTTCTCCTTTCTCTGCCATCAATTTGTCATTCCCCCCTGACTCTCTTTACTTCAGTGTCAACCCCACAGAGGTCTCTGCAGTACAGAGAAGTCATTTACCTGTGTTATATTGTGGGTAATAACTGACAAAGCATATTGACTTGGCTAATTGACTTAGAAATGATGGGTAGTTGGGAGATAAATGGCGGGATGTCTGTGGCGTATTTGTGTCATTATCTGCATACTATACCTCGGTGCATACCTGAGGAGGCGCTCAAATGGCTTATCTGCCTGAGAGGAGGCGATGCAAACAGATGAAAATGACGGATGGCGCTGTCTCGGGGAGGAGGGCGGGTTTTTCAGAGCTCCCATATGGCCGTGCATACTCTTGGTCATATGGTGAGAGTCCGTGCAGGTCTGGAAATTGTATCACGGAGTCAGATGGGTCTGAGATAATGAGCAGGATTTAAAAAAGAACAGCATGTTAGGAAAAATGTAGTGAGGAAAATGGAGATGCCATAGGGTGCATATATAGAAGTAACCTATTTATCATTATTTTCAATATCTAAGCATTTTTTTTTTCTGCAGTTACCAGCATCAAATACAGTTTTTCTTGCATGTGAATGTGCAACCAAGAAGATTAGGATAATGTGATGTATAAATTTGGACTTTGCCTCGGGAATGGTTATAATTTTTTAATTGTATGTTTTAATATTCATATTTTCTGTTTGGAAAATGATAGGGAAAAACAAAACTATTTTCATTTCAAAATTTTAAAAAATGAAAATTGAAATTCAAGGCATTTTGTTAGTGAGAGACACAAAACACTTTAAAAAAAGATTGATGTTCATTTTCTGTTTTCTAAAACACACTATAGGACACACCCCTTAACCCTTTAATGCATGAATTATGAAAGTCAGTGTCAGGATTTTTCCCTTGGGTGTTTTTATTTATCTTAGGGCATGAGAAAAAGTTTTCCTATTTTAAAAAATATATATATTTGTAACCAAGCATTTCACATAAAACATTGTGAACTTAATGCAAATATGATTTTTTTTTTTTTGGTAATTTCATGAATAATCTTTTTTTAATGCTTTGCAAAACATTCCAACTCTCTTTCATCCATTTTAACACTGAAAAATTTATAGTTTATAAGCTTTTTCATCCTCAAATATTGTCTATTACTTTTTAAAAAAATATATAAATATGTTTGGAAAAAAATTGAAAACATTTTTTCAGACCCTAAGAAGAATACAAATATCCTGACACAGGCTAATATGAATTTCCATCACATGAAACGCTGAATTTAGGAGTAAATAACTTTTAAATATGTGTCCACTGTAGTGACCACTGTGTAACACAGGGTTAAAATGTAAACATAATTATCAAAAATGCATTGCACAACATCTATTTCCCTCAACCCAAGGTTTGATTTCACATTTTGTCATTTTGTTTATTTCTCTGGCAACTTACAAATGGAAGTGGAGCAGGAAGAGGTCGACTCTGATTGGCTGTTATCACAGATTTCTGCCATGTTTGATCGATTAAATGTGCTCACAGTTGATCACCATAGTTGATCTCAAATGTATCACGATCACAAATCAAGATTGTATAACCCCCAAACTTTAAGGCAACTTTACACTTTCCAAACTTTGAGAACCAAGGTGGAAAAAAATACATATAAACTGACAGTATTGTCATTTTTTTGGATTATAAATGTATGAATGTGAGCCCAGAACACTCACAGTTCAATGCCGCAATTGTTTTTGTCTCACATGGAGCCGAACAACCATTCAAATATGTCAGGAACAAGCAGACATCGCGCCAGCATCACAGCAAAAACAGAGCTGTAAATCCAAAATGAATAGTCTCGTTTGTTCATCCTTCCTGTGGGCAGTAAAAAACAGTATCCCTACACACCAGGGCGGTTATTAAAAGCACAATCATCAAGCGTCACTGCGAGGCAAAGCACAAATGTTTTGAGCCATCATACCCACTCAAATCCAAACAGAAAATAATGAGCCAGGAGCCAAATATTATTAACCCAGCCACAGTCATTCACTGCCCGGCAACGGGCTAACGAATGTTGAGACAATGCCTGAGACAATTTCAGCTTAGATTTGAAATGTCAGGGCGAGCTCAAGCTCTCTTCAATTACTAAACAACAGAAGAGCTTGAGTGGGAAACACAGGGGGAGGAATAAGCAGGTGTTAAAGCTGCTTAATCTCAATGTGCAGAGTTTGCATCTTTACAAAAGCTCTTTATGTATTTTGTATTAAATGCTTACCTTACTTTACACTAAACAAGAACAGAACCTTTATTTTCTGCTTACTGTTTCATTATGAGAGTGCACTCCTCTGCATGATGGGCTCACCGGAGTTTCAAAGAATCCTCAGTAATATATAAGTGCTTTTCAAATTCAACAACAGTATTGCAGTGGAAGAAAGTCAAAATAGCTGACAACTTCATCTTCTGAGCAGAGTAGTATCCCAGGAGAAGAATAGCATGTATAGGAAATATGACTAATGGCTGACAATTGTTCTGATTTTCCTGTCTTGGAACTACTAGTGTTCATTTTTCCTCCTCAAGATCAAGCAGAAGAGTATGATGATCATGGAGATTATACATACCACCAAGCCAAACAACATGCTTCTACAGTGCTAACACCAGTGAGCATGGTGATGCTAAGGTTAGCTCTGCAAAAACAAAGAGATACGCCATCCAAACAGCCAAGACTTGTTTTCAAACACTGTCGGCTTCACCAACCAAGAACCAAGAAGAATTAAAGAGGCAAATTGAAGGGTCCGTATGTGGGAACTTTAACACTAGAACCATGGTCTCGGCCAATCCTGCGATCGATTTTAATATAGGTCACACTTAGGGGGCATGAAATATCAATCTGGGCATTTTCACAGGTGAGAAAACAAACCCTCGTAAATAGGGATGGGTATGGAAAACCAGTTCCTGTTAAGAATCAATAAGAAATGGTTCAGTCCAACGATATTGATAGCATTTTTGCTTTACAATCCCCTTATCAATTATCGTTTCCACCACTGGAGATACTATCAGCTGTGAAAGATTAAATAAGATTAAAGATTAAATAAAGATTAAATTTTAAATAAGAACTGTTTAGCTTGTACTACTGACACATGTTCAGAGATCTAAGTTCCTGTGACTTTCGTATTTATTCACTTAAAACTCAAAACTCCGGGTAAAACACGTGAAGCTACCTTTTGAAAATTTACAGGAGGAATTAATAAAGAATCAGACTGATAAGCGAGATTGATAATGGTATTGGTATTGATAAAAACTTATCATTACCCATCCCTACTCAGAAATAAACCCCTGAGATCTTTATCCTTCTGCAGCCTCAACATCCTCCCAGTTTGCTTGACCACTATGGGGTCCAGAGCTTTCAATCATTCTGTTTCTCCATCAAAAACCCAACTCACATCCACGACACTGACTCATTGACTCATTGGCTATTTTCAAATCTCGCCTCAAAACCATCTATTCCACCTACTCCAACTGCAATCCACTTTATCTTTTTAATTAATTTCTTATACACATTCATATTTACTCAACTATTATTGAAGTGTTTAAACCATGTTTTGTACAGTGTCCTTGGTTGCCTTGAAAGGTTCCTTAAATAAAATGTAATATTATTATCATGACTAAAGATGATGGTCACTCTGGCCTTGGAGATGCTGAAAGCTTTTAAATGGTGATGAGTCAGATGCTGAAGCTAAGTCAGAAATAAATGTTTAATCAAATGTGTATAAATATATGCTAGTGTTATTCCATATTCTCTCTCTCTCTCTCTCTCTCTCTCTCTCTATCTCCGATTACATCAAAGATGTGTGAATCTTGTGATGAGATGCTCAGAAAGACTGGTTACAAGGCTTTGAAATTAGTTGTCATGGCGATTCTAGAAGTGATGAAGTTCTGGCGTCTTTAGCATAAATAAGCTGAAGCTGAACAGCAGCACTTATGTTGTTCATAACACAGTAACTCAGATATAACCCAGTTCCCTTTTAATAGAAACTACTATTTTTCGCATATAGATGATACAATTGCCAAGCTACTTCAAAATATGTGTTCATCAAAATCTTCTCTTACTGGAGAAGAGCCTTCTTCCTAGAGGATTGTGGGAGCTGGAGTCCTACCCTGAGATGGGGTGCATCCTGGACAGGTCAGTGGTTAAATATCAGGGCTGACACAAAAAGACATCAAACCAACTGAGCCAGCAATCACATCCTACTAAATTTATTTAATAGTATTTAAAGAGGGGTATTAGACTTTTTTATATTGTAAATATGGATATAAAATAACAATAATGGGTCCTCTACTTATATTGTAGAATTCAAATGTAGAATTCCCTGAATCTTTCTGTAAACTGCAAAAATTGGCTTTATTCAGGCCTCAAGAAGGCCGGCCAATCAGAGGGAAGGGGGTTGTGGAGCCTCAACAGAGGCTGGAATAAGGGTTTTGTAAAGAGGAAACACCAGAAAGAGAAAAACAGGGATTTTTGAGCAGCAAATCAAGTAAAGATACTATGGGAGTGCCAAAGGAATGAAATACAGGCTAAATAAAAACATGATACCACCTCTTTAAACTGTGGAAGGAGGTTGGTTTAGCTGGTCGAAGCGTGGAAAAACTCAGGAAAAATCTAGAAACTCTAAACAAGAAACTTAAAACCTATATGCCCTCAAGCAAGAGTGCTAATCTCAGTAGCGTGATCCCGATTATACATTTATTTCCCAAAGAACCTTTTGACTGCTGAAAATCCATCCACTTTTTTTACATTTTCAGGATAAAAGTAACTGTCACTGTCACTAGTGCTTAAAGAGGGGTATTAGGCCGTCATATATTGTAACTATCGATACAAAATAACAATGCGGGATCCTTTACTTATTCATGTGTTGTAGAATTTACTTGACTCTTTCTATAAACTGCAATCTTTGCTCTATTCAGGCCACCAGAAGGTTGGCCAATCAGAGGGAAGGGGGTTGTGGAGCCTCAACAGAGGCTAGAATAAGGGTTTTGTAAAACACCAGAAAGAGAAAAGCAGGGATTTTTGAGCTGTAAATCATGTTAAGATACCATGGGAGTGCCAAAGGGATGAAATACAGGCTAAATAAAAACATGATACCCCCTCTTTAAACCGTGGAAGGAGGTTGATGTACCTGGTCAAAGTGCTGGAACTCTAAACAAGAAACTTAAAACCTTTATGCCGTGAAGCAAGAATGCTCATCTTGGTAGCGTGCATTATGCATTTATTTTCCAAAGAACTTTCTGACTACTGAAAATCTATTTTCTTTTTGTAAATTTTCAGGATAAAAATAACTGTCACTGTCACCAAACATCAGGTAGGAATGTCAGTTCTTGAAGACAAAGTAGGCCAGAAGTCAGCACGGGACTTCTTTCTAAACACAACCTCACTATCAACACTCTGCTACGACAGAAGTTTCAGGATTTCCCTGCGATATGAGAGCAGAGTGTTTCTCAGTAGCTCAAAGACACATGTTCAGATTTCAGATGACATCCGTAGTCAACAGGTGCCAGAACAGAACATCTGCCGCTGCTGTGACTCGCCTGCTCTGAAGTCGCCCTGGGGAGCTTGATGCCAGAGCTGGTTTTCGGTTCATCACGCGCCCCGTTTTGCATTTCTGCAAAGTTTGTTATGGCAGATGTGAGCTGTGAATAGAAAGACAGTAGCAGAAGTTATACGAAGAAGAGCTGGGATTTAATATCACGGTTTTTATTCAGGGATGTCTTTTGCGACGGTGTGGGCAGAATACCTTCAGAAAAATCCTTCTGACTTCAGAGCGAGGGGTAAAAAAATCAAAGATGTCCTTTTGGGACTCAGAAAGTGTACAGTTCTCAATCAACACAGCTGTGAAAAACCCAAAAAGTTCTTGAGGGTATCACGACCTCTTGACCTGGCTCCAAATAAGAGAGATGGAAAAAGTCTCCAGTCTGCTCCTTTGGTGCCTATTTAAGGAGCCGCCAGTCTGCTCTCTCTATTTTATCTAAGCAACAGAGCAGCTATTGGAGTCCACATGATTGATGTGCTCTCATCTCTGCGGCTGTCACGCTCGCCTGATGAGCAGATACTTTATCGACTCTGTTTTGGGGAGTGTGTGCAGCCCCCGCTTCTCACAGGAGAGCCTGAGCTGTTTTAGGGAATAAACTCCAAATGTTGACCTCGGCCCTGATCTTCAAAGTGTCGATTTAAGCAGAAGGTCCCATCAGATAAGTTCTCCTTGTGGGATATTAGTCTCGAGGAGAGGGCAGAAACCAACAGACTGTAAGTGCTCAGTGCCAGATCCTATTGACGGAGCAGGAAATACTGGGCTTTGAATAATGGCATTAGCTAAGGTGACAACAGTCCATTGATGTTTCCTTTTGATCTGGAGTCTTCTTTCACCCCTGCCTGTTGGCTCCATTCTCCTGCCAATAATGTCTCTCTAGTTGGCTTTCCTCACAATCCTCTCAAAGGCAAAGAATCCCCTTTGCGTTTGTACACGTATGGAAAAGCCGAACTACTTCAAACACAAACTGGCTGGGTTGTGCATTGGAAAATACAAGCAGATTTCCTCCCGTTGTTTGCTTATCCCCGCTTTGTGCTGTGATATTCAGTTTAGAAGGGGGGGAAAAAATTAAAAACTGTAATCCACAAAGGCTTCCCTTTCCTTGCAATAAGATGATGGCTTTGCATTTCCACTCCTAAGCTCTGCCCAGCAGTATCAGAGGGCAGCCTTCACAGAGGAGATTGTACAACCCGGTGTAATAGGCTACTTCCCCTCTTAGAAAGGGCAGCTGCTTATCTGGTCCATGTAGAATCCTTTACGGCGGACTGATCTGGTGTAGGGACATCTGATCTTGACCTTCATGTCCAGGTCTGTGTCTACCTAACACCTCTGGCAAAGGGAACAAGCACTGGAGTGAGGAATCCATCGCTTTCTTTTGTGAGGAACATGTGCTTTTCTTTCTCCCTGTTGCTGCGTACAGTGTGTGAAGAGGTCGCGGCTAAGACAACTAATTTGTTCTGCAACAGGAAGCAGAATAGGTGTAAGTATCAAGGTTGTTAAATCATAATGAGAAGAGATAAGACGGGAAGTTTGCAACTTTTGATTAGAATGTACTAACTCATTTCACTATATCAGTTTCTGTCACCTTGGCCCCTTTTCTGCAGCGTTTCCTCTTTGATTCCTCGTCTCTACCAGACTGTTTTTTTTGTTCCTATTCAGTCTTGAAAAGAGAATTTTGATGAATGGAATTGTAATTGTAAAATCACTAAACCAAATAAGGAGCTTGTTTTTTTTTTACACAGATTGTTGTTGCATGTAGGCGTTTCTGCCCCAACCAAGAATTGGCCCTCAACAAGCAAATGTTTTGACTGGAAGCCAGCATCGTAAACAGTCAGGGTTTTCCAGTCTTACGACTCTGAGTCTGCAAAGCTTGAAGAATGGAAACATCATAGAGTAACACAGCAATACAACTTCTTCAGACATGCCTGGAAATGTCTGAATGAGATGCAGACTCTGAATGGAAAAAGTGGCTCTAGGTGTGTGCACCGGTCCAGTGTGGAGGTGATAATTGCACTAATTGATTATTTTATCAGCAGAAAATGATTTCCCGGTGTCATCTAAATGTCAAACGCTTTTTGCTTGAACTTCTCTAAATGTCAGGGTTTATTTCTCCCCCATTTCCTAATTTTTGGGCCGGTGAATTAAAGCAGGCTATGAGACAATCACAAGGTTGGTGGTTCAATCCCCAACACCTTCTGTCCACAAGTGTGAAAGTCACTGAACCTCATTCGCTCCAGATGGTTAGGCCAGCGCTTTGCAAGGAAGCACACTTGAATTGGTGTGAGAGAGTGTAAATGGGTGAATGAGCGGCAATTTGTCAAGGCCTGTAGAGAAAAAAGCCAGATAAAGGACGCTGCCTCAACCATTCATAGTCTGGATATTGGTCTTTTGGGTTTGGACTGTTGGTAGAAGAAAATAAGTGATCTCATGGTGTTGGATATGAAAGCTAGTGTTGGTCATTTTTTCCTCATTTATCCACAACAATTCAACATTAAATTAAGATTAGAGCAATGGCTGCATTTGAATTGCTCAAAAGCTGGAATTCAACCAAGTGGCAACCTTCAGTGTGTAAAAATGAAACCAATGAGGAAATATAAAAGACTGCAGTTCCCCCATTTTCAGAGGTTTAATATTTGAAACATTGTAGCACTCATCAATGTCACTTTTTGACAGCCAGTTAATCAGATTTGAGAATGAACAGGCCTCTGATTGTCAACAGCTTTTGCCGAGATCAATATGTGTGTTTAAAAACACCTGCAAACTTAATAGCATGTTCAAAGCTGATTTAATGATGATATGCACCAAATATTGCATCTGTTAATTGCACAATTGATTCCCCTTCTTGAACATGTAGAATATATGCCGGTTTTAAGCACACAGAAAATACTGCAAGGAGAAGATGCACATGTAATCATTTAGCACCCGCAATGTGATTTTTCAAACCTGAAATAGATTGGAGTTTGTGTTTTTGCATCTATATTTGACACATTTGGAAAGCAGGTGCAAACTGGCAGAGCTTTATGCACAAATGGCTGCAGTCATTGTGGAGATAAGGAGACTTAGGTGCAATGACAGATGTGTAAGAGCGAAAAACATTTGGACTGTTAGAAATAAAAACTGTAGAGATATGTCGTGTATCGAGCAATGCGGTTTTTGAGCTAAAGGCTGATTTGGAGCCAGCCACAAAAAAGAAGCATATCTCCTATAGAAAACTCTGCATTTTCTTATGTCTGGATCATGCCAGCACACCAGCACAGTTAGTACCAGCATGTCCCAGAGTACTTTTTCTGGTATGCTGTCCCAAGTGTCTACTGATCATAACATCTCTTCGTATGTAGCAGTAATTGGGTGACATCGCCAAGAATACTTCCATGTTCGACACCAGCTATGACTCACGGGGTGTAGAGTTTGCTGGATTCTACTCACCTTGTGCCAATTGCACATCACACTCAACAAAATCCTTGTAGCTACAGTGGACAATCATAACAGGCCCTCACTAGCAAACTGCATGGTGAATATGGAGACTTTTGACAAAGATTGGAAAGGAATGAAGCTGTTTAATAAGACCAGGGCTCTGGAGCAGTAGTTCCAAACCTTTTTGGCTGTGACCCCAAAATCATTTATCCCAATTAAAGGACAATTGAAGGCACATATAGCAGTAAACAATGTAAATAACCATAGACAAAGATAAGAAACAAACAGCACAAAGTTTAGCGTTACACAGTAAATTTAGTCTACTGCTCTAAATGCCAAAATACAGAATACAGGAAATGAAAATAGAAAACAGATTGCTTGGATACCAAAATAGAGTTATATGTAGCAACAAAATGCTGACAAAATACTACAACATATAGAACACAGTTGTTCAGTGTGTCTTGTTTTAATTGTAAAAAGAACAATAATTTCTGAAGAAAATGTTTTTTTAGGATATATTTTTAATGATTCTTTGATATTTAAGGGGACCTCATTTGGATTCCAGGCGACCCCATGTGGGGCCACGACCCCAAGGTTGAGTAACACTGCTCTAGAGGACGTAATGCCTCCTGAAAAATTCTGCAAGGAAGTGTCTCTGTGTCATTGGTGTAGCCCAACCTACAATGGCTATAAATGGTTTTGAGGGTTGAGAATAGCTCCAGCTCCTGTAAAACTGTGATGATACATTTCCTCACCATTACTGTCATCTCTATTCCGCTGACTGACCCTAAAGGTTTTGGTTTGTCAAACTAGAAACATTTCTCATTAAAAGTTCTTAGCCAGAAATATTTCCAGACAAGTTTTATACCCAGTGCTTTCAGCTGAGGGATGACATTTAGACAAATAAAAGCCCTGCCACATGATGCCTGGGCTTTTACTGTTACAAGCGGCTGTTTTTGTGTACAAATAGGCGATTGATTGAGATTTTGTCCTCTTATCTGCTCATATAATTGCCTAACCAGAGAATAAATCCTTTCTTGACAAGGGGTTGATGATGGGAATTTACCTTGATCGGGGCTTTTGACACAGCGCACTGTGATTTTTTAAAAACAGCATTGATAACCATGTTGGGCTGATGACAGCAAAGCCGCTGCAGTCATTTTGCTGTGATTTCCTTTTTTCCCCCCACCGGCTACTGGGATTAGAGCTGTCAAACCGCAGTGCTTAGCTCTAAACAAAGAGATACAAAAGACAAAACCATTTGAGAACATCTCTCTGGTGGTACAGTGGGGACAGAAGGGCAACTTTTCTCATGAATAAACCCGATCACATTCAGCTGGGAGAGGTTAACGGGACTAAAAAACGAACGACATGAGGAAAAAGAGCACTGTGGACATTTCCCTGCACTGAAAATTGTCATGTATGCTTTCATACTTTATGAAAAAACAGTTCTTCCATAATTAGATGTTCAAAGCGCCCCATGCACTGTTGGACTATTTCCCTTTTATTTCACGGCTGTCACAATTGAGTCATACTTCATAAAAGCCTCATTCATTGAAGTACTATATGTTGAATGTAAATATGGTTTTAGAATTTCTTCATTTGCCTCGTGCTGCTTTCCCAGTGTTGAATCATTGCACTTTATTAAATCAAATCAGCTGCCGGCAATACAAAATGGAGAGTTTCCAAAGCAGAGCAGAAGAAGAAGGTCTATGTAATGGATCACATCTTTTTTTATCTTTCAAATAATGAATCTTTCTATTAATGTAGAGCTGACTTTGATGTTGATCCACAGGCTTCTACACCACGAGCCACGAAGCCTTCTTCTTCTTCTTCTTCTCATTGTGTTCTGTAGCTCCTCTTGACTGTGGGGCATGCCTTTTTTATGGCCTTTGATGCAAAGCTGCTTTATAATTCATCAACACGCTTGTACATCCGGTTGCAGGAAATATTCATGTGCTTGATTCCCCCCTTTCACATCTCTAACTTTATATGTTCATCTTCCTGTGCCTCTGTCTCTGTTTGAACGTTCTGTTCTGTGTGATGTCTTCTTGTGGATGTTGCAGTAATTTATTCATGTTGCTTTGTCAAATTGGACTTGCAAAGTTCTCTTACTGTAAATCAGGGAGTAACTGAACTTTTTTTTTTTCCAAAGAGGGCCACATTTGATTCTGTAAAAATGATCTTTTGTGGAGTTATCCCTTGATACCAGATGATTCTTGGTCAGTTTTTAGTGTTTTGTTAACATTGAAAGCAGACTTTGCTTCTGACCAAGGAAAATGTTCTCCATTAGGGGGCGATATGGGGAAAATATGTCAGGATGTTTAATGACAGGATCAGGACCAGCTAACACCATTTCTGGCCCTAATATTTTTCATCAAGCGCCATTTTTTTTCTCATTTCTGCTTCCTTTCATCACTTTAAACTCTCACATTTCACATCATGAGAATAAAAACACTCATTTAAAGACATCAGCTGTAAGAATTGTTGAGTTTCTGCAGAATGCATACATCTTTAGCTGTACACAGTAAGCTAATGCACAGTCCTAATGTAGTTTATTGGGACATTACTCACATACACGTAATTTAGGACATGATAAATTTTAATGCCATCATTAATACATTGGGAGATTAAAGCTGGTAAATGTTTGAAAATGGACCTTAGACCACAATTGGACCCTTTGCTGGACTTTGGATAAAGTAACCATATGGTCATTGATGTTGATATACTTCCTGAAAGCAAGCTGAGTGAGTGGAAAATGGGACAACCAGGAATCTGATGAAATTATATTTAAATACCACAACGAAAATTGTTTGACCATACAATGAAATTGAAAAAAAAAAATACAAAAATGCTAATTCCCCACACCTTCTTTACCATGCCACCTGATTATGAGCCAATCAGGAGCGAGACTCAGGTCAATTTTATCTCCTCTCATCTGGAGCTAAAAAGAGATTCAGTCATGGTTCAATACAACTATGGTTTTAAAACTATACCCTCTTAATGTGCAAATTAAGCAAACTCTACACAGCATTGAGGTTACTATTTGCACAAACCACACATTGCCATTTATGAAACGTTAAAATTGTACCTTTTATCTGTCATGGTACTCATACTTTTTTTGACTTGTGCTGCACTATCGTCTTGATCTCTTTTGATATTCGTACATTTTATTTATTCTTGAAAACTATACTCTTAACTTCTATATTAATGTTTACTTTCTGTACTAAATGTTCACCAAAGCAACATGGGCCCTTGGGCATCGTAACTTCAATCCTCTGCTTTTGTTCCACATATTGCAGAATTGAAATAGAGTTACCTCAAGCCCTGCAATTGAACCTGATTCCAACACGACAGTCGAGTCCCATAACTGACTTTGAACTGGCGCCAAATTCAGCTCAATATCTGTGACGCTGTTGTTGCAGTTTTATTGAGCTAATGGTCTCATCCCAAGATAGCAGGTTAGCTTCAAGTATGAAGATGATTGAGTTGGTCTTTCCATACAACTATTTATTGTACAAAACTAGATGAAAACCAGATGAAACCAAGTCTCAGTGGTGCTGTATTCGCTTAGCATACATGTTTTACAGAAGTTAAATGTAGACGTAAAACCTTCATGAAATCATCATTAATGAGAATCCTTCACTCGTTCAGAAATATAACAATGACCGACGTCTCTGGGTATAAAAACTTGTACCAGAAACCAAAACCGCCACCTAGTGGTGCTAATTGGTACTGCCATAGTATAACAACATGTAGACTTGGACTGTTGCATAATGTTGCTTGCTTTACAGTGCCCAGTTAGGCTCAAAAGCCAATCACAGTGGTAGTGGTGTTGTCGAAAACATCAGGAGTGAATAGTAAATGGTGTTTAAGCTGGAAATGCCCAACTCTAAAAAGTTCTCCATTGCCATTTACAGCAGTTTGTTATGTTTTAATTTCTGGATTAAAGGTCAGAAATAGCAATTTTCCCAATGTTGATTGTTACAAATTTGAGCTGCAAGGTTTTGTGTCCCTCCCTCTGCTTTAAAAAGCCTCCATACACTCAAAAAAAAAAAGTCACCGACTTAAATTAAATTTAAAATGTCAACTGCCATCTAAATGTAGTACGTGGTTGAAAACAATAACTTTAGGGACAACTAAGTCTAACTTAAAATTATTGCTTTGAACAAACGTAATGCATTTGGCCTGAAGTCAATGTTTAATTTTTTGAGTGTACAACTGTGCTGCACCTACATTCAAGCCCAGTATCTGACAGTAGAGGCTTTAAGATATTTCCTCATCACTCCTCCGTTTTCAGGATGTAGAATAAATCAGCTGGGAGTGCTGAGATTGAAGCAGAGGCACTAAACACAAACAATGTTCTGCTTCTGCTGCGATAAAGTTTCAAACGGCACAGTAAGAGCTGTCTGAGTGAAATATGTTGAGATGAGTATTGCTGTCTTAAAAATAGGCTGAATGAGGCAAGAAAGAAAACTGCTCTCTCTAGTATCAGGAGAATGGACAATTAGAGAAATGTGGAAGATTATACATAAAATAAAGCAGTATCACTGTATGTGGAGGCTATTTTTTGCATGTTGTGTTAAAATCTTTAAAACAGACGTGATGGAGTTAAGATGGAGGCTGCTCCTCTCTCCTCTGTGTTGTTCCTCTGCCAACAGGGACGGTGATGAACACTAGGGGGCAAGCTTAAGCCTTCCTCACCTATCCATAATATATTTAGGCAATTAGATCTGCTCTCTCCTCCTCCATTCTTTGACACTTCACATCGTGTGTGTGCATCACACTCGAATGTGACAGACTGTGAACTCACAGATTTGTTTGGGTGTGGGTCTCCTCGTGCGAGCCGCTTATATTCATCTTAATCCAGAAATAGCATTCATTGGACTATTTAGCATCCTGACTGAGATGAGCTGTTTGGATTCCTGACATCCTAGATTATATATGGATTGCATCTCTGTAATCGTTCCCTCTCTTTCTACCTCTCCCTCTTGCGTCTGTGTTGCACCCTGTTAATGATACACTCGCCTTTCTTGTTTTTGAAACTCCACGTTAAGGTTCTTTTAGTTGCACTGCAGCTGAAATCTCAATCTCTTTCTCCCTCGCTCCTCCGCTATCAAGACTCTCTCCCTCCTTTGCAGTGTCGGCCTCAATTTGCATCATTCCACGCCGCGCTGGTGTCAGCCGGGGCCTCGTGATCAAATCCGAGCAGCTGATGACTGCTTTCATCCCACATTTAGCCGCCTTGCGTCTGTGTAGCTGTTTCCCACAATTCATTGCTGGTTCAGGAGTGGTGCCCGCCTGTGTCTGCTGGTCTGTCTGCCGCTGCGTCGGTCGGTCTGTCTGTTGTTTGTTGCCGGGGATGAGCGAACAGATGGTGCGCTACGTTTTCCCCCTGCTGAGTGTGAGTGCTACAAAGTGCAGCATCATGCAAGATGGGTTTCACTGCAGAAACAGCTTCCAGAGACGATCTTTAACACACTGGAGCCGTATTATCTTTAAAAATAATAATAAAAAAAAATTTAAAGCACATAACCTCCTGATGCATCTTCTTTGACCCTGTGCGGTGCAGCTTTTCACTAATCCTGGAAATGTTTATCCTCATATTACTTCCTATTTCTTCTAAATATTTAATCAAGGATCTTCATAATGCCTCGCTCAAAGTTTCCGTTCAAATTAAAGCTGCAACATTTGAAAAGACTGTCCTTGACTGTTTTCAGAGCATAACTGGTGAATTATTAAGCGCTTCATTAGGGGACCTCTTTGTGCTATAGCTCTCAGTCGTTTGACAGTTCCTGCAGAGAATATCAGCTTCAGCAAAACTCCCAAGGCAACGCTGCTGTAGTTAGAAATATATTAGCAGGAAACTGCCGTCAGTTGGCACATGTAGGCAGGACTTCCCCCCCCAGGAGGATGTAAGTATGGACAGTAACTCTCTGGAGGCTACACTTGCTAAAATATTAACAAGGTGGATGAATTCATTTCACATAAAAGGCTTCATTTAATTTCCTCTCCACTGATATAACCATTTATTGGTGAATTTGGAAATGAATTTGTTCTCTGTATTTCTAGAGTGAGAGCTTGGTTCATTTTGCCAAGTCATTCCCAGTTAGTATTAGACTCCACCAGGGCTGCCTTTTGTCACCGATTCTGTTCATTACTTTTATGGACAGGATTTTTGGGTGCAGCCAAGGGGCGGTGGGAGTCAAGTTCAGGGGTCTTGGGATTCCAGCTCTGCTTTTTTGCAGATGATGTGATCCTGTTGGCCTCTTCGAACACTGACCTTCAGCTTGCACTAGGGTGGTTTGCAGCCAAGTGTGAAGCAGCCAGTAAAGATTTGTACCTTTAAAGGCCCATTTATGCTCCTTTTATGTATGAAAATCTATAGGTTCTGTAGGTAAGGAGGATGCTTTCTTGCATCCTTCACATTGGCATTGCTGTTTATAAATACATAAGAATCAGAAAAAACTTTATTTATCCCCAAGGGGCAATTAGAAGAGCTTGGAGTGGCAAACAAGATGTACACAAAACAGTGAAGTACACAATACAGTAAAGAGCTTATAAAAAAGCAAATTGTGTGCGCTGACAGGCCTGTTGTCAGAATGAGTGGTTGCTTTCACAGGTTAAAAGCAGAAGAATAAATATAAAACTTAAGGAGATCAGTATTTTGCAGCAAATGGCTATTGCACGAAGGGGGCCAAGCATAAAAGCACATCCACCAGGGGGCGCAGTCCAGAGTCAAAGTTTATGACAGCAACAAACTCTAAAACAAACATAGTGACTTAAGGAGGCATTGCTAATGTACCTTGTCCATAAAAGATAAAAATGGGAGGCAGTGTTGTAGGAGGTGATGGTTGTTTGAGGCCGTTAAATACTTTTGAGTTTTTCTTCAAAAGATCCCACCATTGTTATTTCTTCTTCATGTCTCACTAGAGCAACGTATGGGGTAGTAATGGAAACACTGCCCCCGTGGTTCCTGTTGGAACTACTCAGTTTGGCCCTGAAAACCTGCAGAAATTCAGATGAAATAACACAGAGCAGGGACAAAAGGCCTCATCTGTATCTGGATCTGTATTTAACGTTATGCATAAACAGGCTTTTGGTCTCACGACTAGCATACATTGGTTCCGGTTCTGCTTAGATACGGCACCAGCTCAAATAGGTTTCCATTGAAGTGACTGGATCCATTCCGTTTTCTGCTAAATGCCGGAGCTGTGATGCTTAATTTCACTGTAGGAAAGATCAAACTGAACAGGAAGTGGTGCCCGGAAACCATCCATAAAAAGAGCCTGTGACTTTCAAAGTAAAACAAACCATGTCAAAACCAGACCATATTTAGCTTGACTACAAGACAACAAGACAACAAACGAGCATAGTGAGCAGAAACACACCAGGGGTCAACAGGTTTGCGTCTTGCAGCGACATGACTGAAAAGTGACATCTCAATGGAGTGGGAAGCACGGGGACTCCAGCTGTCTGTTCGCCATGCGGCTTGCAGACTGAACAGGAAGCCAGTGTGAGTTGACAATCTAATGCATCTGATGTATTTAAGGTGTGAGGCCGTGATTCTCAGCCGTAAAAGTGTGGATTGCCCACAACTGGTTAGGATGGAGTCTTTGCCCAAAGTAGGAGGTCTAGCTTATAAGTAAGGGGATTAGGAGCAAGAGACTGATAGATTGGGGCATCGTTGGCAGTGATGTGTATGCTATACTGGTTCATTGTGGTGAAGAGAGAGCTGAGCCAGAAGGCAAGACTCTTAATGTACCAGTCAATCTATGTTCCAACCCTCAACTATGGTCACAAGCTGTGGGTAGTGATCGAAAGGACAAGATGAGGTAGTACCAGCACCTGGTGGTGACGCTTCTCTTGGGAGGTGTATTGAGCTTACCCACCTGGGAGGAGACCCCGGGGTAGACCCAGGACACTCTGGAGAGGTTATATTTCTCACTTGGCCTTGGAAAGCCTTGGTATTCCCTCAAAGAAGTGAGTAGAAGTGGCGAGGGACAGGGGTCATTGGTCTTTGCAGATGACAGTGCTATCCCCGTGACCCTGATATGTGGTGGAAAAGGGATGGATGGATGGATGGATGGATGGATGGAAAATAATGTTATGCCAAACTGTGCCACTCACTAGAAAAGTGCATCTTTCCCTGCTAATGAATGAGTTGTGATTGGACCAAAGCCAAGCACTCAGAAGCCAAGATTAAAACTCTGCTCTTGCTAATCATAACAAAAGCCATGGGATTAGTCATTGGAGATGGAGTCAAGGTCCTTGCCCACACGGTTAATTGAGCTCTTATCTTGGCCCTGCCGGTAATGCCATTAATCATAAATAATCTGTCATGTTCAGGAGAAAGTGCGGACGCTCCAGAGCTTTGTTTTCAGAAGCCGGTGTGGGTGTCGTGGGAAGATTAGTCCATCGAGGTGTTCTGGACTCTGCAGAGAGGTGATACAAAAGTGATTTGTTGCCTTTTTATGATCACATTTGTGCTGGATTCATTGCAGCACAAGCCTCTTTTCTTGCTTTCTGCCGGCTGCTGAGACTAATGATAATCTGCGGGAGCATGATTTGTTGCTCAGAGCAGACGCGGAGCCTCAATTTTCTTGTTTGCTCTTCTTTACCGGAGGCGGTTTACCATAGATATAGCCAACAAAAAGTGGAAGAGCAAACATTATGTATTGTTAACCACTTCAGTTGCTGCACAGCTTTTCCTCAATGCTCCAGTGGAAACCCACTGGATTTCCACACCTGTGAAACTACTCGCTCTGTATTGTCTGCCTCTGAGCTGTTTTCCTCTTATAAAAAAAATGGAAGTTTAACCACATGCTGTTGTCTCATGACCTATCGATTGAGGAGATTTTCCCCAGGAGACGCTAAAACCATCAGCTTTCGTGCTCCAGTTTCAAATCACACATAACTTTAATTACCGGCATATGATGAGGTCTACGAGAACGCTCTAAAACATGAGCACTCGCATCAGTGTGTGCTTGTAAATTAGCATGACAGTTGCAGGGTGCTGCGACGGGAGTAAGGAGGAGGCGGCGGCAGCAGAGACAAGGTTACGAGCTCGGGAGATTGATTGAAATCCCCAATGTCAGGTGATGACTGCTCAGGTGATGGCTGTAGAGCCTCAAAGCAGAAAGGAGACAGAGAAACTTTGGTGGTTTTATTACGAGAGGAGCATCAGGAGTGTTTGTACCGTGCTGTCTGTTTCTTTCTTGTTTCATGTCAGGGATGCGTGTCACATGCAGCAGAGAGAGCAAATGAGCATGACGTGAAGAGACACAAGCACAAACCCACTAACTGCATCTCAAAACAGACAGATGAGTAAATGATCTGTCATGTATGTAAAAAGAGGCAGTGAATCAAAGATATCCAGTGAGAGCAGTAGAGATAACTGGAAAACTTAAAGCCAGGGTGTCCAAACTTTTTAAAAAACATTTTTCTTTATCATCTTTTCTGTTTCTGAACAAAGAAAATGTTCTCCACTAGGGGGCGATATGGGGAAATAGGGCTGCACGATACGGCCTAAAACCAATACCTCAATATGTTTTGGCTATGTCCCAATACACAATATATATTTCTGTATTTTGAGTTCTCCTGGAAATGACCATATTAAACATTCAGTTCAACTCTTTAATTAATTAAATGACACCAGTGTAATGAGTCAAACAAACCTTTCAGTCAGAGTTAGAAAATTTGCAGCCAAAAAGGGAACAATCAAAATCAGGTAAAGTTTTACAAACCTTTTTATTCCAAACCACACTTTATATAGTTACATACTTTTAGTTCCATTAAAAGATTTCTTACAGTTTTATTTATCTTGCTGAATGTATCACATGACTGTCTCAATAGATTTCTAAAATTACAACAATGAAGATCAAATAAAGTTTAAAAATAACATGAACGAGAGCTGTGGATGACTTACTCAATCTTTCATTTCAATATATCAGCTACTTGTATATTGCTGGTGCTGAAAGGACTCTGTTTGTGACTTCCTTCCATTAGCCTGGGCTCTCACTGAATTTTTGTCGTGTAATTAGTTTTACAGTGTGCTCTTATTTTGAAGGACATACAGGTTCATACCAGGAAGTTAGTTGGGCAATAAAACAAGTGAAGATCACACAGGCAGCAAAGCAAGCCCTAATATGAAACTATACTTCAGAAAACCAGCCCAAAAATTCCTGCTTTCAATTTTATCATGAAGACTTTTTTGAACATTTTCAGCCCCAAATATTTCTTACCCCAAATTCTAAACCATTTTTTTCAACACCATTTCGTAATTAAAATCAAGTTTTGTGTCCTCAGCAGTGGCATGCACAGACTTTTTTGCAGGGCAGAGTTGAAAAGACATAAAAATTCACGTATAACATGCATTTTGCCTCCCAAGGTGGCAGTCAAGTATGTTTAAGTGGTTGTGTTATTCTTAAAAAATATTTACGCACTTATTTTCTATGTACAAGGTTAAGATATTGGTGTTGATAGAGGCAATACTAGCCCAGTTTTTGTCATTCATTTATTATCTATCAGATCAATACCAAATTTTGTAGTACCCCATACCACTAACCTCTTGAATAATTACACAATGACAGCTCATTTTAAGCAAATAATTTCATTCTCAAAAAAAGCAGCTTAGTTACTCTAGCATTAAATACAAAACAAAGCAAACAACTCTCTATGAGTTTACAATTTGTTTGTAATAGGTTTTAAAAAAGTGACAAACCAGAACAAACAACTCTAGGAGTTTTAGTTTTTCTTTTTAAATAAACTGAAGTGAAAGATAAAACAATTTGACTGTTGTTCTCAACAACTGTCCAATCATACATTTATTTAATTATTTATTTATTTGCCTTAAGTGTCAGGCATTGTCAGCCTTCATAAGTTCTCAATACACTCAATTAAGGCTGGAATTGGCTCCATACCTATATCAGGTAAGGATACTCACCTATCCGTTTTTTTAAGTTATTTTTTGGGCTTTTTCATGCCTTAAATTTGATAGAGAGGGACAGTGTATAAAGTAGGAAAGGGGGAGAGAGTGGGGGGTGACATGCGGGAAACAGGCTGCAGGTCGGATACGAACCTGGGCCACCAAATAACTACAATTGAAACTCTACTGTTATGATATGGCAGCTCTGGTTACTTTTTATTGAGTAGGTTATGATTTTGTATTGAAATACATATAATCTATAAATGTGATGAACATGCCCAGAATCATTCCTCGATTTTAAACAAACAGCTCACCTTTTGATAAGTTAAAACATCATGAATCTGTTAGTAAAATGTGATTATTTCAAAGTCTTTGATTCACTTCTTACACTTCTAATCTGAATTCATGCCCTCATGTCCTTCTTCTGCTGACTGACTCCTGAAAATGAGGACTTGAGTAAATGTGAGTGGGCAAAAAAAACCTTTCACTTTTCAGTAATACTACTAATGTTACCTTCTATTCCAACAAACAAATAGCCTAAGTGTTATAGTCTGGAAAAACACTATTAGCAGTAATTTGAAGCCACACATACGTGGTGTTTTGTTGCATTTTGCAGAGCATTAAGTTGTAATCGGCTGCACATGGAGGACCAAAAGTACCATTAAAAGCAGGATAATGCGTTTGTATTATTCAGACATATCAGGCCCATTAGCACAGGCACTAGAAATGGCATTCATATTACAAGCCACCAGGAGCTTACAAGATGGAGCTCCAGGGAGAAGGGAACAGCTGAAGGATGCAGTTTAAAAATACCAGATTGTTTTTCTCCAGGGCTGGAATGACTCATTACCCAGGCAGCAAGGCAGGAAGTCTTGTCAGTTGGGTCGTCCCACAGTACAACGGCACGCAAATTGCGCCAGCACATCACTTACAGTGCTGGAGTCGCTCGGGGAGTGTGAGAACACCCCGAACACATACACAGGCGCAGAACTTCCCATGAAGAGGAACCGGCGCGAGAATCCAGCGAGTTGATGTATGCAGATTTGCAGGAGGCTTTTGTTTTCCGAGCGGCAGGTGGAAGTCTCAGGTGGCTGCCATGTGCTGACATGTTTATCCCTTCCTCTCATCTCGTGACTCGCTTGTTAAGGAGCGAGGGGTGCTGGGAGATAGCCCGACCAACCCATCGCTCAAATCCTGCTGCTCCGCCGTGACGATTTACCACTATTGGATCTTTCCCCGGGTCTTATCTGATGGCCGCGCCGCCGTGAGGTGTTGTGAAACTGATGCTCGCACGTCACCGGCTCTCCTCCTATCTCGCAGGATGCAGCCTCAAGGTGGAGTGAGGGAAATGTTGAAGGGGTTAGAGGGCATATTGAGGGCAGACGGCCATGGCACTCAGCCTTGGATCATCCGTCACCTGGGAGATAAAGAGTAGGAGTGATGACTTCCCAGCTTGAGCTGAGCTTTGGGCCAGCGCTCGACCTTTCCGGTAAGAAAGGTGACTGATCCGCGGAGGGCTCTGATGTAAAGAAGTGCCCTTATCAGGCCAACAGGGAGGGAGAGGGAGGGAGATAGCAGGTGGACATGTGAGGAAATTTAACAGATTCAGGGCTTGGCATGACAGGGATGATCTGTAATGTCGTCCTGTCTTCATCCTCACACTTTCTGCCTTCTCTCCTTTCCTCCCTCTTCTTTCTTATCTGAGCTCCTCTGCAGAGAAATCCATTTTCCTGCAGCAGGCCGCTTTGTCTGCTCGGGGTGCGGCGGTACTGAGGCGGCTGGTAAATAATGCACAAGTCTTCCACAATTCTCCGGAAGGAGGTAGCACTCACTATAAGACCCTTTTTTCTGAAGCTGGCTTATTAAACCTACCAGGATGCTACAGTCTGGATTTTTTTTTTTTAAAGGGGGCAAGGTGAGGTAAAAGTGAAGAAGTCTCCAAAGAAAAAATGGTCTGTAAACGTCCATTTCCCCACTCCTTTATGCACTGGAGCTAAAAGAGCTAACCAAATGGGAGTTGCAGAGAGCTCCCGACATCACTGAGTGTCTTTGCTTTGATGCACTGCAGAGCTTCTTCTTTGGCACAAGATGAGATTGCTGACCTGCTTCTGGAAACTCAGACGGCATTTGGCCTTGTTAGTTTTGTTCTATGACACACACAACAGAGAAAATTGACTAGATTCAAAGCTTTAACTGGTAGAAGTTGGGTGTTTAAGTTCAGAGGGTGCGAGTTGTAATTCTGATTAGGTTAAAGGCAGAGTGTGCAGAAAATTTTTGTTAAGTTTTGTTTATTTATTTACAAACAACATCCAAACTACGCTCCTCTTTCATGGCTCAGGGCCAGCGGCAGCACATGCTCACTTTCTCAGATCGTAGCTAATAGCATGGCTAGCAGTAATAACTTTGTGAACACACCACAGACTGTAAAAAACAGCTCACACCTGCAGCATCGTGAGAGAGAAACTCAAAATCTGTACAGGATAGCTTCTCCCATTTGCTATAACCAGCCCACAAAGTCACTTGTGCTAGTCACCACCCATAACAACTCCTATTCTTCACCCGAGAAACACCCAGAAACGTCCATAGTCAACCCCAGAAATGCCCACAAAACAGGCAGGGAAGGAGTCTACGAGGGGTTGAGGCAAACACAGACACTGACACACAAGTAAAGAGGCCCAGACATGATGATTAAGCAGGATCAATCCTGTATAAATTATCATTTCATGTAATCGGAAAATCCTGCATACTCTACCTCTAAGACCAGATTCATTGTCAACTTGATAAAGCTGGAAGAAGAACCGAGAAAGTTAGGGTTAAGCCTTGAAAAAAAGCTGGTGAGGATGTATAAAAAAACTGCAGTTCCCTGAGTGTCCACTTGAGGCTGCCCTGGAAGAATCAAAACAACATAGGCACCCATTCAAAAAAGCGGATATCAACTCCCAATTTTCTCATAACTCAGCGATTAAAAAGGAATTAAGATGATGATCTCATTGCATTCACGGCTCATGCAGTATTTCTCCCAGGATTAGGGCCAACGTGTGCTCTAATGTGTCAACACAAGCCTTGTTGGTAATGTTGAACTCAATCTAGCATTGATCAAGTTAGTGTGAGGTAAAGAGTCTTATTGCTGAAGGCTACAGGGTGTCAGTCTGTCAGCTTTGCCTTCATTTTGACAAAACTCATACTTTTTTTATCCAAGCTGTAAATGTGTTTGTTAATACTGTAGAAATACATTTTTGTTTTGTTGTTTTGGCTTGGTGTGTATTTGGTTTCTGGTGTTTCTGGAGCCAGCCTCTAGTGGAGTCAAGAAGAACTGCAGTCTTTAGCACTTCTGTAACTAATTATTTTCTCATGGCAAGAGTTTGCCACTTTGTCCTATGGCTGAACTGTTAGGACATTGACTGTTTATGATTCTCAGTAAGTTCCATGACTTTCCCGCAGTTTGATATCATTCGTTTGAAGAGTGGCTTCTTGCTCAAGAGGCACATTAATTGTATCTAGAATGAACAGCGTAGCTCCCTCCGCCTTTCACCATTGTATGGTTTTGAAGCCAAAAAAAAACCCTTCCTGGAGCCGCCATTCTGCAGCCAGAGTTTTCGCAATAGAGAATTTGGGTGGAACCAGGTATCAAAAAAAGCAATAATCAAATATGTATTTTCTGTCTTTCGAAGGTCTTATCTCTTTTTGGCTCTCTTTCCCGCGGTTTCTCATATCCCTGATAAAAACTACACACGAACAGCAGCTGTCACTTATCGAAAAACAAAACTTATAACCTGTTTTTTAACGTCTAACAACTCATGAAAAACCAGCTTCTCCGAAAACATAGGACTTGAACCCAATGCAGCCAAATAACATCATCATATCATCACAGTGTATAATAACTTTCTAAAGTTTTACCACCTCTCATCTAGAATGCATGAGGAGATGTAGATTTTGACCTATACTGCAGCCAGCCACCAGGGGGAGCAGTTTTGTGGAGACTTCAGTTAGAGCTGACTGTCATGGTGTCCATTGTTTATACAGTCTATGTTCTCAACTAAGTGCAATACCTGGTTTATCAAGTGTTTGATAAGTATCTTGGAGATAGTTCTGTGTGGTTTCTAGCCAAAGGGCAAAGGATAAGCTTAGTTAAGACTTTGTAACAGCAGGTTTTGGTAACAAGAGCATAAATTTCTGGTCTAAAATCCTGCAGGAACTCTTCCTCCTGTGTCTTGAAGCCACCTTCTGTTAAGACTCTGCATTTCCTCTGATTGGCTCCTGGCGATAGCAGATAGAGATTCTGACTAATCTCTCACACAATACATTTCATTTCATTCCTCAGCGTCACATTTATTTCAGTTGTTAGCACAGTTGAAAGCACATTGTGTTTTTATGGAGAGTAATTTGTTTTCCTGTATCAGGAGCCAAGGGCCGTGACGAAGCTTTGTTGTTTGACAAAAGCTAAAACCTGGAGCCTGGAGCCTGAAGGGACGAACCAAACCATCACTTAAATGCTTCTTTAAGCCTTTTTATGTCTGATCTGGTCCAGTTTTCAGAAACAAATGCGAATGTGTTTTGATTTCTCTCCTGTTTTCACCAACTTCTCTGCAACTCTGCTCCCATGGAGTTTCATTTTTAGCCAGAAACGCTGCAATGCTTGTCATTTCTCTTTAAAGCAGAGCGGAAAATAAAGCCCTTCCAGTGTGCTCGAAGGTTCTCGCTCTCTGATGTGCTTTAATACGTACAGTAAATAGCGTTTGAGTCAACAGAGGCGGACAGATTCTGTCTCATAGCTGCAGTTTTCACATGCTTGGGGTTAAAGTGGAAGGTCTCGGATAGAGAATGAATCAGATATATGCGGAGGCAGGTGGAAGTTATGAGATCCTATACCTCGCTTGCGTCAAAAACATCCCACAGAGCGTCCACAAATATTTACCAGATTCTTGATAGCTTTCGTTTTGCAACAAACCCAAACATATTGCTTTCACGGCACTATTTTGGAAACAGAAACCTGTAAAAAAACAGAAGAAAAACACAACGTGACGGGAGGAAAACACTGCTGAGAACAGTGCTCTTGTTACAGGGCAGAACAGCCGAAGTAGGCCTGGTTTTATTGGCTCTGATACATTCGCTTGCAGGAGCTGACTCTGAAGATGAAAGGAAGGGAGAGGTTTGTCTTTTCCAGGTCAACATGCCTCCAGGGCTGCCTACACATCCAAAATAGATGGATCTACAAGAAAGTTAGCCAGAATTAGTTAACGCTTGCACAACGATCCACCTAATTTCTTACATTTATGTGAGTCTTTTTTTATGTTCTGCTAGTCTCAGGACGTCCCTCTTCCTGAGGCGGTTTCTCACAGACGCTCGTGGGCACACTGCGTCTCTGTTTTCCTTCCTCTGCGTTAGTGATGAGTCATGCACCAGCAGGAGAAAGACACCGGAGTCGTTGTTTGGGATAATGGAGAACTAACGGCGACCTTATGAGATGGTTCATAAGAACGTGTGTGTGTGTGTGTGGTGCGGGTGTGACATAGAGAGAATGTAAACATCATCCACACAAACCACGGAGGAGTCAGTCAGTCACGGCGAGTGTAAACGGGGCGCCACCCGCCCACCCTCGTCCCAGTTATCTGCCTCATTCATCTTCATCCTCTCGAGATCTCATCGACCTCCCCTTCCTTCACACGACACTCCAGTCACTCTCTGTCAATCACATGTCCGCTCTCCTGGCAGACGAGGGCCGTTCATCCCGCGTGGTTTTCCTCTCATGTCGTCCACATAAGTCAGCGTGAACCAAAGCGAACGCAAATAACAGCCTGACGAGCGCGCCGCTGTGCGACCTGACGTGTTGATCTGTCTCTCATCCACGTGGTAAAAATAACTCTCCAACCGGCTTGTTTTGGTGATTTAAAGGATGCTTCTTCTGTTTTCTTCATCAGTGTTTCCTCCAAGGACCAGGCACAGATGGCTGGCTTCAATGTAGGATTTTCAAAATAAGAGTTCAAACAATCACAGTTCAAAAATGTACAGTTATATAATTGTTCAAGGGATGAGGGATGACATCATTGTTGAATAGTCACACAGTGCTCCTTACTAGAATGTTTTCATAACAGTAAGTGAAACAAAATGCATGAATCAGCTCCAGGAAGTCAGGATCTGACCTCAATATAATTATTAATCCTCAGTACTGGCCTTATGGATACAGTTTACCAAACACATCGGCCTCTTTCACATTAACAGTTTGAGCCGGGAACTTCTATGCCCCTGTTACTTCCTAACCACACAAGGGATCTTCTCCTCTACAAGCAGTAATAAGAAATAAAAAAATAAAAAAAAGGAAAAAGTCCTGTAATTTGTTCATGATATGATTTATTCCAAAAACAGGTCAGAATTCTGAGATTAAAGGCAGAATTCTCAGTTTAAAGTCAGAATTCTGAGAAAAGACAGAATTGCAAGACTGAGATCAGAAATTTGATGACAGAATGCCAAGAAAAAGTCAGAATTCTCAGTTTAGAGTTAAAATTCCAAGTTCATAAGACAGAAATTTGAGATATAAGTCAGAGGTCTGACTTTTAAAGAAAGAATTTGGAAAAAAACAGTGAGAATTTGAAATTATAGACAGATTTTAGGGATTAAAGGCAGATTTCTCAGTGCAAATTCAGAATTCTGAGAAAAGCTTACAATTCCAAGACTGAACTCCAAAATTTGATTAGTCTGATTTCTGAGAAAAAGTTGGAATTCTGTGATTAAAGTCAGAAATCTGAGGAAAAAGTCAGCATTCTCAGTTTAGAGTCAGAATTCCAAGTTCAAAGTCAGAATTCTAGGGGGAAAAAAGTCAAAATTCTGGGTTTAAAGTCAGAATAATCAGTTTAAGGTCAGAATTCTGTTAAAAAAAAGTCATAACGCTGAGTTCAGAGTCAGAATTTTGAAAAAAAAATGAAAGAACTCTGAAATCAGAGTTTGAACTCTTAGTTTAAAGTTAGAATTCTGGAAGAAATTGATCAGAAGTCTAAGTTTAAGGTCAGAATTCTATGAAAAAGAGTCAGAGTTATGAGTTCAAATTCAGACTCTTGAGTCTAGGGTCGACAATTAGGTCAGTTTTTGAAAACAGACTCGAAGGCGTTATTTAACCTTTATTTAACCAGGAAAGTCCCATTGAGACTAAGAACATCTTTTTTAGTGGAGTCCTGGCCAAGTGGCAGCAAAAAAATATTTCGGAAATTTCTAATTGAGTCATAACAAGACCTGGTTATCAATACCCATCCCTTTACTTTACTAATAATTTTCTGATTTCCTGATTTTATCTTAGATTAATGCCTTCAGTCAGCTGTCCAATGAATATTAGCGAACTATTGGAATACCTTTAAGCCCTATTGCTCATCACTAGCTGAGAGTATCTTTTGTTGTCTTGTCTATTAGTCAGTCCAGTCAGTTGTTTTTGTTGTTTTTTCTTCATTGAAAGTGAAGACTAGAGTTGTTGGATGTAAAACCAAACAAACAAGCTGAAGGATGCTGAAGTGAATCCCTGGGTCGGATTCATGAGCTGATTTGTGAATCGACCCATCGTGGTCATGAAATGATTGATATCGGCTCGGCTAAATCCCTGGTCGACTTTAAACATGGCAGCTCATCCTTTCTACTTCCCTCTCTTAAGGACGCGGCGTCCTCCAGTCTCATCGGTGTCTTCTGTCTTGATTCAATGTCATGAATAATTTGCATACTTATTCACATGTGTCAATATTTTGGTTGTAGATGAAATGGTACACTCATATCCTCTGAACTGTCTTTATACATATATAGATATATTTATGTGTGTGTGTGTGTGTGTGTGTGTTTACTGAGCTTTGGTTCATCATCTCCACTTCACTGATGATGAGTTCAGTGATGTTTGCTCGTCTTTGAAGCTTAAAGCTCCTCTTCCCGGGGTTGCCCGTCCTCCGTCAGTCGGAGGTGATTGCACATGACACATTTGCAGCGAGTCTGCATAGTCAGCTGGCCGATTCAGCAGAGTGCGATATAGCGAAACTGGAGACGACTGAGGGAGGTTAGATGACACATTACGGCTGTAAAAAGGGTGTCAATAATGGTTTGTCTCGTGAAGCAATCGCTGCCTCATTTTCGACATTTCTCGCCTCAGGCAGTGGTTCAATCACTGCTTTTTTTTTTTTTTCACATGAATGAGAAATCTGCCTCTCAAAGTACCCCCCTGTGCTTTACAGAACATTCACCTATGCACAACCTTGAAATGACTAATGCGTGCGCTCACAGTTGTTTCTATCCTGAGCACAAGGGCCGCGCAAGGTTAAGTCGAGCGTCCGTGTGAAGAACAAAAGCGGCGAAGGTGTTCGCAATTTAGAAACCCTTCCCGCTCCTCCCTGCAGCTACACTTTCCTCCTCTGCAATCCTCCAAACCAACTAAATAGATTACTCCCAGAATGACTTTGGTTTAGTCCAGACCGGTCAAAGATTAAGTGCTTGTTTGATGTATTTTTCCCCCAAATTGTAACTCACACAAACACAACACTTCATCCAGGGCTAGTTTCTCTTTCACCAAGCACAACAAGTGCCAGTAGAAGAGGGTTGCTGCTGCCAAACAACAGGAATTTTCTGGTAATGAAGCTGTCAGAGAGATGTGCAGTGTGTTACGTTTGCACTCGCTCCTCTTCCAGAACAGAATGGAGCATTCTTTCGGAGCTTGATTTTTTTTGCTATTAGCAAACACAGACTGCTCAAAATCACGTTCAGCTCCAAGCACCTCGATGTGTTTTCTCATCCTCTCTTGTCCAAATCCTCCAGGGTGCCTGTGGGTGCCCGTCGCTGCTCTTTTCCCAATATTTACAGGGCTTGTTATCCTCTTTGGATGATACCACAGTGATTCATTAGGTCCCCTTTTGCTTTTTATGTAAGCATAGAGCATTAACTGCGAAGGCCTACGATCCTCAATGATTTCAAATTGTTGACACGAGGGCCCCCAAACTGCATGAGACACCAGTTTTGGGAGTGATGAGTCATGTTTGTGTGGAGCACTTGAAATGTGAGGACCCCTTTTAAAATGCGATGGTTGCAAGTCATCATTTAGTCAGCTGGGAACGCAAGTGGATGACGCATATTCCACAATATTCGATGGTAATTTACACCTCCATTTATCCCAGTAATTACAGCTCCGAGTATGAAGAGTGGGGACATTGAGAAATGAAAAAAAGGACTCACTGTAAGCTTACTCCCAGACGTAGGTTTTATTGACGTCACCCACTAATTTCTTGAGACCTGTATAAAATTTGTGTGTAACTCTAATCCTAGAAACATAACAGGAAAAAAAAAAATCTCTCCACGTAAAGGAGGTCTAGATATTAAAAAGACAGCATGTTAATTTCTGCTGCAAATCTAGGGTTTCAACTTTAGACTTAAAAAAGATTTCATGGCTTTTTGATACCAGCCTCAAGTGGACACTTTAGGAACTGCAAGACCAGTGGTTACGAACATGGAGGTTGCAAATTTGCTTCCAAAATAAAAAAGGCTTGAATGTGCATATTTAATGTGCATTGCTAAGTTTAAGTTATTTATTCAATCAGCCCTGATCTGAATCTATCTGAAGTCATATGATTCTCTATTCATGTATTTATTTTACAATTACATATTTTCTTATTTATTTCTTTTATTCTCATTTATTACTTTTATCTTGGTTGTTTTACTCTCTTACTTTCCTCACTAAGATCTCCTGATAGCGTTCCATTCGTTAGAAAACACAAATTTTGATTACTGTGCAGCTGTGTTGGGCTGGGATGTGTATGAGTGTGTGTGTGTCTCAGTGGGTGGGACAGGGTCTGGTGACCTTATTTGATTTTATTCTTATGATTCTTTTGATTAATCCTCTTTTTGTAAAACACTTTGTGCTGCCACCTTGCATATGAAAAGTGCTGTATAAAGAAAATCTGATTGATTGATTGATATTTTATACACTATCATTAAGTCAACTCAACTTTATGTATAAAGCACTTTAAAAACAGTCACAGCTGAAAACAAAGTGCTGTACACATATGGACAGAACATCAAGACAAAGAGTAAAAATCAGCGATTGTTTCATTGTTCCTAAAAAACAATTCAAGAACAATAAAACAATAACTAAGAGCGAACCATAAAACACTAAAACAGAGCCGAGTCTCATGCTGGGTTAAAAGCCAATGAATAAAAGTGGGTTTTAAGACGCGATATAAAAACAGACAGTGAGGAGGATTGTTTGATGTGTATGGGTAGATCATTCCACAATTTAGGAGCAGCAACAGAAAAGGATAAAATAAATTCAAAAGTGGGGATTTAACTTGGTTAGAAACAATGAAAACGGAAAATGTTTACTTTGTCGAAGACCCCCAATGTGAGTAAACATGGAAAACAATGGCATCAGAGGATGCTGATCAGTCTAAGAATCACAGAACATGTGCTCATGGGTAGTTTAATGTTCTATAGATCTTCCAAGTTAAGAATCTGAGCCCTTAGTTTTGTTCATTATTACATTGATGTATTAAATTATCCCCAAGGCAAAGTTTCCTCTTTCATACATGGTAACATTTGGATCCCAACTTTCATTTTATCAGCTTGAAAAGATCATTTTTGTTTACATCATGAGCAAGATTGTGGCTGATGGTAAGATTTTCCACAAGGGTTTCCACCAGTGAAAAGACATGACAATGCTTTTAGGATGAAACTCTGTAATATTGTTGTGTTTCTGCCTCTCATTTACACGGAAACAGCATTTTAAGCCAACTTGAGACAGAAACTTTTGAAAACAGCTTCTAGAGTGTTTTTTTCTGAAGAGACAGGCCAATGTGGTTATTGCATTATTTCTGTAATCAAAAAAGAAGCATTAAATATATACGTCGGATGATCTGGCATTTAAACTGTTGTCTTGCAAATGGCCCCTACAGTTATATCGCCACCTACAGGCCTGGCATGCAAACTGCAGCATTTCCACACCATGTAAAGGCAAATTCCTTTCCCTGTGTTTTTTGGGTTTGTGAGTGTTGTCTTTTGCCTGAGGCACGATTTAGAGAGTCAGTGACAGCTCTAAGATGATCATGATAGATTTTTTTATGGGGTGGGCTTTGATTAAAGGGATTTTACTTCTCCTTATCAGCCAAGGAGACATTCAAGACCGCCCTGATTAGTAATTATAAATATCAAACATGATCAAGATTTCCTATCTGATGTTCTGTTGCACGGGGGAAAAACCTGGGGATAGCTGAGCACCTAATTTGTAAATGAAACTGAAAACAAGGAGAGGAACTGAGCAGAAAGTTGGACCCCGTGAGATTCAGCCTGATAACCAGTTTGTTGTTTTGTCAAAATTCACATTTTGACCCCAAGAGATTTTGTGAGATTTGACAGTTTGGACTCTGCTTTTTGTCCAACAGAGTCTCTTAGTGTGTGGTAAGCCAAGCTGTTTGATATATCATTATTTGTCATCATATGTGGGGTGTCTTAAAAAATCGCTCAGCGTGAGCCAGGCTTTGGGAGTTCAATCACGCATCCCACAGAGGCTACAATCCTCGAAGTGGGCGGCCTTTTTACTGCACGTCTCAACTGTCCAATCCTCTCAATGAAAGCAGAAAAAGCGATCATCTCTCACACTTTTTTCTGCTCAGCTTCATGTTGGCAGATTCTGAAAACAATGCTTTCATCTAGGGCTGAGTAGTCAGTCACAAATTAGATTAAATCCCAATACGGCCTGCTGCAATATCTCAATGGCAGACAGTGCGATATTTATTAACCCTCAAACGTGTCAAAATACTAGATTCAGTTTTTTGCTTATAAGCTTTGCACAAGTGTTAACAAACTAGGGTTAACCAGAGAGCCAAACTGTTAAAAACTACATTTTGAGGAGAGGTGCAGAAAAAATTGTCAAGAAAATTGGGAGAAAACTTGTAAAACAGTCAGAAGAGTATAAAAGAAATGGTCTAAAAGTGACAAATAAAAGTGAAAAGTGGCTAAAAATGGGCAAAATGCAATGAAAATTGTCAAGACAATTGGGGAAAAAACTTGTAAAATGGTCAAAAGAGTATAAAAGAAAGGTCCAGACTGACAAATAAAAGTGAAAAGTAGCTAAAATGGGCAAAATGCAACAAAACTTGGCTGGACAATTGGAGAAAAAACTTGCAAAATGGTCAGAAGAGTATAAAAGAAATGGTCTAAAAGTGACAAATATGAGTGATAAGTGACTAAAATGGGTCAAATGCAACAAAACTTGGCAAGACAATTGGGAAAAAACCTGTAAAATAGTCAGGGGGTGTTAAAAGAAAGGTCCAAAACTGACAAATAAAAGTGAAAAGTAGCTAAAATGGGCAAAATGCAATAAAACTTGGCAAGATAATTTGGAAAAATTGTAAAATAGTCAGGGGAGTGTTATAGAATTGGTCCAAAATTGACAAATAATTGGGAAAAGTGACCTAAATGGGTCAAATGCAACAAAACTTGGCAAGACAATTGGGAAAAAACTTGTAAAATGGTCTGAAAAGTATAAAAAAATGGACCAAAAGTGACAAATGAGAGTGAAAACTTGCTAAAATGGAAAAAAAAAACAGTTACAGGTTAAAAAAAAAAAAACAGAACAAGGACATCAGTTGGTGTTTTACTGTAATAGTGTTTCGTTTCATTTTCATCATTTTTGAATGTGCAAATTGTGCAGGGCTTTCAAATGACTACGAAACAATTTTCCCCAATATGATATGTAGACGGAAGTTTTGGAAAGCCAAATAATATTTTAACATGAAATTATGTAACAGAATCAAAGAAATGACTTATTTGTTAAGAAGTGAGTAGAAGCCTCAATATCAATGTTCATTTCCAACAGTGTGTTTAACAACACACAAGATGTAGAAACCTTAGAATAATTACACAATAAAATCGCAATTGCAATATAGGGAAAAGAGTTGCAATTAGTTTTTTTTTTTTGCAAATCATTCAGCCCTACTTTGATCACAAAATACATGAAAGCTACAAGCAGTTTACTCTAAAGTTGCCATCAAGCAAAAACAAACAAAAAATAAAAAAGTAATTTTCAGCATATTTTCCTTTACGTGTCATCTATACCTCTCACATCCTCACTAATTTCCTTTGAAGAAGCCCGTCCTTCCTGAGGAGGAGAACTTCCTCCGCCTCAATGACACACAGTTTAGGGCTGAGTTTAGAGTTGACTTAAGGCACTTTGTTTTCATCCTTCAAATTAAAGAAGTCTCTACTGATGTGCCATTTCCTCACTTTTCTGTCTCTCTTCGCAGGTTCGGCTCACACGCAAATCCTCTTTGTACTGGAGGCTGCTGACACACAGCTACTCCTTTAAACAAAACAAAACAGAAAAAAAAAAAGAAACACGGATGCTTTCTAAAATGTTGTTAACACCTGCGCTAAAGTCTGCCTAAGAGCTAAGCAACACCAAGACACATGGGGCATGTTCTGAGCTCCCCTCATTTATTTTCTCTCCAGCCATGTGGAGATAAGATAAAGCCTTACACACTCTGTTAAGCAAAAATGCTTGGCTGCTCTGTTGGCAAGCCTGTACGGTAGAAGGAGGGGGGGAAAAAAAGACTCAAAGTAGGGCATTCTGAATTTTTTCATTCCTCTGTGGCTTCAGGAGTGCATCTGGACACCCCACACACTCACGCTCTGCGGACGCCTGCATTATTTTCAGCTTACACCGCTTGAATTATGCATTTTACATGATTTCACATGTGGAAATTGTCCATGTCTGTGACATGTGGAGGTGGGCACGAAGCTGGATTGGAGCCATTCTCCAAAACCTCATGGGTGGACTCGACTCCTTCTGTGGAACATTTCACAGTGAGATGCAGCAGCACTGAGGGCCTTTTGGTTTGCTGCCAACTATACAATAGAGTTGTGAGGAATGTGCCATTTCTGCCCTCTTATCCCGCGGCACTGCGCCACCACACTACAATTAATCCACTGTAGTGGCATTTAAGCATATCTAACTCTATTCCAGCTGTCTTTAAGTGCAACTTAGAGGAAAAAGCACGGCCATTTTAGCAACTAGGCTGATTGATAGTTGCAGCAGTGCAGCCCATTTCTACAACAAGAGGTGTAAATGTGCCCATGCTTTGCTTAAAGGGACACTTTGCCAATTGTAAATGACAGAATTTAACACTCACAAAGCCTGCTGAATGCTGTGTAAGAACAGCTTGTTGACTAATGCGCCGTGGGAGATTTTTTTTTAAGTCTGACCAAAATGAGTTTGTGTTTTTCTACTTTGGATGGAATCTGCAAATTTGTATTGAAAATAGCCTTGGAAACCAACCGTTTGGTTTGAAGGACTTTGGCTTTTACGAGGCAGGAAGGGCGAATAAAGGATGCTTATCGATTCGCAGTTGTAGATGTGGGATCAATCGTTTCTTGAGTTTGACCCAGGGACTAAAAGTCAGAATAACCCGGCCTCATGCTGCATTGATCGCCAACGGTCTGCTTAAATGTCTCTCTCATTCCTTCAAAGAACATTTCAATAAAACATATTACAGCCAATCAATCTCTTTTTAGACAAATGCTACAGAATTGTTAAAATACTTCTTGAAAAGTTCGAATCTCACAACTAAAATTATCAACAGTAAGGAAATTACAACCCTTGACTACACAGAAAGAATTAGTCTCAGTGTTGACTTATTCTGATTAAAGCCACAGTAGGGGGTTTTAGTTGGTAATGAAACACTGAAGTTAATAATGATGAGTCTTTATCATCTACAAAAGCAAACTAGACCAGCAGCAACATGATTAATAAGCACAGAGGAAGCTGTTTTTACATTTTCATCACTAAGTCTCTCAGTGAGTGACACATTTGACTGTTTAAAGCCTGAAGAGCCACTTTTTATGATAGTAAACACCATCCAATTATGCACAAGACAATATTAACTAAAACGTAAGGTTTAAGTTTTGTCACATGCAGAATTTTATTGCTGCATCTACCCAACTTTACAACAAATTAACTCCTTTGTCCTATAAAACCAACATATTCTGATCCCTTCATGTCACTATAACTACAAAGTAGTAATGTTCTCTTTATTTTTAGTCTATGTTTCTACTCATGATGCAGAGGAAAAGTGGTAAAGTCAACATAAGAATACATATCGTGAACAATGTGGAGCACAACTTGCACTTCTTATTCTCCTCATCTCTCCTCAATCCTCTCTCCACAAATCTTTGGTATGCCCCAACTTTAGGCCCGTTTCCACGACAACATTTCACGTTTCACTCTGAAACAATAAAAAACACATTGAAAAAAAGAAAAACTGCATTTAAACAGAAACACAGAGGGACTGAAAACATTGCAGTATGAATGCCAGGCTTGTAGATGGTGATATAACCGTAGGAGTCGTTAACACAGCCAAAGTAGAGGTGGGCTGATCATTTGGTGAATGAATTGAATGCTTCTTCCCTGATTACAGAAATGTAACCATAGATGCACATTTGTTGAAAGGCAGTCAGCAGATTCAGAAGCATTAGTACAACAGTTTGCATATGGCCACGCCACAATGAAAGCAGATGGGTCACTTGTAAAGCAGTACATGTCGTCAGTGTTTCAACTGAAAACTCTGGCTTGCTGTTTACACAGCAACTGTGACACGGTGTTTCAGAAAAATTCCGCTTTGGAGACTGTTTTTAGAAGTTAAATTCTTAAATTGCTCCACTGATACAAACAACTTGGCCCACTTTAACTCCTCTTCTGCGCCCTTGTTAGGTGGATGAAAGTTAAGTTGGGTCAGCTTTTGGATAAAGTGATTGCCATTGCAAAGATTAACCTTTCACTGCTTGAATTACTTTGCAAATTTACAAAATGTTTTTTGTGTTTTCTTGCATTCTTAGAGAGGCTAAATTGAGAGGAGATCATAAGTTTAAATATAGCAAATGGGGTTAAAAACCTCAGAAACCTCAGCAGTGAGCTTTTACATAACCTCTAATTCTAAGTGTACAACAGCTCTGCAGCACACACCAGACACCAGTTGCATCAATTTGTTGTTGTCCATAGTGGTAAAATGATTGGTCACCAGTTTGAGCGGAAGAAATCGTATCGACCGGGAGCTGATCCAGTGACAGCTGCAACAAGGACTACAGAATATATACATGAGGCCAATGGCGCCAAAGTTCAGTGTCTGTTCTGTTCCTTTTCTACATTGCTTATCTGGTACAGAACACCACTAGAGCCACATTTGAACAATATTTTGGCTTCACTTTGGACAGCTGTTGTCCTGTTCATGTTTTCAACAATCTGACTCAGACTTCTTATGTTGCACATCTCTATCATATGTAGGACATGTATGTGTTCTGTCATGGTATCTTGTATCAAAGAGAGGAATTTGATGTATACTTGACTACATTTACTCCCTTGTTTTTCTTCTGGTCACTGTACATACAGCTGCTGCAGTTTGTAAATGTTGAGCGAATCTCAGTCCCCAGTGATCTCCCGCTGAGAGGAGATCCATGCAGCTGCGAGGTCAGTGCATCACTCAGGGGTCGATGGTAATTTGATGGCAGTCGGTGAAAGGGAGAACTCTTCACTTCCACTTTATCTTCCATTTGCTCACCGGCCGAGCGGGAGGATTCGATCTGACGGTGCTCTGATTGCGAGCTTATCCATTCGCTCTCAGTCCCTCCTCCTATTGTTCACGCGAGTGTGACACAACAAACCCATCTGCCTGCATCTGTTAGACCCGAGCAATGTATTTATTCTACAGTGATTCTTACGTCTGCGTAGACTCACATATGCTCACACGCATGCTAAAAGATCTGTATAGACTTTCTTTTCCCACACACTCCCTGTCGTCTGGCCCTGGTTTTCCTTCCTCCGCTCCCCTCAGTTATTCATGAGCCATCTGCTTGAGCGAGTGCTGTGTCAGATGTGTGTCAAACAGGACCTCATCTGTCCTCCCTATTCATCATCCAATTGTGTCTGTGTGCATGTTGAAACCGCCACTGATGCCCCAACAGCACGCTGATATAAACCAAGCGACTGTGGCTCCACTCTGCCCTCTAATAGGACGGGTGTGCCATTATTGAAAGACACTATGAAGACTTACTAAGTGATCTTGAAAAAGTCTCAACTCTAGATATATGCTTGGCCAATTTAAAATGAGGTTACAAGCCCAAAAATAGGTCATTTCTAAATGCTAACTCATAGCTTCACAACTTGGACTGGTCAGGTTTGATTTGACTGGATTGACTCACAGCATGCCAAAGTCTCTAGGGTAACACTATGACGGCTGACAAGGTTTAGCAGTGAGAACAGAGATCATTTTATTTTTATTTTTTTGATTGATTGATTTCTGGAGCAGTCTGATAGAAAAAGGACAGTAGAGCAGAAGAAAGCTAAACAAGAGAGTGACAGAGCATGGGCTAGAAGCTACAACATGGTCTAAAGGCTAAAACACAGGGTGTAGGCTAAAACATGGGCTAAAAGCTAAAAAAACAGATTTAAAGCTTAGACCTGGACCAAAGGCTAAAACACAGGCAAAAGGCTAAGACACGGGCCGAAGGCTAAAATACAGACTTAAAGTTAAGACATGGACCAAAGACTACAACATGGACTTAAGGCTTGGACGTGGACCAAAGGCTAAAACATGGACAAAAGGCTAATACATGGGCTTAAAGCTAAACTAAAGACATAAAAATGAGACATGGACCAAAGGCTACAACATGGACTTAAAGCTGAAACATGGACTTAAAGCTAAAACATGGACCAAAAGCAAAACCATGGACCGAAAGCTGAAACATTGACCAAAAGCAAAAACATGGACCGAAAGCTAAAACATGGACCAAAAACTAATACATAGACTCAAAGCTAAAACATGGACCGAAAGCTAAAACATGAGCTAAAGGCTAAAACAGTGACTAAAAGCTAATACACAGACTAAAAGCTAAAACATGAGCTAAAGGCTAAAACAAAGACTAAAAGCTAATACATGGACTAAAAGCTTAAACACATACCAAAAACTAACATTAAGACTTAAAGCTTAGACATGGCCCCAAAGGCTAAAATATGGACCAAAATCTAGAGCATTGACCGAAGGCTAAAACATGAACGGAAATCTAAAACATGGGCTAAAGGCTAAAACAAAGACTAAAAGCTAATACATGGACTAAAAGCTAAAACATGCACTAAAGGCTAAAACATAGACTCAAAGCTAATACATGGACTAAAAGCTAAAACATGCACTAAAGGCTAAAACATAGACTTAAAGCTTAAACTTGAACCAAAGGCTAAAACATGGGCTAAAGGCTAAAATAAAGACTAAAGCTGAAACAGAGGAAAAAGAAGAAAAGTTGAGTTTAAAAAGAAGATCAGATCATTAATCTTTCAAAATAAATACAGTGTATTTTCATCACGACAGTTTATGTGAGTCCTCTAGCTAGAGGGAGGCGTTTAGTCCACTTCAAACTGATTCTGCTCACAGCCTCTTTAAGATCAGAGCGTCTGCTTCATCTATGTTGAAGGAAAAGAGAGATCATTTGTTTGTGTGGTAGAGAAAATGTACTTTTCAAAAACTTAATGACTCAGTTTTAGTCCTCGGAATAACATCAAAGTGAGACATCAATAAGAAGCAAAATTAGACTGCACCAAGGTTAAAAGAAGTTCTGAAATATAGCAGAAAAGACTTTAACTTGACCTAGAAGTTGTAGTAATTGTGTTGAGAACTGAGCGAAGGAAGAAAAGCATCTCTTTTCAACACAGCACTTTCAGTGACAGGGTAAATATAGTGGCCATAAAAGAGCCAATGTGGCCTTCTGATCACAACCCGTTCCATGTGAATGTGCCTTAAACCAACCAATCCCTCCACAATTCAGTGACGCTCTTGAAAGTGAAGAGCATTTCCTCACTGTAATAAGACCTTTTCACAGGCTTATGAGGGAGTGAGAGGTTCAAAGCAAATTCAAATGGAATATTCTCCTGGTCAGCCATGGCAGCGTTACTGTAGGCTGCTCTGTAATTCTCGTCTTTGCAGAAGTAGCACCTTATCTTCGACTGCGCTGGAGTTCAAAGAGGAGCACTGTTAGAAAGGAAAAAGTTCAAGTAGACAAAAAAAAAATGAAATCACAAAGCAATCATATTCATCAAGGGTAGCCTTGGCGTACTCTGTTAGGAAATATCTGCTCAGTGGATGATGAAAGCCAAGATGAAACTTCAACTATTCCACTTTAAAATCACACCATATTGTTGTTAAAGTGCATAACAAATACAGAGCTTCAAGCTAAAGAAATCAATTAGTAATTATTAAAGAGATCATTAATACAGCATGAAATGGAAATGAGTGAAAACAAGAACAAACAGAACACAGTCACGATGTTCACCCTGTAAAAGCTGCTGATCAAGAACAAAATGTAACTGTTAAATATTGGCTGAAATGGCGAGTTAAACAGGCTGAAACGCATAATTAAACTCAGCTACAAGCCGAAATAAAAAGGTTTAGATAAAGTAAAAGAAAGATAGGATAAGAAAAGTGAAGAAACAAAGGTACATGCACTACAGTGGACACCTATTTAAAGGTTATTTACTCCTAAATTCAATGGTTCATGTGGTGGAAATTCATATTAGCCTGTGTCAGGATATTTCTTTTCTTCTTAGGGCCTGAAAAAATGTTGTCAGTTTTTTTTTAATATATATATATATATATATATGTTTAAAAAGGTTATAGACAAACATTTGAGGGTGAAATGGCTTATAAACTATAAATTATTCAGTGTTAAAATGGATGAAAAAGAATTAAAATGTTTCACAAAGCAAAAAAAAATGGAAAACTTTTTTTCATGCCTTAAAACGAATAAAACACTCAAGTGAAAAATCCTGACACTGACTTTCATGATTCATGCAGCAGAGGGTTAATAGAAATAGCTTTTTAATTATGGACCCCAGCAATAAATAATTGAGGAATTTAATTTGCATACATGGCAAGTTAAAGTACATATCTGCCATACAAATGTGACTTTTTTGTGCAACTGTCATGTGTCTTTAACCGTAAAATGTAATCAAAAGTCATTGAATGAATATTAATGTGAGAGTCTAAGGGGAGGGATTTTCTCGATGCCAATCACATGCCTGATTAAATCGTTAAACCCTAATACAAATGAAGCTCAAACCACACTTGAAAGGTAATTAAGCTTGGCTACACAGCCAGCATGACCACATGTCATATTTGAGAATGAGGAGCAGAAGGGGGAGCAGAAGGAAGCAGAACAGTCAGGAAACTGATGATGGAAACAGAAGGAAACAAAGTCAACTCAAACTAAATCAGTGTTGAAATAATGACACAAAAAAGACTCAGATTTGTGGCCCTTTACAGCTTTTCATTCCCCTTTATATTGATTCTTTTTAATAAAAGTCCCCAAACTTTAAAGCTCCTGTGAGGAACTTTCTGATAGAGTCAGCTTTGGCGCCTCCTGTGGACAAAGTGAAATCCTGCTTTCTTTTAACAGTTCAATGTCCTTCCTATCAAGATTTTTTTTTTTTTTTTTTTTGTAGAAAATGTGCAAAAAGGCATCTGCAGTGTGCGCACACCTACCCCTTGACACTGGTTTCAGAAATTTAAAACAGCTTTGTGAAAATAGTTACTCTTCTTATTGTTCGTCTTGTTTGTTTTTTTTAAGACCCCAAAGAGTCATCAGTTTTAATTTCGGTCTGTTTCATGACCAAAATGAAACACTTCACGGGAGCTTTAAATCAAGTTTTGGGAACTTTTCATTGTACCACCGAATATGTTGATACAATCTGACCTGATGGGTGGCACTTGTACTTTTGAACCCTTCTGATTGGTTTAGTCCTCCCATTGCTCAGGGACCTATTTTATATAGTACAGAAAAACAAATGTGCATTAAAAATAATAATAATAATAATGTACATTTTTCTTGGTGTTATTTTATTCATTGCACCATTTAGCTTAAATATTTTTGGTTTTCTATGTCATTTAAATTTTCTTTTAGTTATGATTTTTAGAGTTTGTTCATTTATATTCGTAAAACTGAGGAGAATTCTTTGTAGTCCTCTAAGGATACGAGCATAGAGATACAGGTTTGGAGATTATGATTCTTTTGCTGATAATCACTCAAATTTATATAGTACCTCTCAAAAAAACTCTAGGTCCAAACTAACTAAATGGGAAAAGCCTTTATAAAAAAAGTGTATTTTTAGAGGTGTTTTAAAAGTGTCCAGGTTGGGACGCTGCAGATTTCAGGAGGAAGAAGGCTCTGTAAATAAAAGTCTACAACCCAGTAAAGGGAATAGAGAGAAGACCCAGGTCAGGAAAGGTATTGGGGGGTATGTTAAGGGTAACATTATTCCTATACAATGCAATGTCTGTGATGTCATCTCTCGGTTTCTGATACAGAGTTTTGTAGCCCGTTGTTTCCAGTGGCCATATTGGAAATGCTGAAACTCAACCAAGCTTTGTTTAAGTGAGGATGAGATAAAGAGGCGGGACTAAGGCCACTTGGAAAACTGTCAAAACACCAGTGGATCTCTGCCGTTTAAAGCTTGGTTTATTCTTGCCACATCCGTGAGGTCTATGCAGATGAGTGGTGTCATTTAAGGCAGCCTCAACCCCTCGTGTAGTCCCTTTCACTCAGAAAATGTCCACGTTGCGCACCTCTAAAAATGTGTAAGTGCCACATACAGAAGCGCAGACAACTAAACGGCTGAATCTGAGCACCAAGTGTCGAAAGTGTGAAAAAAAAGCATTTATTAGATTCATCACACAGAGATTGCTGTGACAACCATAGATATATAAAAGACGGCTAGATGCCTTAAGGCGGAGTCAGCAGCGCCGTCACCATGGCGGCCATCTTGGAACAGGCCTGTGCTGTGGTGCTCTATACTGTGGTCAGTGGAAAGGATGATGATTTACTCACGAAAACACTCGTAAGTCGCTGAAATCTCTACGAAGGATTGGTTTACTACAAACCTTATTCACGTGGCTATGACTCAAGCTGAATTTGTAAATTGCAATTTTTTATTTTTTTTTCAAATATTCTTAAGTTTGCAAGTTAATTAGCTAAATTTCTCATGTTTTTAAAAAACCAAATCGTTTGAAAATCGGTTGAAAATTGAGCAATCTACAGTTATTTCAAAGTTCATTCTCCATTGACTGTAATGTAATGAGTGATCGAGCAGCCCTGTTCCAAGATGGCCGCCATGTGACGACGTTATTTCCCATTGGCTCACAGCACGCACGAGGCATCTAGCCTTCTTATATGTATCTATGGTGATAAGTGTGTGATGACAATTCCTTGTGGTCGCACTCGGCAGAGAAGAGGAATGGGCGAAAAACTGATGTTTCGATATACTGCCCCCTGCAGTTTGGGAATGGACACCAACAGAGGCCATGTGAAAAGCATAATCCAGCCTTAAAGCATGACAACATGGAGAAAAAGTGGTGTTTCAGTTTAAAAAACATCCAAATGAAAGTGAAAGTTTCTGCAGTTGAAAAGCACCTTTAACTATTCGGATGATGCTGACACAATAAATGTAATTTGTGTTAGAGAGTGTGTTGAACAGAGGGTATCCTTGGATGTGAGATGGTTTTGTGACCAACAAGTTCCTTAAAATACCAGGGCCTTAAAGTCCTGACATTATGCATAAAATGAAATGTCAGGTCTTCATGTGTGAAAAGGTCTGAAGCAGCCTGTGTTTGAGAAGAGAGCAAACTAATCATTTTCAGAGGTCAGGGTTCCATTAAGGAAGAATGTAATCTTTGTTTCTTCAGAGGAACTGTGAGTGAACTGTGAGTTTGTGAGTCACTGCCGCACCAAGCGATTGCCCTTTATTACCCACGGCCCGCAAAGTCGTTTATAGCTGCCTCGGCTCTGCTCAAATTGGGCCACATACAACTGTCATATCCTATACACTTAGTCTAAGTTATTCCTTTCAGGGGGTCATAAAAACAATTTAGGTATGCATGGCCGGATTCACACAAGATACAAGACCTAAGAGGGAAAGGGATCATGACTATATTAAATGCAGGCCCTCCTCTGAGAAACACAATAATGTATGATTTCAGAAAAGAGGCCAGGAGGTTCCTCTGGAGAGCGACTGTGATTCATCGCTGACAGAGACATCACTTCCACTCGGGGCCAAGAGGATAACGCTGTCATGTTAGCCTTCCCTGCCCAATCCCGGCCCTTCAAAGTAAAGCCACCGTGATGAATCTGAGTTCCCCTGAACGCCGTCCTGACATGCCCTCTGTGTCCGTCGCGTGGTTTCCGATTCGAACTGGGGCTTAAATACGTGTAGTACTTATACAATAAGACAAACTGGGAGTCTGTTTTTCCTGCTCCAAACATGCCAGGGACACATGCAAATGAGCAAGGAGTCTGGCGAGGAGGGATGCGCTCATAGAATAAGTAAACAAAGCTGTCTGGGCCCACTCATGCCGCTCCTGTGGGCATCTCTCTGTGTTGCTGCTGAGTGTTGTGTCCTCTAGCTGCAGCGAGAGATCTGATAGCATTATTTTTGGGCTGAATTTGCAGTGTGATGATATCATTTATCTCCATTGCTGGCTTCACATGTCCTCGCTTGTTCTCTTTCCACTATTTTTTTCTTTTTTTTTTTCAACCATGGGACAAATCTCTCCTGGAATCCATGCTAATAGAATCCTTGAGTCAATCCAATACAAAGTAAATACAGGGCCAGTATCACCGATATCAATACAGATACTTTTACATTGAAAAGCAGGTCTTCAAAATTAATCAAAATAACACACAACCACTAAAAACAGCTGTTTCTGTTCATTAATGAAAGTTTTTAAAAAAGTATTTTTTCAATCAAAAAAAAACATGTGCTTCAATTTTTCCCTGCTTTGTTGTAAAACAGTACATTTGAATATTTATGGGTAACAGCAATTAATTTATACTAGCATTTTAGACATCATTTTGATTAAACAGCTTGCACAAACTGGTAGATTAACCATTAAAGAAACAAAAAAATACTAAGGAAACCAGCAATTTATTGATAATGTAGAGCAGCAGTGTAAAACGTCTTGCACTGGGCGGTGGTCTAATAAACTTGTTTAGCAAAATAAAACATATTTAGCAGAGGGCTTAGAGCAAAGTGAGTGAGAGGAGCACACATCACGAAGAGAAAGTGAAAGGGAAACTTAAGTATCAAGCTCATCACATAAGTATTGATCGACACCGATTAATTTCATCATGTTCATCAGCCAAGCAGCGAGGGAGCTACAGTCCTGGTTGCCAGGTTTGCGGTTTTCCAGCAGAAGCCTGCATCTTCTAGGCAAAGTCGCGGGTAGTTTTCTTGGCTTGTTTTTACCATTGTTGTCATACATAACTGGCAACCCAAGCTAGCTTGAAAGATGGAGGGAGCTCCAGTCATGGTTGCCAGGTTTGCTGTTTTCCAGCAGAAACCTGCATCTTAAAGGCAAAGCTGCTGGCAGTTTTCTTGGCTTGTTTTTACCATTGTTGCCACACACAACTGGCAACCCAAGTTGGCTTGAAAGATGAAGCAGTATGTGTTTAGGTTTAACGGCTGGAAATACGCCCGGTTTTGTAGTTTTGTGGAGGAGAAAGATGAAGTATCACGTAAGATTTAAGTTATGTCCCTTTACTACGCCTGTCATATGCAACTTTTGATTGAAGTCGACTTTCAAGCCAAAATGCGCTTAAATAGTCTCTCAGAAGCCAAAAAGGCATGTTACAGTGCCCTTTTGGGTGCCAAAATATGCACAATATGCAAAATATGCACTTCATTCCTACCTCAGCCATATGTGTATCCGTGTAGTGTCAGAAAACATGTGCTAAAGTGCCCTTTTGGGCATGTACATGCACACCACGGTTGTTCCAAAAGCCTTAAATCAGGCTCACACACTATATAGAAGACTTGGTACACTATCCTAAAACAGCACAAAAATATATACACCATGTTATGCGGTGTGTGCCGCACACACTTACAAGAAAGTGACACTTAAGACTTGGTACATTGTTCTAAAAAAAGTCACAACACAGTAAAAGCGTTGATCTACACACACCATCACATATGCAGAGTAAAAACTAGATAGCAAACTCTTCATTCATCCTGAAATTCAACCCATCTAAATGTCACCTTTTTTCACATGAAGTTGCTCCTTCAGATGCTTCTTCCATCTCAAAGTCCAGCAGAAACCTCAGTAGAAGGGTTGTAACCCAGAATGATCTACTTTTTGGGCTTATTTTTGGACAAGATCAAGTCTGCTTTCATCCATTTGGCTGAAAGAGCAACAGCCCAGCTTTCAGAAGCGTTGGAATTTTTCCAATTGTGCAAACCGTTGAGAAATAAAAGACATGAAAATTGCATTTGTGCAAATGTATTGGCGCCAACACATCCAGAGTTAAAGGGTTAAAAATGTTATGCAAGGATGTAACAAAAAGTTTTAAATAAAAAAAATGAAGAAAAAAGCACATAGGTTACAGAAAGCAGGTGAAAATCAGTTACAAACGTTATCCAGGTTATGACACTATATTTTGCTGACAGACAAAGATATCACAAGAAAAAAAGATCACTCAGACTTAACAAATATCATCAAAATTGTGGACTGGAGAAGCAGTAAACAGCGCAAGCAACCTCTACCTTCCCCTCTCTTATCAAAGGACACAGTTACCGACTTGGTGTGTAAATAAAAGTCATAAAATCAGTAATGTGATATATCAGTTTTGGCAGGGAGTAATAAGTAATAGGTAATTTACTACTTTTTTTCAGTGACAGGCCCAAAACTGGTACTAAAGTCATATCCTCACCTTTTAGAAAGAAGGAAAGGACACTTAGAGGCCAGTGTCCAATTCCAGGCGTATTTAATGCTCCAACCCGAGTGCATGTCCTCTGCAGCATCAAGTTTGAGGAGGATTTGTTTTGGCACGCAGTTTAATATAGTTCAAGCAAAGGAAAAAGAAAGTCTGTCAAGGTCCCTTTGTGAGACGAAGAGCTTGTCTTGAAGGAAAGGACAGGATAGACTTAACTAAAAGCTGAAGAGGCTACAGTGGCAGCCAGGTGGAAACAAAGAGGCTTGTCTGGTCCTAAACTGAGGGAAGATATCTGCTGTGTTATAATATAGCTCTCAGAGAAGAGGCCGTGGAACAGGAAGACAGCGCTCTGAGCCTTGTTTTGACACGGCAGATATAGGGAAGATTAAGTGTTGAAACCAAAGCTGGCTGAAGACGATAAGAAATGGATTTTTCTTTCAACCTCGATACTTTGAGATATTAAAGTTTGTGTTGACAACATTGCCGAGGACAAACAGGCATCTTTTTTTGTTTAATCTTCATTTCGATTTCCAAAGAGAATAGAACTAGGAGGACACGAGACGCGTCGTTGGCTGATCGATAGTGTGAAAACAACACACAAGCCTCCGGAGTGGAAAGTGGTAGGTCTCGCAGAGGTTACGCGAAAGTGCGATAATAACAGAACGAAAGATACAAAGATGTCAAGGAGGCATGACTCCCGGATTCACGCTTGCGTCGCATGGTAATGCAATCAGCGTGGAGTAGGTTTGAGGACGCTGTGAGCGAGCGGAGAAATAATTGAGACGATGCTGATGACATTGTGAGGCTGATGGTGTCACTCAGCAGATGCTAACAGAGACGAGACAAATCACGCCGAGAGAGACGGGGGGAAACCAGGCTTTGACGTGCAACGCGTGGGTGGAAATAGCCTGTTAATGAATAGACAGCAGAAGGGGAGAAAATACAAAGACGGAGGATGAGATACACGAAGCGCGCGAGTGATAAAATATTGCTATTGTTAGGCAGCAGTGAGGGGAAAAAAGTGCTGCGATGCAGAAAGGGTGGGAAGTCTTGACAGCTTTCCGGTGGCAGTCTGACGGCTGAGCGGGGAGATTGGAAGGAAAGTGCAGCAGAGGGCTGCTGTCAGGCCACACCAGAGCTCCGTTTAACAAGGTCCAGAGATGAGCTGCACCACAACACATTGCAGGGGAATGAGATGAGGGAGAGTGGGGGGAGAGTGGAGGGAGGGCTGAGTAAGCCTCATGCATTTTTCCAAAGCTTGGCTACCTGTCATGCTCGCCGGAGCCTCAGAGTCCTCGCACGTGCACGGGAGCAGAGATTGGAAATCCTCAGAAAAGGCAGGAGGAGGAGATTTGGAGAAGCAGCTGCCATTACAAGACATCACAGTGACACTTTGAAACCATTATCTCCACACTGAGGATCGACTAAGCCCCCGATAGATGCACTTCATTCCTACCTCAGCCGTATGTGTATCCGTGTAATGTCAGAACAGATCATCACATGCGGTTATCCAGCCCATTTCACTCACAGTGGCGCTGTGCTTGAAGCCGATCCGAACCATGAAGAGGACGAGCAGAAATAATTAATGAAAGCAAATGCGGACTATGTTTGATTTTAAACATGGATGCCTTTAGGGCAAACACATACAAGCTTTTTTACAAGCCTCCCTCTGAGCACTACCACACCTCTAGTATATCTCATCTTCATGCTGCATGCAGAAAGAAATGCTTCAGTCAAGCCTGTGCGGTGGAAACTCTAGTGGGGCCTCTATAAACCTCTTTCCATCTTGGCTCCAGGCATCAATCTTCCAGCCTGGCATGAAAGCTTATCTCCCAGCGTCAGGCTAAATGTCAACCTCAGGAACGCTGAAACACCATTAGTTATGTTCGCCCTATTAGAGGCGAGCTAATTCCACATAAAAGCCACCCACCCAATTTTAAATGAGGACTCTCCACAGCTGTTTAGGACTTCCTGTCAGCAGAGACAGCGGGGAGGGGATATGTCCCAGGATCTGAATAACATCACAGCTTAAAAAGAGGCTGAATCTCTCACGATGAGGGACACCTACCGTAGTGATGTGCTGAAAGTTACACCTGATGCAAGAAAAAAGTGGCGTTATTCACAGACCCACAGACTATCATGACGTTTGGCTCTAACTGAAGCTTCCAGCAGATGCCCCGCCCCCTAGTGTCTGGCTGCATTATAGGTCATAAGCCCCGTCCCCCCATGCATTCCAGGTTTGAGTCTGGAAAACCTTAAAAATCTACGATACCTGGTAGAAATGTATTTATTTAACCTTTTTTACATTTTTTATTTAATTTTTTTATCTCTTTATTTTTCTAGGAATTTTCCCACTGAGAAAAAAAAAAGGCTTTTACAAGGGAGTCTTGGCCAAGATAGCAGCACATGATGTTTCATAGTCAGCCATACAGTCAATGTCACATAAAAACAATAACAAGAATTAACCCTCTGATGCATGAAAACATGTTTTCCATTTTTTTTCTTCAAACATTTGTAACGGAACCTCCAACATAAAACAGTGTGAATTTAATGTAAATAGGATTTTTTTTTTTGGTTATGTCATGAATAATCTTTTTTTAATGCTTTAATTAAAAGCTTATAAGCTTTTTCAAATGTTTCAAATGTTTCTCTATAACATTTTTGAAAAATATATAAATGTTTGAAAAAAAACTGAAAATATTTTTTCAGGTCCTTAGAAGAATAAAAATACCCTGACACAGGCTAATATGAATTTCCACCACATGAACCATCGAATTTGGGAGTAAATAATTTTTAAATAGGTGTCCACTGTAGTGACCACTATTCACCACAGGGTTAAGTCAATAAAATAATAATAAAACAATCACTTTGTTTATCCACCACTTAACCATTAAAACATGTAAAAACAGCAGTTAAATGTGCCTTGATTCTAGTTTTAAAATCAGTTAAAGTTATAAGTTTCTCCAGCTTTAAGTGATCCTGCAGGTTTAGCCAAGATGCTGGAGCAAAAACATAAAACAAAAACATTGTGTCTGGGATGTTTCTTCCACCCTTACACTGCGTTTGTATGGCAATGTAATTTGGCTGCATTGTGTTCCAGTTTTTTTTTTGTTTTTTTTTTACTGAGGAGTTGGTTTTTCATTAGTTATTGGACGTTAAATACCAAGCTATAAGTTTTGTTTTACGATAGTTGACAGCTGCCGTTGTGAGTAGTTTTTGTCGGAGATATAAAAACCTTCAAGAAAGAGAGCCAAAAAGAGACTGGACCTTCAAAAGAAGAAGAAATAAATATTTCTATTTCTTGTTTTCCACTTGGTTCCACCCAAATTCTCTACTGCGCAGACTCTGGCTGCACAATGGTGTCTACAGGGGGGATATATTAAATATACTCGAAAAACCATGGGTCACTGCACGTGGGATGTATTAAATGACTATATTGCGACCGTTGAGTATAAATTGTCAGATACATGTTTTGAGACGTAAGAATGTAATTCTCTTTGTAGTTGCATTTCTCTCACTCTCCTGACCAAATTTTATAAATTCAATAAATTCTACCAGATTTTCATTTTTTTCTCTTTTTGGCTCCAAATTTTGTAAATGTGTGTAAATATCGAGGTATTGGTTTGAGGCCACATCCTATCTCACTGTTGCCTTTTTTCTGTGTTTCCATAGGGGGGCGACTCCTCTTCCTGGTGATGTGGCTGAACCTTGTGCCTCAAACTGACAGCTGCCCTGCCAAGTGTGTGTGCTACAGTGAGCCCAGACCCACTGTGGCCTGCCAACAACAAGGACTGTTTTCAATTCCTACTGAGATCCCCGTGCGGAGCCAGAGGATATTTCTCCAGAGCAACAAGCTAACCGTGGTGAGATCTACCAGCTTCAGCTCCTGTCACAACCTCACCGTCCTCTGGCTCTACTCCAACAACATCAGCTACATCGAGGCTGGGGCATTTTACGGCTTGGAGAAACTGGAGGAACTGGACATAGGAGACAACAGTAATTTGCGCACCATTAGCCCTACAGCCTTCCGGGGCTTAACAAAGCTGCATACCCTTCACCTGCACAGGTGTGGCCTGTCAGAGCTCCCTGTTGGAGTTTTCCGAGGAATGTTTTCCCTTCAGTACCTTTACCTGCAGGACAATAACATACTAACCCTGCATGATGACACTTTTCTGGACCTCGCCAACCTCACCTATCTCTACCTGCACAACAACAAGATCAAGATAGTGACGGACAACATGTTCCGAGGCTTAATCAATCTGGACCGGCTGCTTCTACACCAGAACCGCGTTATCTTTGTCCAACCAAGAGCTTTTAGTGACCTGGGGAAGCTGAAATCCCTCTTCTTGTTCTTCAACAACCTTACCGTGCTGTCAGGAGAGACCATGGACCCTCTGGTGACTCTGCAGTATTTGCGGTTAAACGGGAACCAATGGATCTGCGACTGCCGGGCGAGGACCTTGTGGGATTGGTTCAAAAGGTTCAAGGGCTCCAGCTCGGAGTTGGAGTGCAACGTTCCCGATTTCCTGGCAGGGAAGGACCTGAAACGACTGAAGAGCGAAGACCTGGAGGGGTGTGTGGAAACACCGCAAATCCAGACCAATCTTTTCAGCAAGGCCCAGGCCGGAAAGTTCCCGTCTACTGAGAATCCGCTTCCGGACACTATTCCCAGGTGCTGCCTCGGAGATAACGATAAGTCGTCCATTCTGTCTGGAAAGAGTCGCCAAATCACTAACAACCCTCTGAAGGAGAAAGAGAACATGTCCAAGACTAAGTTCAAGGAGCCGGAGCGAACGAAAAATGAGACGCAGAACAAGCAGAACGATGGACCACTGGGAACCTTGTCCAACACACTGGACAAGTCTTTGGAAAACCTAAACCCGGACCTTACAGACAATATGGAATCATCCACAGCTTCAAACAAAAAGAAAAAGAAGTGTTCCAAAAAGCCCAAATCAGACGCCCACTGCATCAAAGGCCGGGGTACTACCTTGCAAGTGCTGCGCTCTCTTGTCATTCCCATGATCTGGGTATCTCTAGCCATGTCTTAGGACTCCCGATCTCACTCGAAAATTACAGAACTCAAGATTGTTGATGCTCATGACAATGAAAACAGAAGATGCAGTGACATCTACAACAGACAGTGACTGAAAAGCGAGGAGTCATGTTGACCCCACATGGGCGCGGGAAAGCAATGACGAGGACGTTAGAGTACATTTAACAAAATGGATGCCTTTACAGAACACTACAGATCTAATGTATATAACGAATCGGTGCCCAAAATTGTTTGTTCTCTATGTACTTAACTGTACCGTGTCTAAGCTACACTTTGGAGACTCCTCCCTTTTTCCCTCTCAAAAGCTTTTACTGCTTAGACAGACGACTGGAAGGATTCAAAAAAGAAACAAAGGAAAAAAAAATCAGAGACGGAGAGCACACTAAGAATGTTGGGTCCGTTTAATGAAAATAAACGATCTCCCCCCCATTATTTATTCAAAGTGATGCATTTGTTGGGTAATGTTATGTTTTTTTATGTTTATAACAACAGATGTTTTACCTCCCCCCCAATTTTAGTTCTATTTTCATGAAAGAGAGGGTTTATGGGTAGCATTTACCAAAAGAATGCTGTTGATTTGTTCATGGAGATTGCAATGGAACCATAGATATGCATTTTATTTTACTTGTGTACAAGTATGAATATATTATGAATAAAAGTTCTTCTTTCTTAGATTTTGGAAATTGTGTGGTACTTTCCAATAAAAAGTCCTAAATTACAAGATAAGTTTTCCTTTCACTGCCAGGAGATATTGATTGACAACATAATTGTCTCATCTACAATCCCTGCAAAAATGTGGAGCTGTATAAATAATTAATAAAGACAGAATTGAATGGTTTGCAAATCATTCAAAGCTTATTTTAGATTGAAAATAAGGCTGAATAAACTTCACTGATGTTGAAGTACATCCTCATTTTAGAATCTGATGCCTGCAATATGTTTCAAAAAAGATGGGTCAGGGGTTCAACGTTGTAGAAAATCACTTCCTTAATAACTTTCTGTAAAAGTTTTGGCTATAAGAAGACCAGTTTCTAAAATTTTGAAAGTGGCATGTGTCCCTTTTATTTTCTGATAGGATTTCAACCGCACAACAAATCAGGGTCTCTTTATTTTTTTGCAAAAACAATAACTCAAAACATTCAGAAAAGCAACAAATGGCATTGTGTCATAAAAGCGTGTAAGATTTGATTGTTTGGATATGGCACATGTTGATTTTTTGTTCTGAACTCATGTGAAAGCTACACAATACAAAACTTTTGAAACATGCACCAGTAACAAGCTAAGTGGCCTCTCTCTTCACATGGAGCGTCCATGATTTCCAAAAAGAATGCCCAATTTTGATTTGTGGGTTCAAAGGATGGTTATCCATTTTCTCTCAGTCTGTTTTAAAGCAGCTCAGGCACAGGGAGTTTCTGGATCATGTTGATATCTGGTTTCCTCTCTGGATTGGTAAAGCTTGAGTCTGTATTTGTGGACACAATGACAAAATGTTCCTGGATGCAGATTTGAAGCCCATGCTGTGACTCCCATCACTTAACCCACCTTTAGCCACCTTAGGGCTCATTCAGTCCTGGTTTTCAGCCTTATTTGCTTTGTACACAGACTTTGAACATATTTTATGAATATTTGTATCACTTCATGTAAGATGGATGACAAAATACTCCAGATTAATGGCGATTTTCTACTAAATGACTATGTTTTATCTATCATTTGCAATTAAACATACATTTAAACACCATAAGCTTGGGAGTTCTATCACTACTAGAATCGCCAGTGGTCAATTTGACCATTGAAGTAAAAACATTACGACTTTCTGAGCACCTGATAAAGTAATGTACACATCTGTAGTGTAAGCACATCTCTCAAGAAAACAAAAAACATGCAAGACGTTTATCTCTGATGGGTTATCAGCAGACTCACCGCCTTCTAAAGCTTCCTTTTTAGACATTTTATCAATGCTCTACACAAAATTTTATTGGTTCATGTTGTCCAACGGTGCAAAATAGACTCAGACTAAATTGCCAACAACTCTGACAGTATCTGTGGTTAGTTGCAAGACAACCAAAACAAAAAATATATCAACAGGGAAACCTCATTGTCAATATGACCAATCATGGCTTATGCTCCTTATATGTAACCTATTAAAAAAAATTAAAAGTCCTAATGGTTAAAATGGCTGTTATGGTGGTTGCAGTGTTACACAATCTGCAAACCATCAAAATCTGAAGTGTCAACATTTCATTTAGGCACTTGTATTGATTTAACTACCTCAAATAATGAGATTTTTTGGGGTGTTATTTTAAAGTTGTTGTAGAAAGTAAAAAAGTTGTTGCCATAGCACTGTGGAAAAAAAGTAGTAGGGACAATTATTGTGGGTCTTGTTTTCATTCCTTGCTGCCCATGATGTTGTTTTTTGTGCTCCATTGCTGGTGTACCGTTTAACGAGGAACAGAAAAGCTACAAGAAAAGGGGGTTATCAAATAATACCGAACAGATTTGAATGTACAAACTGCATTTGACTTCAGTGATAGCAGTGAGTCATTATGTCTCACTAACCATACTTCCAGGCAGACAGCAGCCTTCCTCCATAACAGATGGTGAGCCCACTGTGGTGTGCTCATTGTTTTCAGGATTGTTAGGAGAGGGATGGCCGACTGTTTCCTCAAATCTGGCCTAATCCCAAACCTCAGGCGTCCTCATTTTTTTTCTGTTTGTTTTCTCCTCAGTCTCTTCGGGACTCTCCTTCAAGAAAGTGCATGAGCTCTTTGCAGTGCAGAAAATGAAAGAGAAAGTAAACATGGATTTTCCGTACATCGATGTATGGCTCTGAACTTTTCCCACCTCCACTTTCAACTGACCCCTAGTTTCACTTTGATCATACATCGATCAAGGAACCAAGAATAACCCTAACTAAAATTAAACTATTACGCCTCTTTTTGATCTTTAATAGTAGCAAATTCTGATCTTGGCGCAGTCTCTAGAGACTTTCTGTTATTAAAAAAATAAATCAGCGGTTATTCCTTAATATGCATTTTAAACAAGGTCAACACCATTCATCCATGATGCAGTTTATTTGCAAGTCTTAAGTGACTCCTGCACATGCAGTATGATGATGTTGAAAGAAACGCCCTCGGCAGTTGAAGAAAACTCCGCATACCATTAGACCCAGTTATGTATATTACAAATGCTGCCACATTTCTTATCATTTTGAGTGAATTATTAAACAGTGTATGGAAATGCTGAGGGAATATTCAAAAAGTGACTCCTCACATCACAACCTTGAGAGCAGAAGAGGCCCTGAAGGCACCACATTAACTCCCTCTTTCTTTTCTCGACATGTAGAAAACATTTGAATATAAAATCAGCGAAGCTTCAAAATGTCAGCTTGTTACACAGATCTACAGGGGCAGGCCGCCTCTGGTGGGCCCACGACGACGTGTCTACAGGCCGGGATAAGGTTGCGACTTGTATTCTGTGCTGAATTTATACATGTCCTGTCAACAAGCCTCAATTTCTCTCCCACAAAGTAAAAAGGATTAGGTCTGAGCAAATCCCTGGAGCTTTTCATTGTCGGCGATTAACCCTGGAGAGGACTGAAGGAGACCTGAGATGATATTGATCTTGAGTAGGAATCAACAGTAAAAAAAAAAAAAAAATCAACAAGCCCTCTCTGACAGAGTTCCCCGGTCTTCAATGCTGATACTGAAGCAGCTGCAGGCTGAGAGCGAGCCAGATTGGTGTCTATGTGGGGAAACCACCTGCTCAGGCAGTCATCAAAAAAGCACTCAATATCTGAGTCCCATTCACAAAGTAAAACGATGATAAGGGCCTGTGACTCCTCTGTGCTACAGCTACACCCACTGTGATGTGTGAGAGTTCAACAAAAGCTGCTAAAAAATAAAAAAAAGCATGTTTTGCTGTCTTGGCTTATGGCTTTAAGTCCACTTGCACATATTTAATGCTCTTTTGTTGGCATGACAACACAAGACCAAGTCGCTATTGACTGATACTAACTCTATAAAGTCAAATGTATCATATTTGATACATGAGTTCAAAGACTTCTATCTCATCAAAATGATAAAGGTTTCTTTAAAGCCTGTTAAAAATATTCTTAAAAACACATTCTACCACCTTGAAGATATAGCCCTACAGTTGGCTGAAGTGGCCCTTTTCAAAATGTCTGCTCTCATTAAATCATCTACTCACATATTTTCAGGAAAGTCATTCCCTGATTTTCAAGAAGTTGCAGCAAGAATAACATCAAAAAAGTTTTTTTCAAAGTGTTTACTGCATGAAATAAATGCACGTTTACTTAAAACTTGAATAAAATAGTATGCAAAATTGCGCAGTGTGACAAATGTGATACAAGAAATACATCATGAATGAAATGATAAAGCAATATTTTTTGTGGATTTTGTTAAAAGGGTTAATTAACATCTCAGTTCCAAAAAAATTGGATTATCTGACTATTTTGTAACCCTTCCTGTTATGTTACAGGTCAAATTGACCCAAATTGAATTTAAAATATCTAGGGAAAAAAAGTTAAAAGTATTTTTTCAAAATGAAACTTTCTCTGCTTGGCTTGTTCAGTGAACAATGCTTGTTAGAATATTTTTTTTTACTTTTTTTATTATTATTATTATTATTTTGGATCCTTTAAAGAAGTAACCATACACCGGGTCAAATTGGCCTGGGAAAATAATAGATGTTACTAACAAATACATATAATAGAAAGGTTAATAGGTCGGGCTTTTCAGGGTAAATCAGACAGTGTCTGTTAGTTAATTTTAACGAATCCAGCCAACATAGTAAATGTCATCTATACGTCCAATCTCAATTTGATTTGGAGGATATTTCCCCCTTCAGGTACCAAAGTTCCTTGTCTCTCAAGATGTCCTTTCAAAATAAAAGCAAACAGCCAGTCTGAGGCCATTGTTCTCAGACGATAACAAAAAGTCAACAGATGGATCAGGGCTGTGTCAGCAGTGATGTGGACTTTAAATGGGTCCATTGTGGTGAGGAGCGACCTGATCCAGGAGAAGAGGCTCTCAAATTACCAGTCATTGATGTTACAACCCTCACCCTTAGTCACAAGCTGTGGGTAGTAACCAAAAGAACAAGATCACAAATTTAAGCGGCTGAAATGAACTTTCTGCACAGGGTGTCTAGGCTCAGCCTTTGACATAGGCTTGGAAAAGATGGTGAGAATGCTTCCCATATGTCTCCATGGGGAGGTGTTTCGGGCATGCCCCTACCCCTTTGCTCTCAAAACAGAGAGTTGAGGGGTAGGGGTAGACAAAGGGGGAGGGCCAAGGGCTACTATTTTGATTGAACATTAATTTCTCTAACGTGTCCTGGGTTTCCTTTGGCATGCCCAAAACGCGTATGGGAGGCATCCTCACCATGTGCCTGAACCACCTCAACTGGCTCCTCTTGATGGATCCTCTAAACACAAAGCACTTAATTTCATAACCAAACCTAACTTTATTTTGCAGTTGTTTCCAAACAAAATAGACAGACCTTTTTGTAAAACACGTTACTTGTTACATTTTTCTAAGAAGAATTTAAGAGACAGAAGTTTTACATGTTTCCTTGTCTGACCCTTGTTACTATTCCTTTTCCCAACACAGGATCCAAACTTTCATCTACTATTTGTTTTGTCAAAATCTGTATCAAACTTCTCTTCCTGTCATGTCACATCTTCTAATTTTTTAATCATGAGTTGTTTTTGTTGTTTTTACTCTGAAATATTAGTGCAAATGTCTGTCATCCAGCTTCTCTGATGCTTCTGCAAACCCCCACCACTAAGACTCAACACATCTCTGATCTGGATTATTACTCACAGAGGCACCTCTTCTTCTACGGATCACTGCAAAAGTGTCTTGGCTTCGAGAGCTCACTTTTAAAATGGGTCTGATCATCGCAAGACATCCATGTTGGCAAACACAGAGCCTGTGGATTTGAGTCTCTGAAAGAGAGTCTCAAGCTGTGAGGTAGCTAGAATCCCCGCTAGCTCGAATAACACTCGGAACATTTGGCAAGATGTTAGGATCCGCCCTCACGAGTACATCATGTCTCATTCACGCGTGGTGGTGTATATTTACCCTCCACATTCACACCTACTTCATAATTAGATTTCATGCTCACTCTACCTCCTTCTTATCTATTTGTTTGCTCTCTGATTAATAGTTTGTGTGCAACACTTTGTGGATCTTCCATTGGGATTTCCTTTAATTGTATTTTTCATTTTGGTAACATCTACACAGCACGAGGTGGGAGGTTATGATTGAATATGGAAATTAAATATATACAGGTACATATTTCATGAGAACATTTCACATGCAGATTTAGCCAGCGGCAAAGAAAGGCACGTGTGACTCTTCTCTCTATGTAGCAAAAATGGATGAAATTCAGAGACTGTATGTGCTATGAAAAAAGGAAAACGGTGAAAGTGAAACCACTAAACATAATGTCCCCTCAATTGCCTCCTACTACCAGAAAGTGGGGCCATATATATTTGTATATCTGGTATCAAATATGTATTAAGATGCTTTATGACTGTAGGAATCTTCTTCAAGGAGCTGTGTGTTTGGACTGCAGGATCTAGGGTCTAAATTTAGCTCTGGGGTGAAAATTCACCGTTTGAAGTATCTTTGCCTGAGGGGTTGTACTTTTTAGAAAGCAGGGCTAAATTTTACAAGCTAATTTTTTCTGATTGGTGGGGTGGATTGGTGTGATTTGATGACTCCTAAACACTGGTTTTCTTTGAGCCTGCTAGTGTGAATGTGTCTCTGTCAGCTCCCGGTGTTCCAGTTTAAAGAGTGACCCTGTAAAGTGGAGACCTTCAGCTAAACGTGTCAGTGGATATCTAGTTTACAACAGCTGCCGAAACCCAGAAATCTTCGGGAATGCATCCTAGTTTTTGGATGAGTGTGAAAATCAGGCCTTTGAATTGGTTTAAGGAACAAAAATGAAAATGAGAAAGTTTTGAGTTTTGTGGGCATAATATGAGTGAGAAATAAAAGTGATACAGCTTATACAGAGAACAGACCTAGTGAATTGTAGTGTTTGATGAGGGAAATAACAGCCTGTTTGAAAATGCTAGTTAATATCCTACGGCTGTCATGGTGTGATATAAACCGGTCCAGGAACAACCGTTTTTGGTCTTAGCCAGTTCAGTTTGGGTGGAACCAAAAACTGTAAAATGCAAAACGGTTTCTATCCAAAACAAACTGATTGGGAAAAGTTTTGTCTAGAGCCCTGGTCAAAACACCCTCATCAGATAAATATTTAATCAGGATCTAAATCTGTTCAAGGAGGATGAATCATGCTGAAAGTCTTTTATCGACAGGGTTGCTCTTTAAGCCAAAACACCAGTCTGTCTCAGCCATTTTCATGCTATAGTTCAGGGGTTTTCAAAGTTTTTCAGATCTAGGATCTTTAAACTAATGGAGAGATGGAGCAGGGACCCCCTTATATATATATTCATTGCCCATATTACCCTGTTTCAGAGTGATGGGCGCATCAGGGTAAGAAGAAAGACAGGTAAAGTGAGGCAACCATCATGTGTAGTGCCTACTGTACAAGCCTGTTGGGACAGTGCTATGATCTGGGTTTGCTTATGTGAGTTTATCTAAACAGTGCCACAGTGAATGCATGCTGTAATCAAAGCTAAAGCCAATCCAACGAAAACATCTGTGACCTGTATTTTAAGTACTAGGCTCTGCAAGTAATACACAAGCGCATATATTGAGTTTTTATTTGCACAGTAGGTACAGTGAGTAGGATGGCTTTGCTATTTATAAACATACTTAGTCAAATGATACCAATGCCAATATCAACGCTGTCGATTACAGGACAATTAGTGCAAAATTTAAAAGAGCTCCATGTATCCATTAATGATGCTTACATGAGTACAAATAGAAATATTTGGGAACAAATATTTGAAAATATAAAACTGCCTTATCAACTAATATGTCACAGACCCCCTACAGTACTTCTGTGGACCCCCTGGAGGCCGTGGACCCCCTGTTTGAGACCACTGCTGTAGACGGCAGAGTAGCTGAAGGCCAAACAAAAACTGTTTCAGGCTTTTTGAAACAGCTTCAACTGGCAACGGCTGTGCCAGTATCGCTTGTCTCCTTTCGAGTGTCAATAGTTCCATCAAAACCAGCACAGGCTGTGTCTCCTCCATGCTAACAGGCTAAAGGTAAAACAGTACTTTTGTGATTGCATTTCACCTTCTTGCACCAAACACCCAGGTTTACTCAGATGATCCTCAGCTGGATTTTATTTAGTCTGAAAAAGATCTACTGCACATGGAGGTCCGTCCTCAGATCAGTCTCCTTTCTGGTGTTCGGACCAACTGTTTGGAAAGACCAAACATCACGGACACGATCTCTCACTGCCCCCTACAACAGAGACAAGGTAAGTCATGTAAGTTCAGATTTTCAGGGTTCAGTTCAGGGGGGTATATAAATACAAATGTTCTTTTTCATTTCTGGATTTCAAAGTTCATAAGTGTTTCATGCCGCCAACACACACACACACACACACGCTCACACCATGGGATTCTTCCAATTTTCTTCCAGCTGGCTGCCCAAGGAGACTAAAAACCCATCAGCCCTGGCCTCTTTACAAGCCCCCGAAGTTGTGGGCAGAGGCTGTGAGGTCTGACAGCAGTGGCACGCTGGGGCCACAGCTCCATTTAACTGAGCCTGGAACACGATGACCTGAGCCTGCAGGCTCCTGCTGGATGTCAGGAACTTTCTCATCAAACTGAAACTCTCCCCACAGTCTGGGGGTGTTTCTTTGTCTCAGTGAAGCCTTAGCCCTACTCTCGCTGTGATGAAGGGAGATGATGCACATTACAGGCCCTTCATCGGCCGAGAGAATCTGTGCGCAACCTAGATTGACATCTTGGCAGGGAATCAAAACACTTGGAGGATGTGGTCCAAAGCCTGGAAAAGGGAAGTGATCCTGGCATGGTAAAAAATGTTGCACAACATTGTAATTCTGCACTCATATAAACAAATTTTTAAAGTAACTTTGGGGCCTTTTTTAAATGGAAAAGGTCAGGACATTACATAAAATATAGAAGGGAGTCACATTAAGTAAAGATACCTCAGATCAGATTCAGACCCACTAGAGGGGTTTGCCTCATGGGGCGGACAAACTTGACCTCCGGATCATAACGGTGGGCCACGTAGACCTACTTAAAACTTTCTTTTTTTTTAGTTCTTTCCTTGGCTTTTGTGTCTTTACTGAATAGGATAGGATAGGATAGCAGAGATGAGGAGATTAGGATAGTGGATAGAGGAGTGGGAAAGGGGGAGAGTGTGGGAAGTGACATGTGGGAAACAGGCCACAGACTGGATTTGAACCCAGGCCACCCACTCGAAGGCGTGTGCAACTTTATCCACTAGGCCATCTGCACCCCTAGTTGTAACTTTTTGCATTTGTTTCTTGAATACTATGTGAAAAAATGTAGACATGGTGGACTACTTGTCACTTTAAAAAAAAAACCCTTTAAGTCCAATGTTTCCCATCAGGCACCTCATAAGCCTCCTTCACGGTTGCCATGGCAAAGAGTTGTGCTTTTCAAAAGATAAATTAAAAATCGCGCCTAAAAGTTTTGAACCCAAAATCGGACCAGAATTGTCCCAGCACCACAATTCTGAGCACTAAGTTTCCATTTGGTTAATGTTTTTAAGGAGAGTCATGTTGGGCAAATTTCATTTAATTCTTGTGTGACTTTTTTTGAACAAGCTGTTCAAAACATATAGTTGTCTTGTCCTGAGGTTACACTAACTCAAGTTTCACTAAGTCTGTCAGATGTGAAAAGCTTGATTGCAGTTGTTAGACTTGACTTAAACTTGCTGATAGTGATTTGCACTCACACCATTTCCCTGATTGTGAACTAAATCATCAAATAGAGGGGACACAGCTTCAGCAAATGTAAGCTTTTACTCCATTATGTGCTCTATATCACGTCAAAACATTTCCGCACAGCGCAGCAGGGCTGCTGGAACTCAAAAAAAGCAAATATTAAGTGCATAAATAAAACATTATAAAAAAATCATACTAATAGAGAAATGTAGTTAAAAATTAACCAATACATTTCAGTCAATTAATTATTTACGCACAGCTCAAATGTTATTTCTGTATTATTCTCACTGTGAAGAGAAGGGCAGAACACTGTTGTATCTATCTCTTTAATTATTCAACCTAGCTCGAACTAGCTGTCTGCTGCCGCTGCTGCTAACAGGCTGCTGGCATGTGCTTGGCTGAAGAGCAGGGGCCGAGGGATCCTGACAGTACATTTATAAAACGTGTTGTGGCCAAAGTTTCTGCCAAAAAGCCACCAGGAGACAACAACACGCCATTTGCAAGCGTCTCGTACTCAGAGTGATGGTGCTTCTGCCTCGCACCAGGCAGCTGGAGCGAGAAGAGCCCGAGCATCTGATCAATCTGTCTGATGGGACAGCTCCTCCAACAACAAGTCATCCAAATTGTAGAAAATACATCATCTCTAATTGCCTTTCAGAGCAGCCCATATCCAATTCAAACACAGGCCTCACTCAGAAAAAAGAGTTCAATCATTGGGCAGATTGTTGCAGTTAGACAGCTGAAGAGAGCGCTTACTCTCACTGCAGCACTTAGTACAGATGTACAAGCTTTGAATATGACGGGAGACTGGGAGGAACTCAGGTGAATCTGGATTTAACACCAGGTAGACAAAAGTCTGGGCACAATCATGTCTTCATGCACTTTATATGACTGAGTGATTAAGGGCTGCATGATGTTTGTGAGTTTGTGTCAGTGGTTGTTTGCCCTGAGATGACATAGCAACCTGCCCCCACCTTGGTTCAGGCTTCAGGTCATCAAGAAACTAACATTAGTGGTGAGTAATATCATAAAATTTGGTCTTGGTCCCCGAGCAAGTAAATACAGGGCCAGAATTGCAGATACCAATATGGATACCGATACTTCTAATACTTAGAAATGCTCAAAATTCATTAAGAATAACAGACAACCACAAAAAAAACCAATGATTATATTCATTGATGAAAATTTGAAAAAATAAAAATTCAAATGGTTTAATAAATTACATGTTATATGACTAACGTTCTGTTATATATTAAATTCGTTTTCAAAAATACAACTATGATGAACAAGTACACTTTAAAAATAACATGAAATGAACTGGGAGATGACTAATTCTTACTTTCCTTCTGAAACTAATGTTTCTGTTTAATAATGTAAATGTAAAAATATGGTAACACGTTAGATTAGGGAACACATATTCATTAATTTATAGTCAATAAGTAATAATTAGGAGTTAATATATGAAAAAGTCTGAATTCATGGCGCAATAGAGGTAGAATAAGGGGTTAATGCATGCTTCATAAATACTAATTAGGGGCTAGCAAGCTACTTATTTGCATGTTAATAAGCACCTAATTAATGGTGAATATGTGTTCCCAAATCTAAAGTGTTACCGAAAATATATATATTACAGCAACTGTTAGGTTTTAGCATTAACTATCAATTTAATCAAATAGCTAGCTCATACTAGTACATTAACCATCACAGAAACATAAAAATATAGGGGAAATCAGCAATAAACTGATCATTTTGGGCAGCAGTTGCCACCAACATACTGTATATATGAAATTTATCTCTATATAGTTACATATTTTCAATTTCAGTCAAATAATTCATTTAGATTTATTCAACTGGTCAAGTAAATAACATGTTATATGACTATCTTAATACTCAATATTAAGTAAGTTTTCTAAAATTACAACAATGATGAACAAGTACTTTGAACATAACAAACTAAACTGGTAGATAACTAAATCTTACTTTCTTTTTGAAACTTATGTATTGATCTTATCAGGCAAGTATTGATCAATACTGACACCAACATTGGTATCGATATATTGATATTTTGACCCCAGACAGACTAAGCTAAGCAGTTAAAGTTGAACAGGTTCATGCAGGACACGCGGTGCATTCACATACGTCTTCACCATTGACTGTAAAACCAAAGGACGCTGTGACACTCGGCTCAAAGTGAGGTCTCCACAAAAAGTGCTCCCCCTGGTGGCTGGCTGCAGTATGAACTTTGATTATTAATGTCTAGAACTTTGTGCTACACAGTCTTGTATGAAAAATGCTTCACAAATCAATTCAAAAAAATCAAAAAAAGTGTTAATTAAAATCAACAGTCACGTGATGTTACACTCAGATTTCATTTTTATGCTGTTATTATTTCAAAGATGGCTCCGTACTCGTGTGCACATCAACACCCACAGCCAGTTTTGTTCTTCAATCTTCGACTGAACACGTGTTTCTCTGAAGGTTACGAAGTCATGGGAGGAGCACCGGAGAGAAAAAGCTGTAGTTATTTATTCCTAATGATCGTATCTCGATTTCCTGTTGCTCTGTTTACCAGTTGTAGCTTTCTTCAAAGGAAGTGAGCCTAAAAGCGGCGGGGGGAAAAAAAAAAAAATCAACCAAGCCCTGCCTGTTTCTTGATGTCTCTCTATTCACTGAAAATGATCTGCCTTCAACTCTTAATGCAAATTCTAGCAGACGCTTCATGTCTCCTCCAGAAAACACCAACCTTTGATCATAAGTAATAAGGCTTTTTTTTCTCCCCTCGCTTCAGTAAATGTGACTGAAATATTTGAGTTCATGGCTGGAGGCGAAGGCTTATAAGAGAAAGTTTAGACCACTCGCTGCAGAGGAGTCCCAGACTTCGACAGAGGGGCTAAAAGTGTTTGCCTTCTCTTCTGCATACTAAACGCTCTGACGCTATCATGCCCTTTTACTATCAAACCTCACTTCAATTTCCCTCTCTATCTCCCTCTATGCTGTCACTCTCTACCTCTCTTCCTCTAAACCCACCTTTCTTTTTTTTTCCCCCAGCAGCACACACATAATTCATGCCTGGAAAATCTCTTTGAATATATACCTCGATGAGCCTTTCAAACAACTGTTTGATGTGATGTGAGGCTTTTATACATTCGCGGCTTTTGTAAACACTGCATGAAAATGAAGCGAAAAGGTTGGAGGAGTGGAAAAAGTAAACTTATAATGTACAAGTTGAGTGTTTTAAGAGAAATGTAGTCACTCATTCAAACTTCAAATGTGAAATTACTTCAAACGAATAATCAGGGAGTGTTAGATTCATACTATAGTTTCGGTGTGACACGTACAAAATTAGCATTTAGGCAGCATTTCACTTATGCATGTGTGGTGAGCATTAAAATTCATGGGTTTTTTGGGTTTTTTTCACAGTTTTAGGTGGAAGCTTGGACTGGTCTATCACAGCCAAATGGTCCAAGAAGATGTTTTTGAGGAGGTATAAGGCTGGAGACTCTGGAGTTCTCACACTTTTCACCTCAATGAGCCTCTCCTTGTCCATATTGGGCCGTAAAACCTCAAACCTGTTGAATTCTGGTCTTGCTCGACTCATTATGTTGGTTTTCACATGGTAAGTTTTATTTTGAAAGTCATTGGACATTGTCACACTGCAGAACCTGAAATCTAAGCAACTCATCGTGTTTTATTTGTAGTAAAAATTGTCTTATTTTTCTCAATTTGAGCAACATTCAACTGATAATCCCAGGAAAATTTCTTATTTCAAGTTATTTAAGGACAAAAATGAGGTCTGAATTGCTTGTAACAAGTCAAAAAAATCTGCCAATGGGATAAGAAAAATTCACCCGTAAAGTTTCTTGAAATTAGAAAGTTGTTAAAAAAAAGGAAACTTTTTTTCTTTTCCCATTGGTAGATTTTTTTTTACTTGTAACAGGTAATTCAGATCTCATTTTTTACTTTAAATAACTTGAAACAAGACATTTACCTGGACTTATCAGTTGAGTGTAGCTCATATCCAGAATAATAAGACAAGTTTTAATGAACAAATGACATAATGACTTGCTTAGGTTTCAGTTTTTGTAGTGCAGGTGGTTTCCATGCACAAAAATCTATTTATTTTTCTTCATTTCACTCTTAAAATCAGGCTTTTAAAAAGAGTGTGATTCAAATACATTACTGCTGAATAAATCTTTGAAACTGACTCACATGTAATTTTAGATTCTAGGGAAATGTGGCTCCTGATATAGTCTATGGACTATATGTCCATAGAAAATTTGCTCAAAAGGTTTCTTGTCATTAGAATAATGTGTTGATACAAGAAACTTTCTTTTTCCCAATTGGCACATTTTTGTTCCTTATTTTAAGCAACTCAGATATATATTTTTTCTTTGAATCACTTGAAACAGGACAATTTTCTGGACTGGTCTGGTAAATATGGCTCATATTAAGACTAAAAATACATTTTTACTCAAAACAAGACCTAAGTGAGTCAAAATCATCACAATTAAAAGAGGTAAATGCTTGAAGTATTTAACTCTCTTTGTACTGAATGTAGTTGATTTTTTAGTTTTTTTTTACTTTTTGAGTTCAACTGCTTGATTATACATGTATTTATTTTCAGCAATTTTCTCATTAATTGAGATGCAAAAACATGAGCAAGAAATAATTATTGAATGGATGAAAGTTTGTGGGTGAACTGGGGAACACAATTTTTGTTGAGTTAGGTCTGACAACTGTTACTAAATAATTTTTGGGTGCGGAATCCAAAAATGATCTCAGTTTTTCTCTATCATGTCAAGTTTTTGAACTATAGGATCCATGTTTTTTTAGAATAAGAATCAGCTTTACTGCCAAATATCTTCAAGAAACATACAAGGAATTTGACTTCGGTTTTAACTGGGCTCTCTTTGTATAAAAAACAAGTAAGAATAAACATTACATATCAAATATATTAAAAAAATATATATATATTAAGTAACTACAATTAAGAAAAAAAAAATCTGTTGGGTAAGATTTTTATGCTGATTAAGACTAAAATTGGCACGCTGATTCCAGAATTGCCTTCATTTTTTTTTCTAGTATGCTAAGTTTTTTCTCCACAACTTACCCAACAGATAAGCAAAATTCAATTGGTTGGAACTGACGTGCTTGAAAAAAAATGGCAGCAATGTTGGAATCAGCGTGCCAATTTTAGTTTTAATCAGCATAAAAATCTAACTCCACTGATTTTTTTTTTTGTTCCCCAGTGTAGTAAATAATAGATGCTCTTTACGCTTTCTGCCACTCACTCATATTAAGACGTGTGCAAATTATATCTGCAGAGCGCAGCCATCTTTGATCTATGCCTCACGGAGTAAAAATATGCTTTCATATGAAATTACACATCACTGACTTCCTCAAAGTGGAGTAGATGATCCCATACATCACATGAGTGGGTCATTCACATCATGAACATCAGGGCTGTAATCTCCTAATTCCCTCAACTACCATTGCCAGTTTCAGTGGTCTCTGGGGCCAACTACAGAATCGTATCTGTATTGGCTTCTACCCCCCCCAGAGCCCACTCTGAAAGGTCATATCGGCCCGACCTTCATCCTGATCCGCTTTTAAACGATGAGGATCATGATTCTATTTCTGCCATTAGTGCTATCATAGCATGAAACGCTGCTGCTGCTGCTGATGCTGCTGTGGGATAATCTTTGAGCACTTTCGCTGGGACCGGACTGAGATACATGAGAGATCAAAGTCGGCAGGGCTATCGTAATATTTGCACAACTCTGAAAGGGTGAAGGTTGGAAAACATTCTTCAGATATCAAAAGATTAATTCTTCGGCGGAGGAATTATGTTTCGATTAGAATCAACGCTGAGAACCTTCGCCCGCGCTGTTTGACTTGCTCTGAGGCTTTATCTTGTTCCGTCCGTGATTAGTCTCTACATTACGAAACTATTTGACTTCCCAGCCCTGGAAAGAGGTGAGCGGTGTAATTCAGAGCTGGATAATCTGGTGAACCATTTATGTGGGCTGAGCTGCTCATTATTTCTCAATCAAGCCTGGATTTGGGAATGTAGAGTGGCAATTTGTCCTCAATCCTAATTCAGACGAATTAATGCCTCACGTATGTTCATACCCAGGCCTGCGCCGAGGGACACAGAGTCCCCTCAAAGCTGCCACTGGAAGCCGCAGGGCTTTTGCAGTAGATTAGGCCGATGTCCAATAGGATTTGGTCGCACACACCTCATGAAAGCGCTGTGTAAATGGGTCCATCTAATGATCCAACTTAATATGATTAAAAAGAATAAAGAGAGTGCCACGCATGCGCTCTCTCTCTCTCTCTCTCACACACACACACACATACACACACCGCGCTGCCATTGTGTCCACTTTGCACTGACGCGTGTGGCTGACAGCAAGCATAATCTGCCCCCGACCAAATGTCCACACACACACACACACACACCACGCCTTCTGACAAACACCAGCGACACTGAGAGCTGCTAATCCAACATGACGTAACACACACATAAACCCAGCGGGATAAATGTGATATGATAATCTCTAATTCCTGTGGGTTATTTACTCACAGATATGTCTTTATTTTTCAGTTTCTTACGCAATCTTTTGACAAGATTCAATATTTCTTAAAGGATTTTTTTTTACATATATATACCAAACAAACATGTTTTTCAATCAAAGCGTTACGCCAATTCTCCAAAAAGGTCCTTCCTCGTATTGTTTGTCCGTGCAGTGTCAGTTCCTGTAAATAAAGCTCAAGACGATTCTCCAATGTGTCAACACCAGGATGTTTCTGTGATTGTGTTTTTGTCAAGAGCTAAAAACACATCCTGTACTCTTCATTCATGCATTTTGCAGATTTGATGGTAAGCTTCTTTATTCTTTATTCTAAATCAGATGAAGGAAGGTGGAAAAATAGGATGTGGAGCATGTGGAAGATGAATATGTTGACATAAAAAATATCTCTGTTTCTTATAAATCGGTGTTTTTCAACCAGAAGGTCAATGATCTTTTGGTTTCTGGTAATACAAGAGACTTGACTAGACTACATAAACCAAGCCAGTGACATATTGAGAGAAAATAAAAGTAACTGCACTACACCGTCAGACCAATAGAGGGCAGTAAGATGACAAAGAAGGTGAGAAATAAGGCTGTTATTGGAGAAAAATGATAAAGTGATATTTTTGTTTCTTGCAACATTTATTGATATGAACAGACTCACCTAATTGTCTGTCTCCCTTTTCCTCCATGAACATTATTTGTGCTTTAAAAGAGTCTTAATCATATTTATATCAGTTATTTATTGATATTGATCCATAATATTACATATATAATGACATTTATTGAATATATTAACATTAGAGCCAGAGAGTTTGTCCACCTCCTGCATTTTGCCTTTTTTTTTTAAGCTTGAACAATATTTTCCAGCGATATGAATCAATGAAAAGTAAAGTTTAGAGATATTTCTTGAAAAAACACAATACATTTTGTGAAGATGGTCCACCTTGGATAGAGAAAAAGGTCGATTTCTGCAAAAAGCAAAGCAAACTTTAAGCAACGGGTGACTTGGACATTTAACTATGACTGCTTCAAGTTTTATGGCAGCTCATGAAATCATAAGATATGAAAGAAGATCAAAACTTAGACCTCAAAAATAAACACTGAGCCCATTCTGACCAAAGACAAAGATGAACACATAGATCTGGAAGCTGCTCCCTTTACCCCTAAAAGTGGTAAACAAAGTATCTTATGTGATATTAACTATAAACAAACTGTCAAATTGTCGAAAACCCTGCTGTGCTCCACTCACATTCACTGCTGTTCAAACACTGTTCACACACTGTTCTTGCATATAATGTGGTCAAACATTACGAGATTGATGCTAAATTTAGATTTATTCGTACTGTGATTGGGCATAGACAGGATACATAAACTTTGTTGAAAGGCTCAAATATATTGCAATATATCATAAACCTTGTGATATGACAAATCTGATAAGATATATCAGGAGAGAACTAAATTGAAACTCCAATTCAATTGAGTAAACGGTTCCAGGGGAATGTTCCTATGACTGAAAAACACTCTAAGGCTCCGTTCACACAAGAACAGTTTTCAAGTGAAACACAAAAGTTTTGTGGTGTTTCAGCCTCAGGTTTACACGGAAATAGTGTTTTCGATGACTGAAAATGCAAGCTTTTGAAAACACCATTCAGAGTGGAAATTTTTGACTGGGATTTTCCCTGGAAACGCTGACATCACATTCAGCTTTGGGTGTGCAATAAGCCTTGACTGTGCCAGGCACGAACTGAACAACAACAGTGACCAACCGTTTTGTTCTTCTGCTACTAAATCTACTGACTGCCTTCTACCAAAACCTGCATTTATTGCACTATTTCTGCAATTAGAGAAGACGTTTTCAATATAACAGGGTTCCTACACATCCTGAAAAAGTCCTAAATTCATGTATTTAAAACGAAGGCCTTAAAACGTCTTAAATTCATGTAAATGTTATATTCCGCCCTTAAAGAAATTACTCAAAGGTCTTAAATATTTACGGGCAGGATTTGTTGATGTGTTATTGATTTTTTTTCTTTTGTGGGACTTTTTAAGGAGGAGATTTGGAGCGAAAACTGTCTTATAAGATGCAGATATAATTTATCCACATCCTAGCCAGGCAGTCTATAACTACGGGCCACTGTTTGCACTTTTATATACAAATATTAACCAGTGATGAACTTTATGTTCAATAAACAGTTGGTTGTAATGCAGAAGGACCCCCAAACCATCAACCATATTTGTTTTGATCTTAAATTTCAGTCAAAGTGGCATTAAAAAGGGCTTAAAAAGTCTTAAATTTGACTCGCCAAAATCTGCAGGTACCCTGATGTAAACTCCAGATGACCAGCTCACCTCTTCTTCGGCCTCTATACTGTTTTCGTGTATATAGCTCCTATATATTATATTTCCATCCTCAGGCCTGATATCTGTTCTACATTGTTTTTAGTCCCCCAGTGTTTCTGTGTAGATTGTACTGTGTTAAAGTGTGAAACGCTGTGAAACATTGTTGTGTAAACGGGGCCTGAGAGAAGATTTTCTGCACAGTGGTGAAGTGGTTCATGCTGTTGCCTCATAACAAAAAGGTTTTAAGTTTGATTCCCCTCTGAGCAGGAGCCCTGTGGAGTTTGATTGCCCCATAATTCTCTCTAAGTGTGCATGGATGCCTGTCTCCATGTGTCAGCCCACTGATAAGCTCATGACCTGTTCATGACAGCTAAGATAGGCTCCAGCCCCCTTACGACCCCGAAAAGAAAACACAGTAAAGATAATGAAAGATTTGCACAACCCCAGGAGTCCATACTGATGCGTACAGCTGGGAGAGACAGACTGTTTAAAGGACCATCTTCTTGAGTCTGTCATTGATTGACAGTAACAGACTGCCAGCACCTTGTGGGTGTCTCCTCCACTCATGATGGATATGTTGATTTTCCCAAACTGAGATTGGACTGTCACTGCATTCAAAGCCTGCTTTTCAATATCAAAGAGTAAACAAAATGCACTGCTTTCATTTAGATAGGACACACTCATGGATCCTATTTAATTGTTGTTCATGAACTCTATTTTCCTGAGCTTTATTCACCTAAAAGCCTGTGCTCTCCTCAATGCATATTTTCATGGTCTGCTAAGAAGTGCTCCAATCCTAGTCTGAGTAACATAAATCAGCCATACCTGTCTGCACAACCAGTTCTTCTATTCAGCTACTGAAGACAAAATATCTGTCAGGATTGACTCTTTACATGCTTTATATTGTTGACATTGTGTAAAGATGAATGGTGTGCAATACAAAAGTGAAGCCAAAACTCCCCCTGCAACGTTTGGAAATTGTAATCCTTAGCAGAATCCTCTTATCTCTACCTCTTTTCAAGGAAGAAGAATAAAAGATAAATACTTCACAAAACCTTACCCAGATTTTGATTCAACCACAGGCTTTGTATTGATGCTTAACATCTTTTATATCCAACAAAGTATCGACATTTATGAGAAAACTTAAGACTCAACTTTTCAGTCTTGCATTAAACCAAGTTTATATTCTCATTTCTTACTTTGTTCATTTATTGACTTAATTCTTAATATTTCCTTTTAGTCTGTTTTTTTTAATAAAAAAAAAAGCCTATGATCTTATTTATCTTTTTTTATAAGTAAGACTTTTTGATGCAGTATTTTATTTAAATAAGTTATAATTGATCTGATGCTAGCTGGTTTATATTGAGTATCAGTGTTTTATTTTATAATTTCAGTGCTCAATTTTGTTTGATATAGCTTTCAATCCCATTTTTTCAGTATTATATTTAAAGTTTGAGGTGATGAAAGCTAAAGCTCTCAGAAGGGAAAAAAAGGAAACTGAAACTCTAATTCGGTATCAACCCACTCATAAAAAAGACTCAACGGTTGCTTTTGGAGCAGGTGAGCACAGTCTTGTGTTTAATATATTGGTGAAAGAAGAACTTTACAAGTGCTTTTTATGGAAAATGTGCACCTCATTACCTCCAAACTGATAAAAGAAGCACAACAATGACACACTTGCTGGCTCTGATCTGAATATGAATGATTCACCCGGAAAAAAACGACTTTTAATCATCAAATGAATGAAGAAATTCTTCCAGTGACTATGATTTGTAATAGATGTGAGTCATTTTTCTCTTACAGTTGAGTCTGCTCCTTCCTATCATATGCAGATATTTAAAATTAGCAGCAGCATTTGCAGAGAGGAAATGTCACAGTATTATATCAGCATACTGTATCCAGTATAGCACAGAGATAAGTCATGACTTCTCATATAAATAACTCATGTCTTTAAATAGGGCTGTGAAAGTGTGGGTATTTTCACCCAGAGCCATGCATCTGAGGAGGAAAGATATAACACAGGACAGAGCCGCTGTGGTGTAACATGTTGCATAAATGTACTCTCTCCCGTGGAGCCATCTTTGCGGGGAGAACATGCTCTTAGCGGAAAGCTCAGCAAGCTAACGTTTCTTGATGTACCTCAGGGGCATGGAGGGACTGATGTCCAATTCTTTACACTTCCACGGCTCCAATTTTCACTCTCTAATGGAGTGAAACATGTTTCAGTGCGAAGGTGTTCAGAAATAAAAAAAGGAGCTTCCCTTCCCTGCAGCAGTGCGGGCCTCAGAGTCAGGGAGCAGTGAACTAAACAAATGGATCTTTGGATTGGTTTACCCACCATGAAACAGGATCCAACCAGTCCCATGTAGCTGTAATTGGACCGAAAATATAGATGTTACATCAATTTTTTCGAGTTTTGAAAGACATATGCTCAGAAGAATTCTTCTCTTTTGTGATGTTTTTGACAATGACGGTTCATTTCCACTAGATCCTTGGGTGGAACATCTCCAATCTGCTAGTCACTGTGGTTTCTACCTCTGAACCAAGTCTGTGGCTGTTTTCGAATTTGCCTACTACATACGACATTCTAATGTCAATAACCTGTTTATAGTCAATAATATGTTTACAGTCTGTACATACCTCCCTTAGATATTTATATCATTATAGTTAATCATACTGTACCATAGTCATAGCTTGTTAAAGTTTGTACATACCTGCGTCCATAGTTATTTATATAATTTCAGCTCGTCACCTTCAACATATACTGTGTATATGATAGTATGTTTATATTGCACATAGTTATTTATTCACTGCTATGCACTTCTGGTTAGATGCTATCTGCATTTTGTTGCCCTGTACTTGTGACATGTGCAATGGCAATAAAGTTGAATCTAATCTAATCTAATGCAGTATGTAGTGGGCACTGAATACTGCATATACTGTATTTGAATGTAGTATTATGTATGTACTACATGTGGAAGTAGTAGGTAGTATGCAGTGCCTACTACCTACTACTTCCACATGTAGTATGTAGTAGGCGGTTTGGAAAACAGCCTGTTTAATCAATGGAGGTAGGCTTTGTGACATCACCTGTCTGTTTCTGAAATGGAGTTTTGAAGTAAAATGTCTGAAGTGTATATATTGGAAACGGGGCAGGTTTTGGGTCCTTTTCCTCTGATTGGGCGATCTTGCATTCTTAATATCTTATAATTTGCAGAGTTAGAAAAAAAAAAAAACAGCCCCAGTACAGTGTGTGCCGAGAGGAAAAGCAGAAATTCAGAAGGGAAGGGAATATTATTTATACCAGCATTGTCTGATTCCAGAGTAAAATAAAATCAATTTATTCTCAAATAGTGAGAGATAACTCACACCATATTGTTTTTAGGTTGAAAAACATCAGAAACAGCATTCTCTATAATTATTTTATAAAGTTTCCTTTGCAAACTTTGTTAATTAGTTGGAGCTTTGAAACTGGAAATCAATGAACGGTTATATCAGCAGGATGTTGGAATGAAAAATAAACGATCCATTAATGTGTATTTCTGAGCTGAACAATGCATTTGTTCGTTTCTAGGAAAATCAGTCATAGTCAGTCTTGTACAAACATTAACAAAAGGAAGAAAGAGCCCTAAAGGAGAGTTAAGACGAGGACGACGGTTATTTTGGACGCACACGAAGCGGTGTCCGACCTAGGAAGGACGACAAGCGAGGACATTTATTCTGCCTAAGGAAAATTAGGCGCGGTAACACGAGGTCCTCGTCACTCAGGTTCTCCTAAATCTCCTCTTCCTCACGTTTTGACAAGCGAGGGAAGCAAAAGACGAGGACGGGGAGGAAGAGAGGGATGAAAGGAGGCGACTGGTGATGCTGTTTACTGCCGGGGTAACCCTCAGCCCAACCTATCTCATTAGTGTGATCGTGATTCAAAACTACTCCAAGGCTGATATCATTAACCCTCTCACACCGGAGCCCTGAAATGCCTGCTTGGACTACTTTGCTCATCTTGATTTTAAAACGGTCAAAAAAATGTCCTGGAGTCAGTGTTTAGGCCCATTTTTTCTGGAACACTTTAAACCTTCAATATCTGGTGTCATTTCCAATTTACTGCATGTTATGTGAGAGAAAAACACTTTAAACTGAACAGTTAATTGTACGATAGCGATTTAGTGAAGAGAAAAAACACTATAAACAAACGGATGAGCTGAAAATTGGATAATAAACAAACATGTACGCTAACATTTATGAGATTTTTTTCTCTTATTCTGCATAAAAAGAGGTACTGACAGCATCACTTTATTATCCAGCATCTTAGATCTTGTCCTTCTCTTCGCACAAAAGCCAATGAAGGATTTTTTCTCCTCTTCTTGACAGAAAAACTTCATCCGGAAGTAAAGGAGAAAGATATTCAACTACAGTGTTTATTAAGATTAGCAACAATTCAAGCCTCAAACAACGCTCACATAACAAGAATAAGACTTGAAACCATAGACTGTGTAAAACATGGACGTAGTCTCCGTGACGTCACCCGTCTGTTACTGCAGCTCCGTTTTGAAGCAAAACGACAGGCGCTGCCATATTGGAAATGGGGCGAGTGACGAGGGCCCAAACTCTCAGCTATTGGGCGCCTGTCAGTCACCTGATCTGACCTGTGGCTCTGATTGGGCAAGCTCTGGATCTTAATATCTTCTAAACAGCCGAGTAAGAAAAAAATTCACCCCCTCACAGTGTGTGCCGTTAGCGAAATAAGCGATACAGATGGGAGACAGAGTTTGTTCCAGGCTTTAAATACGCTAATTTTGGCTCTTAAAACTGCCTTTTTCCCCGTTCACTTGTATGTGACTTCCGGTACTTCCAGAGCCGGCCTCAAGCGGTCATTCGAGGAACAGCAGCCTTTTAGCACTTCCGTGTTGTCTCATTTTTTCGGACCGGTGGTTGCCGCTTGCTTGAAACACATTTCTGAGACCAAAGAAAAACGTCACGTGCTATTTTGCGCACGATGTGTAAAACACACATTCTTGTATACAGTACATAAAGGTTACTACGTATCGTCAACAGTAAAATACACATATATTGTACAAATAAGACTTGGTACATCCTTCCAAAACTGTCACCACACATTACAAGCAACAAATTGACAGAGAGAGCTTCATTCATCCTGAAACTGATACGGTCAAATGTTTACCTTTTCTCTCATGAAGTTGCTCTCTAAGATGCTTCTTTGTGTCAGAGTTGTGCAGAAACATCAGCTGAGGTTTTTTAACCCAAAAGAATCTTCTTTTTGGCACTTTTTTTCTTCTTTCTCTGTGCCTCCCTCTCATCCATCCGCGTTGCCGTCTGTGTGTTTATTCGTGGGTTTCCTTAAACGCCTGGGTGAAATTACCGTAATAACCACATATTGGCTGAAAAAGCAACGTATAAGCTTTCAGAAATCGTTGGAATTTTTTTTATTGTGGGAACTGTTAAGGAGTAAAGGACATTCAAATGCAAATGTGTCCGTGCCGACACACCCGCCGTTAAAGGGTTAACCTGCCCACACAGCCATACACTCTCAATGGGGCCCTGCAAAGTGGCGAGAAGAAATGAGGCAGCACCTTGTGTGTGAGCGTTGAATTCACCCATTTTATTCACACACACACGCACACTCTTTCGAGTAGCCCGTCATGGAGGACATTCACGGTGGAATCTATAGCCTTTTCCCCACTGTCACCGTTTATAATCCGCTCCAATGTTCCCTTATCTGATTGCGACCTCACTCACAAGCTTCTCGGTGTGAGATTACAAACATCTGGCGGGTCACCGACTCTCAAGCTGTTATGATAAACTCGGCAGCGGCGGCAGCAGAGAGAGCTTCTGGACAGCGGTGGGGGGGTGAATTTAGTGATGGAGCGTCTCACGCAACCCAAGTCCTAATGCAATGCTTCGTCATTGCAATGAGATCCAGCGCCTAATGCTCCCGCTGGTGTGGATATGTGATTAAAAAGCGTAATCTGAGAAGTTGTATGCACTGATATGCAGTCTATCGCCTCACAGCCAGAGTCTCTCCACTTAGCTGCGTTTTTTAAACACTGTAATCCAGTCTGAGGTGTCAAATGTTTAACCCAGCCGGAGCCCGTAGAAGAAAAAAATAAATAAACGTGTTAAATTTTCCCTGACGTTTAAAAAATAAAAAAAGCGTGATGATAAGAGGAAGATCACATTCTCCTCTTGAATTTTCCAACCCTTATTCATCCATTAGCATCTTCAGATCAAAAGGACTTTTGAATCCTGGCCAGAAACATCTGAGACTCTGGCGAAAGATCAAACCAAGCAGCAAACAGGGGAGTGAAGCTTGATCGAGACCCCCTGCTGGGAAGAGCTGTTATTGAAACATTAGAAGAGAGGAGTCTCTGCTTTAAATAGCTTATGGGTTGAATATTTACATTTTATTTCATGGATTTAATTAACGCTTCTAGTACTCCCAGATTTCTACAGTGAAAATTAGCACACCAGGTTTGATGACAGTCTGAGGGGTAAAAGTCCTGTTTTCATTAAGATGCAAGACACTTTGTCATTGCACATGTTTCAGAACAATAGAAGTTTCCGAAACATAAAAAGAAGGTGACATGAAACAGGGAATGCAGTGGTCCATTACATTGGATGAGAAAGAGAGTACATAAGGAAGGAAGAGGGGAAAAAAAGCAGTCCAATATAAGGCCCCATCCACACGAAGACAAAACAAGGTCAAAACACATACGTTTTTTGCCGAATCTGCGTATCATCCATACGAAGACGGCGTTTTGGGGGTTTATAAACGATCATTTTTGAAACCAGGTTCCAAAGTGGAAAAATTTTGAAATGCCATATACACAGCTCCGTGATTACTGGCTCTCCGCAACTTTTCAGAAACGCTGACGTCATAGTTTCATATCATCATTGACACGCATGGTGTCTGTTTACAACTTTGGCTGCAAGTGCGCATGCCTACTGTTTTTTCTTCTGCTTCCGCTTGTTTCCCTCATATCTTTACAGCGCCCCGAGAGGTCTGGCACGTGTTTTACAGCGTCTTCATGCGTATCGAGTGCATTCATATAGACGCACACATTTTCTGAGACGCCTTTATCTTTATGACGATCGTTTTGGAAACTGTTAAGCGTTTTGACTTTGTGTGGATGGGGCCTAAGTCAGTAAAGCTTGATCCTGTCTGTGTTTCCACAACCAGCTGTGCCCTTCTTGCCTTAATAGCGCAACGAAATGGAAGCGCAACATAGTGTACCCCGCTAATAAATCCAACAAAGAAGAAAATGTAAGGATCCTGGTTTTGAGTTTGAGTTCTTAGGTGTAGTTTCATGTTTCTCGTGTTGATCTTCCCTCGTGTTTTGTGTTCTGGTTTGGTTATTCGTTGGTTTCCCTTGTGTTTCAGTTCATACCTGCTCCCAATGTTTCACTTCCCGGTCTTGAGTTTCCCTTCTGTGTGCTTGTCACATGTGTTTCACTTGTCTCCCAGGTTCTTTTGGATTTTTCAAGGTTTGGGTTTTCTGAGTTTTGGGTCTCCTAATTGTGTTTTTTAGTTTGGTTAAAATAAGAACTTTTTGTTAAATCTCTGCATTTGGGTGGGTCCACGCCTGTTTTGACACTACAGCAACCTGACAGAAAAACTTGACAGTAAGCAAACAACAACGATAAAAGACATCTAGCAATTCAAATAATAGGGTAGAGAGTGAGTGAGTCTGCTTTATTTCTTTGTTTGTTTTGTTTTTTAATGTTTTTATTTCTTTTGTATAGGGGGCGCCTTTATAAGGTTGTTTTTATTCCGTTTTATCTGTATTCATGGACCTCTTATTTATTTATTCCTTGGTGAGGGGGGCATCCTGACTCAATCTCGTTTTACCTGTTGTACAATGACAAGAAAGCTTTTTGATTTGATTTGATTTGATTAAGCAAAACAGTGTTGAACAAAATATACTACTACTACTAATAATAATAACAATAATAATAAAAATAATAATAAAAATAATACATGAATAAAGCAAAGTAATAATGTATGAATTATCATGTATTAGTGATGGTATAGGTTATTATTGTTATTATTATTATTATTATTATTATTAGTAGTAGTAGTAGTAGTAGTAGTAGTAGTAGTAGAAGTAGTAGAAGTAGTAATAGTAGTAGTAGTAGTAGTAGTACCATTATTATTATTATTATTATCATTATTATTATGATTATTATTATTATAAGTATAGTGGGAATAACCATTAATAGTAATAATGTATAGATTATCATGTATTAGTGATAATTTTGGTTAATTAAAATGATTAATATGAATGTCAGTTTAAAGAAAGAGGAAAGGAAAAATGAGAAATAAAGAAAAGGGGGGGGGGGGGGGGGGGGCAGCAAGCAAATGACAAAATGTAATCGACAACAGTGGTAACAACCATAACAAAAATAATAATGTATGAATGACATTAAATGAATTATTAATTGTACAAATCTAAACACATAAATTTACACATTTAATTTTTAAAAGAGAAAAATAACATACTGCTAGAATGTTCGGATTTCTTAGATATTTCTAGATCAGGCTAAAGACCAGTAAAAGATTGTGCAGCACCCTTTAAAATTGCAGGGATGTGTTAGCATTACAAACAGTTTATTGTTTAATAAGAGAAAATAACAAGTGAGCAGATGTCCAAACAGATTCTGAGGTTTCCAGCTATTAATCACTGTCAAATTAAGAATTAGACTCTTTTATTTTAATTTGTATTTGGTTAAATCAAAGCTCCAAAAGTACAAGTGCTTCTTAAACTGATTTTACACTTTAGGCAAAACTGAGATACTGCCAATAAGTTTGTTCTTCAAAGAAAAAAACACCTGAGACACAAATTATGCATTCATGCTCTCAAACCCACGCTGCTCTGTCTCCTTTTAACAACTTCATACACACTGAGGTTACAGAATTTCCCCAACACCCGATATGACTCTCGGAGACTCAGCCGATGAAAGTTTCAAACGAATCCACCTGCTAAGACGCCGCGTTCAAGGTCTCGATCAAATTTTTACCGTTTCCTCGCAGTTCGCTAAGCCCCGCAGTGCAGATGCAAAGATGTTTCCAGGAGAGAGGAAATGAAGAGGGAGGGAGGAACAGGCTGAGGAGGAAAGAGACATTAATAAACAAATTGTGAATCCTCCACGTCTCTATCATCCCACCCTTTCTTTCTGTTCTTCTCGCCCAAATCTAACAGCTGCTGGTACAAAAAGAGAAGAGAGTTTGTTTTGATGTTTGTGCAGAGTGGAGGCAATAAATTGGGCAGGGATTTAGCAAATCAGAATTCATTGCACAAACTTTCTGATCCTGGAGGTTCAAGGGCTCTGGATAAACAAGACTGATTGTTTCAGAGGCATGCATATATTACCCCTATTTGAGCCTGAGCTATTACACACAGACAGCTAAGGGAATATAAGCCTGCCTCATATCGGAGGGATTCTGCAGAAAAACACGGAGAGATCAGTGGATTTTCTTTATGCAAGTGAGGCAGACAGTGAGAGATACTTCTTCTGAAAAGTCTCAGGCCTTGATACACGACAGACGCGATGTTAAACACGACAAACGACAGAGAGGCCGAAACAAAAAAGAAACAGCTGACACGCCATCCTCTCATCATAAATATCACTGACAGCAAAACCGATGAAAACATTAAGAATACGCTCAAAATATCACATCCTCATCCCGCAGCCTGACCCCAGAGTTCAGAGGGAAAGAAAGGATCTCTAATAATAACGCACAGATGAGGACGACAGAGAGGAATCACATCAATGCTGAGGACAAGAATGAAATATTGATGCAGTTCACGTACAGAGCACATTCTCACTGCAAACTTTCTTCTCCTGGTTTTATAGTCTTCATTTTCCAGAGAGAAAAATCTCAGCATGGTTATTAAATTTGCAGAGTTTTTCTCTTTTCTTCAGAAGTCTACAAATTCTGATTTAAATCTCAGAACTTTGCCTGTTAAATCAGGATTCTGTTTTTCTTTTTATCTCAGAACTCTGAACTCATAATTCTCTATCATCAGAATTCTGACTTGAACCTTAGATTTCTGATTTTTTTGTTTTGTTTTCTGTTTGTTTGTTTTCTAACAGTTCTGCCTTTGTTCTTAAAATCTGACTTTCATCGCAAAATACTTTGGTATAAGAATTGTGATTTACAACACAGTATTCCGATTTTGATCCCAGATTTTCAACATTAAACTCATGATTCTTAAAGATCAGAATTCTGACTTTTAAATCATAACTCTAAATTTGTACCCTTAATTCTCTAAAATCAAAATTCTGGCTCAAAATCTCAGAATTCCAATTTTTTCCTTTTTTTTTTTTCCTGCCTTTGATCTAAAAACCTGACTTTTATCCCATAGTACTTTGATGTAAGAATCATGATTTACATCTTGGAATTCTAACTCTTTTCTTAGAATTCTGACATTAAACTCAAAATTTGGAATTCAATCTCAGAATCTGGCTTTTAATTTTGAATTCTGACCTTTGTCTCTGAACTTTGACATTAATCTCAGTATTCTCAATATGATCTCAGGTTTCTGACTTTTTTTCTTCCAAGTCTGACAGGAATCTCGGAGTTTTGACTTTTAACTCACAGTTCAGGACTTTTTTTATCTCCGATTTCCAGGTTTAAACCCAGAGATCAGACTTTAATCTCACAATCCTTTTGCGTCAGAATCCTGTTCTTTTTTTTTTTCTTTTTTTTCCTCAGATTTCTATCTTTGGCCTCAAAACCGAACTTAAATTCCATGATTCTTCTAAAGTCAGAATTGCAACTATCTCAGGATTCAGGTGTTTTTTTTCCTCCTAAATCTGACAATAATCTCAAAGTTTTGACTTTAAACTCACAGTTCTTTAAGTTCATAATTCTGACACTGATTTTCAGAATTCAGTTTTCTCAGATTTCAGATCAGATCTGACTTTAGTCTCAGAAATAGGACTTTTTTTTCTCACTTCTGCTTGTAATCCCAAAATCTGTTATATAGAGTATATAATATGGTAAGAATTATGATGTAAATGTCAGGATTATTTTTATTCTATCAGAATTCTATTTTAAAACTCAAAATTTGAAATTTAATCTCAGAATTTGACTTTTTTCTCTCTTTTTAAAAAAAATTCTGGCTTTAAATGTAGAATCCTGTCCCTAACCTCCAAACTCTGACATTAATTTATTGACATTTTCCTTCCAAGTTTGACTATCATCTTAGAATTTTGACTTTAAACTTATAATACTTTAACGTATTTTTGGCGTTCTGCCATCAACCTCAGAGTTCTGATTTTTTTTTTTTTCCCTCAGGTTTCCAAGTCTAAACTCTGAATTCTGACTTTTCTCTCAGAACTTTTACTTTAATCTCAGAACTCTGATTTTGGTCTCAAGATTCTTACTTTTTCTCAGATTTTTTACTTTAAAACCACAAATCTTACTTTGAAAATATATCTATATTGGACAAATATTTATTTATTAACTGATTTTTACCAGTGGCCCTTGTCCTCTTCTGGTCCTTTCAGACTAATATAAACTGTTTGTGACTACTTGTGTGATTTCTACTGGATGTTTGCAGAAATGGACACCATTAATGGGGCTGTTGATTAATACTGGTAACTCTAGGACCTCTAGTGCTGAAAGTTCAAGCCTCCAAAAATAGGCGTAAGAAGTCTCATGGGATTTTAAAGGTGCTCACTCTGTCACGCAGCACTTTTCATTTCTGCATTTCCCTCTCTTGTTATGTTGTGTCTGTATAAGTTTGTTGTTGAGCTCAATTACAGGCCGAGCGTAAAGAATGAAGCAGGGTGAAAAGAGGCCGTGTCAGGACTTTGTGTGGGAGGACATGAGCTGCACTGATATAAAAAAAACTCCTGCTACTTTGCCATAGAGGTCAGTAAAGAGGGTCACAGATTACCCAATGCTTTATGAGTTACGCTTTGGGCTACGATGAGACTCTTTTATCATCCTTAATTGTTTCAGAAATAGAGCTTTTGAGTAGATAAATAAAGATGCAGCACATGAAAGACTCATTTCATCTGGTCTCAGTGCATCTTTCTTACCCAACACCTCACATTACTGCAGGAAAAGTTTGTATGTGAGCGGCTGATTTGGTCAGATTCCATAATGTTGATTTGTTTAACAGCAACATCACAGACGACCTGATCGCTCACATGTAAAATTAATCTACGAGTCACATTTCACTTTGGCCGGTGAAAAGCTGTTCAAAAAGTTCAAGTCTCAGGCTGATCTCGAGATTCAGGAAGTATTACGAGAAACCACAGATGGGTCTAAGGGTGAATTCCAATTCCTGTCTTAACCCTCAATCTCAAAATGCGCGCTCCGGCGAAGTGTAAGTGCTGTCCCGATTCTCAGAATGTTAAGGTTGAGGGGTAAGACTGAGGCTGTATCTCCCTCAATACTGAGATTCTCCGACACCACCCTTGGGAGCAAGGGCTACCCAGAATGCATTGCGTATTTTCAGTAAATAAACATGGCGTCCAAAGCGGCAGAGAAGGCGAGCTACAAATATAAGTATTTTCTTTGTTAATGGAGATATAAATATTACGAAAACCATTGTATTATCTTAGTTTAGACCCATTTTATGGATTATTTACCTCGTTGTTGCATAACATTTATTTTTATTTTACAATCTTTTGTCAATAGCGTCCGGTGCGGACAAGCCATGTTGCTATTGTTTAAGTTAGTAAACGTTACAAAATGGTCATTTTTCTCCGTGGTAATGTAATTGTTTTATCAAGATAACAGCCTATATAACATGCTTGTGCCGATAACGGTATAAGATGACCGGGCTAATGTCATCTCCTGTAGCCGCAGAGTTATGTAACGATAGTTATAGCTGGTGTTTACCTTTCAATAAACTATGGTATGCTGTGACAGCTGAATATGTCCGTGGTTGTGTTATTTATACAGATTATTTTTTTTGATAACGCTAACCGAAGGAATAACTGACAGACAGTCCACAACAATTTCATTTGCATTTAAGGGGTGTCCCATTTCTAAGTCACAAGATAGACCTGAACACTTGGTTTTAAGATTGAGGGTTAAGAAAGGAATTGGAATTGGGCCTAAGTCAGGGGTGTCCAAACTTTTTCCCAAAAGGGCCGTTGTGGAAACTGTAAAAATGACCAAGGGCTGGCTGCTCTCATGGACATGTTTATTAACAGTGAAAGTTACAAGTGAGCGCTCTATTGGAAAACTTTTTCTTTTTAGTGGTTTCTGAAACAAACAAACAAACAAACAAGCAAACAAATGGTTAAGTCAAACATGCTTGCGCTGTTATAGCAGGATCAGGATCTGAACTTATTCATGTTTGTTTATGTTTGTTTTTTAAAACCCAAATATCTCTGATCCTGCATTCTGAACCATTTTATGCTTCAACTTTTGTCTTTTTTTCGACAATTTCATATCTTTAATTCAGTTATTTGGTCGTCTCATGTGTTTTGTTTTGTTTTTTTTTAATTCTAAACAACTTATGAAACTCATTTTGAATCATGCCAAATGCAATTATATGTCAGCTGTAAAAGTTGAGTTTTTGCCGACTGTACAGAGCTTCAGCTTTATAAAGTTGCCTATGCACAATCCAAATCTTTGTGAAACATTACCAGATATATTCAGATGTATTTAATGTGATGCTCAGCATTTCAACATCCTGCATTTGCTGGAAGGAAATGCTAAGAAATTAATTTCTCCCAAATATCCAGAGGCATTGAACAGATTTGATTTCTGCCACAAAATATTGAACAATGTTATTTCAAGCAAAGGAAATGTTGCATGAAACAAGGAAAAACTGAATTTGTGAATATTTCGTCTTGATTAAAGTGCAACAACACATTCATTTTTACTTGTGATTGAATGCTGCTGTGCAAAACATTCATTTTACATGAAAAAAACTAAAAGAACAAAGTGCAAAACAAAGGCACATTTTAGTCCCAGTCGACAACTTGACTGTGGTTGTGCTTTTTTTTCTTTTCTTTTTTTCGGACTTCTATGTGACGTATGAAGATGGTTCATCGTCTCTACCAATTTAGTCAAACTCATTTCAACCCCTGAGGGGAATAACTTTATATCATTGAGTTTTACACGCTTTGGTAATCCAGCTCCTCCATCACTTTCCTGACTTGTCACTTCCTAGTAAAGTGACTAAGTGTAAACGTCTCAGTCTAATAAAGAAAACTCATAGGAAGTTAAAGTCTACTTCCCATAATTCCTCTCCTCCCCCCTTGTAACTTTCCAACAGCAGCATTGTGGGACTGAACAGCCTCCACTTGTCTTTCTTCATCTGCTCTGCCAGCTTCGTATTGAATGTGCGGCGCTTTGTGCAACATAAGCAACTCCTCACCTCCTCCCATGTTCCACTGGAGTACATCTATTTTCTGTTGCAGCAGCTGATTAATTGCCTTGAGAGCACAATGTCATTATTAATAGTATCTCTGTCTAGAGTTGGGGACCCTGCCCCCCCATGTCACCCTCAAGGTAATGTGAGACGGTTCGAGCTACGTGGCCGAGCCGCGCGACTATTTTTGTTTGGTAAACCTAAGGACACGGTGTAGTTACGGTGCGCACGAGATAGTCTAACCGAGTCAAGAGGCGTACTTACTAATTCACTACGTGTATATGGACTCCTTCGAGCCAACAGAGAGTGTCAGAGGCTGTGAAATTCTATTTCAGAGGCGCATGAGAGAGTCTGCAACCTCCATCTACAGCAAAAACTCTATTGTATGTTTGCATCTCGAATCTTTAACCCCTTATATACCATCTAATTCCGGTATATATTCCATGAAATGCATCTTTTTAAAAGTGTTTTAATGTCCAACTGCTTTTAAATGTATCCCATGGTTTTGTTTTGTGTTGTTTTCATTGTTATAGTTTATTATTTTTGTTAACAATACTGTGTTGTTTTATTTGATGTTTTTAATGTCTGTGAAGCATCTTTGAGTATCTAGAAAAGCGCTCTATAAATAAAATTTATTATTATTATTATTATTATTATTATGAAATGTTTCAAAGCTTGTTACTGATAAAACCACGGATCGAAGTTCATCAGTGACACCTCATTTGAACGATTTAAGTCTCTAGTTTCAGAAAATGTCATGTTTTAATATTTAGCTACAGTTCACATCAGGCTAAAAACAGCTGAAACACTTTTTTCCTCTTCATTTTTTTAAACCATCTTCGAAAATCAGTAACCTCAAGATGCTTCATGACAGACATAAGACATCCACCACATCACTTCTACACCTTGTCATCTACATCTGGGTAAAATTTGAGCTGTCTCGGTAAAACTTTGTAGGAGTTAGAGGGTTTTTAGTATCAGGTGTCCAAACACCAGACAGAGCTGTACCCACTGTCCATGCTCTTGTCTTAAAACTGTGCAAACAAAACCAGCTTCATCAGTGCTCAGTGTCCTCTTTTTTTAGTCAACTTAAACATCTTTGTGGAATAGTTTGTCAAAAATCATGAAATTGAAGTTCCCATTCACAGACTGTGCCTCTAATGTTGCGCACATGAATGTGAATGAAAACACACAGCAGTAAATGGGTCTCGCCAGAGATCTAAATGGCTACAGCTGGCTTTGTGTAAACAGTAAGAGGATTGGTCACTGTATGAGTGAGCCAACGAATGACCGTCTCATAGAGCTGTCATCACCACCATGTGCTACACTTCAAAAACGGAAATCTAAGCAAGTCATTATGTCTTATTTGTAGTAAAAATTGTCTTATTGTTCTGCCAATGGGATAAGACGAATTCGCCCGGAAAGTTTCTTAAAATTAGAAAGATATCTTAAAACAAGAATCTTTCATCTTATCCCATTGGCAGATTTTTTTTTTTACTTGATACAAGCAATTGATGCCTCATTTTTGTCTTTAAAAAACTTGAAATGAGACATTTTTATGACCTTGTCCAGTAAATGTGGCTCAAATCAAGAATAGTGAGACAAATTTGACTAAAAATAAGACATAATGACTGACTTAGATTTCAGTTTTTGCAGTGTATTGGCCAGTCAAGAAGGGAGCGCTTGTTGGCTATCACAAGCTGTCCTGGGATGGAAACTCAACACTTTTTTGGTCACTTTTTTCTTGCAGCTAGAACCCTGACACATCCAGATTTGCGACATTCACATCAAGGAGGAAATGCTATAAGACTGCAAAGCTGCTGTTATGTATGAGACAGACAAACAACGGACTTTACAGGAGAAATTTCACCACTTGGAATAATTTGATGAAACAACAATTTTGACATGTTTGAACTCTGGAGAGTGAATATTCAGGGTACGGGCGTCAGGATGTGACATAATGACCCCAAACAAATAGGACGTCCCAGTTGATGTGATCACAATCTGAGTGATTCCTTTGTTGGTCAAGAAAACTGTAAAAAAAAAAATGTAGTGACTGAAATGTGAAAAATCTAAGCTTTCTAAAGTGGTATAACATTCTGATGTTTGACAAATGTGTTATTATTCATACTTTGATGAAGTCTTACAATGGTAAACAGGTCACCAACAACCCAGAGAGGCACAAAAGGTTAAAGTGAAGCCCGGCTGATGCTTCTTTCCTTTCTGCATATGATGCCGAGTGTAAGCACTTGTAGCCTCCTAAACACACTCATACTGAACATGAAGTGAATCAACAATCCCCCTCTTCAGAGAAAAGCACAGTATTTTGGCGCCTGGATACCCATTAAACCCAAAGATGGGGATGCTTCTTGTGTAAAAAAAAAATCTAAAAAGATGACAGAACAGAACTTTTCAATATAACTCCTCTCCCGCTGTGGCAATACCATCGAGTGTTTTCATGGAGGAATTCATCAGTGAGGGAAGGTCGTGAAGGAGGCAGCTCTTCTCAGAGCGAAACACATTAAAGAGGGATGAGTCGCTGCTCGGGGAGGGTGTTCACTGAAATATCATGAGTCAGCACAATGTGGGGAGAAGATGCTTAAAGGCTGTGTTTATCTGGTTAAGATGTCTTTTGTCATCCCTGAATTAAATGGTGACCAATCCAGTCTGTCAACACTTTAATGTCGCACATTCGGATGATTAAGGAGCTCGTGTTTGCAAAACACTGAGTGCCGATTTACACCATGTTATCTGTTCATGGAAGCCAATGAAAAAAGAACGAGACTTTCTCATGGAGGAGAAAAGATGAGATCTGGAAATGTGATGCTGAAAATAAAGATACTACTGGAAACAGATTGAAACACAATAACTTTAAAGATACATCACTCCCAGCACTTATTTGCAGTTGATTCAGATTGTTTGATAAATGCACATTCATTATTCACTGTCCCTTGAGTTCTGTCTTTCACACACATGAATAATAAATCCGTTCGATTTTTGATGCAGGGTAAAGTTATTGATCAGGGCAGCTTTAAGTCCAGTCAATGATTGTTGAACTTTTCCAGTGTTGTTTTATTTCTGTTTCACAATCTCTTCAGCCTGATGGGATTATAAATAAGCAAAACATGTTTCTGCGAATTTCAAAACGTCTTTGAGGGATTAATCGACTGTTTCCACTCATTATCTTTGGCTTTTTAACGGAATGCATATTTTTTCAGTGCCTCAAGGAAAGAGGGTTAATTATGACGAAAGTTTAGGACCATGCTAAAAAAGAAAAAAAAAAGGAAACTTTCAAGGTAAATCTCATAAATTTACAAGAATAAAGTCTTAAATTATTAAGAATAAAATCATAAACTTACAAGAATAAAATCTTGTTTTATGAGACTACAGTCATTCAGTTACAGGAATAAAGTCAAAAACTTAAAAGAAAAAAGTTATAAACTTATGAAAATACACCCATAAACTTTCAAGAATAAAGTCAGAAACTTACAAGAATAAAGCCATAAACTTAAGAGAAAAAAAGTTGTAAACGTATAAGCTAAACGTAAGACAACAAAGTCATAAACTTACAGGAATTAAGTCATAATTTTAAGAAAAAAAAAAAAAGTCAAACTTACGGGAATTCAGTTGTAAACTTACAAGAATAAAGTCATAAACTTACACAAATCAAGTCATCAACTTACAGGAAAAAAGTCATTATTTCACAAGAAAAAAGGTATAAACTTACAAGGATAAAGTCATAAACTTAGGCGAAAAAAGTTATAAACGTACAAGGATAAAGTCATTAACTTATGAGAATCAAGTCGTATACTTACAAGAATAAAATCATAAACCTAGGAGGAAAAAAGTCAATAACTGACGAGAATCAGGTCATAAATTTACAAAAATAAAGTCATAACCTCAGAGAATAATTTCATACTCAAGCGCCAACCTCACAGGCTGCCTGTCAAATCACTTGTTTGTTTTTCTAACTGTTTTTTACTTTATGACTCAATTTTTCATGTCTTAATTGCTCTATTCTTTCCTCCGGCTGAAACAACACCGGGTTGCAACAATGCAATTGCATAGTGTAAAAAAAAAGTCCAAACACTCTCCATGAGAGCTGGATCAAGACCGCAAAGCTGTAATAACAAGCCGATAAAAAGAATAGAGGCATCAAGACGTAAAAAATTCAGTCATGAAGTACAAAAAAGTTGGACAACAAACAGGTGCTATAGGCAGCCTGTGTGGTTGTTGCATGTACACAACATCATTTTCTTAAATTCTGATTTTGTTCTTGTTAGTTTCTGACATTAATTTTGTAAGTTATTATTATTTTTTTCTTTTTAGTGTGGCTCCAGTCCTCCTGCATAGTTATTCACTCTGAAGCCTGTGACTAGTTACAGCCACAGTTTATATAAGTGGTAATGTATATTGCATTTGTGCAAATTATTACAATTTAAAACGACATTTTCAGCAAAACATGTTTCTAAATCTTATTTTCCAGTATCCTTGGTTGGGTCAGGTTTTCCTCAGAGATATCAATGGCCTGTAGACTAAAAGTCTGTTAATCAGCACTACGCTGTGAGTTGACAAAGTGAGCAACAAGGTCCATCCTCTTTCTTCAAGGAAAGGATTTATTTGATTTATTTGTAGTAAAGGCGAAGCTGAAGTGCTACAAAGAAAAAGGATTGAAGAAAGCTTAGTGAGGGAGTTGTCACAATTTGGACTTGGTATCCTGTAAAAAGTTGTCTTTCACAAAGAAAAGTGGTGTTAAAAAGATCTACTTTTGGCAAGGAGTCATGTCTTTCTTGGAAACTTGATACTAGAAAAACACTACCACTTCCAGCCACAGGTGTCACTGTGGTTAACACCACACTTATAGTTCACACAGAGCCTATAAGGACTTTTTGCCACAGTGTCAACAGGCAGAGGTGTAATAGATTTGACGTCTGCTACCAGGTTTCCCTCATGTTGCTTTTGCTGTTAAGATTTATTTGTTGTTGGCATCAGACCAATCAGATTAGAGAATTTAGTAAAGCTGGATAATACACATAAATGACAGATAAAAATTTGAGGTGGATCTAAAAAGGAACATAATGACTCAGAGTAAAAATTCAGCATTTGATTGCACCAGTAATTTTTTTATCAGCACAGTTTGTAACAAAAGATTTCAGACAAATTCCCTAAGTTTTCAAAAAGGCATCAACAAACCAAGAAGAAACTGCCGCTCATTTTTATCTCTCCTCTTTGTCAAAGCTAAACGCTGCATTAAATCTCAGAAAGGCGAGTCAGAAAGAAAATAATAATGGAGCTCCGGTGCTTTTTAGAGGCATCATCACTTGGTGAGAATAACAGATGGAGGTAGGGTTTCCTCTGGTGCTATTACCATCACGGCTGCTTTTAGCATCCTTTACTTCTCCAGACTGTTGTTACCTCTTCATTTCGCTGTAATCACTCAGGGTTTTAAAAGCACCCTGATTCCTGGAGGAGTCTGACAGCTCGCCTGTAGGAATAAAACCGATCAGGATGCCTATCTCAGTGCAGGTAACAATCACGGGAACTTCACCCAAGGACAAAATGTTTGGCTTCCCATTGTTTTCTCTGACAGACATAAAGAGGCTGTTCTCTGTGCACAGACGTATGCACAGTGTTTAGCATCAGTTTGTTTTGGCTCGTGCAGGTATTCATCATGTTGCCAGAAATGCCAGCTGGAACTGGAGCCTCGTGTGATTATGGAGAAAGCTGTAAAAGCTGCCAGTATTGTAGCTACATTCTCCTTCAGCGTTTAACCTCAATTCACGCTGCTTTCAGGTGAAGCATCACCACGCTGCCCTGCAACACTCGCTTCATCTGCAGACTGAAGGCTTTACCACATTTTAGGAATCATCCGGCAACTTTGTCCAAGTCAGGATGTAAAATAAACCCATCATTGTTGTTCAGAAAATGAAAGAAAAGAGAGATTTTTTTGTCTCTAATTCCGTCAGATACAGGGAAAAAAAGGGCATAAAGTCTGTGCTAAAATAAAACTCAGAAAGACTGACTCTTAAAGCCACTTTAAAGAACATTTCTCAACTTAATTTAAGCATCAATTGCATGAGGGTACCTGCAGGTTTTACCAAGTCAAATTTAAGACCTTTTTAATGCTACTTTAAATGAAATTCAAGACCAAAAACACATAAATATAGTTGATGGTTTGGAGGATCCTGCTGTATTACAACCAAATCATAACATGTGTCACTCAATGAGACTCATTCAAGTTGATTTTTTCTCTGTTTTTTTGAATATGAAGAGATCCTCAGTGAACGACTGGATGTTAAAGTGTAAAGTCGAGGACTGCCTCACTAGGATACCCTGACAAATTGAAGACCTTTGAGTAATTTATTTAAGACCAGAATATAACATTTGAGTTCATTTAAGACTTTTTAAGGCCTTAGTTTTAAATACGTGAATGTAAGACTTTTTAAGGATGTGTAGGAACCCTGGTGTGAATTTCAGGTAAACATCTTATTTCAACATTCAAATCAGTAAACAAGGCCTGAATTGCAAGTAATGACTACAAACCTTTTCTAAATATACTTAAAGCTCCTGTGAGAATTTCAATTTTCTAGTTCTTGATATGAAACAAACTGCAGTTAATCTGGATGTCTCTTTGTGACCTACCAGATCATTTCAGAAAGATAAAACTATCATCTCCCCCTTTGACAACTGGCATCTGCTCTTTTCTCCAAAGGCACATTTGTCAGTCCAATCCATTAGTTTAGCCCCTTGTTGCATAACATTTGTTTTTATTTTATGATCTTTTGTCAATAGCGGCTGGTGTGTTGTTCTTATCGTTTAAGTTAGTAAACGTTACAAAATGGTCATTTTTCTCTGTGGTAATGTAGTTGTACATTACTACATAACATGCTTGTGCCGATACTGGTATAAGATGACCGGGCTAATCTCAAAAAGATGCCCAAAGCCCACGCAAAAGACACAAACACAGCTGAAGACGGCATTGTCGCTGATCCTGTAAATGCCTCCGCTTCCTTCTTCTTCTTCTTCTTCTGAATTGAGAGACTGAACGCCGCTTTGGCATAATGCTGCCCCCCACAGTCTGAAGATGTATCTGCATTTAAGGGGTGTCCCATTTCTAAATCACAAAATAGCCCTTAACACTTGGTTTTGAGGCTACTAAGATTGAGGGTTGAGCTTGAGGGTTAAGAAAGGAATTGGAATTGAGCCTGAAAGACCCTTCTGTTTGGATTTATCCCATGATTTTATGTAACACTTCTGTCTTATATTATCATCTGGTTTTATGCTCCCTCCTTACACCCTTTTAGTGCCATGGTCACATCTTTCTTTATTTTGCTTCGAGAGCACACCTATTGAATTGAAGTTTGGATTCTCTTTCAGTGAAGACTTCACCTTTCACCTCAATTCACTGCTTTGTATGTGAATATAAAAGCTTCCATCTGAAGAGCAAAATATGCAGATGAATGCTCTTGGATTTGCTCTGCGTGAACTAAAACTGCACTCGTGCTGTAACGTCCACTGAAAGTGCGGTGGACTCAAACTTCTGTCCACCTGCTCATGTTTAAAAATGTGAACTCGTACTCAGTTCAGCTGTTCAGCTCTCACTCTGCTTCAGCTTTTGCTCTTTGGTTTTGCAATCCGGTTACTTCTGTGTGGCCAGGAATCGTCTCCAAGATTTCTTCTTCCCGCAGATTATGACACAGCCCCTTAAACTTTCAATCCTATGAAACACCAGATGTGTTGCAAAACAACAGAAGTACCCCTGCTTTGTTACAGCTGCTTCTGCTTTATTTCTATGATCTCATATTTCCAACAAACACTAGTTTCCTCAGATTTTTCCCAGCTTTCACTGAGTCATAATATGCCTTTGTGTTGCTTTCATTAAAAAAAAAAAAAGCATTTCGACAAAGTTGTTGCACAAGAAATCAAAGCTGGAGACAATCTGTGCAAACAACAATGGGCCTCATTCACTAATAAAGACGTAGAAATGTTTTTACTCCCCACACAAAATGAGAAAATTGTTTATGATTCGTGCGCACCAATCGTTTTTGTTAGCACCATCTCTAATAAAAAGACATTCAAAAAACTTTATTTAACCCCAAGAGACAAGAAAAAGGCAAATAGAGAAATAAACAATGTAAACACCTGTAGACAAATAAGAACAAAACAGCACAAAGTTCAGTATTGCTATGTAAATTTAAATTATACAGCTTAAAATACTAAACTATTGAATCCAGGAAAATAAAAATTAAAAGTGAATTGCTTGGGTACAAAAAATGATTAAATAATCAACAATAAAAATACCAAAAATACTGGGATACCTCATAGTAAAATACTGAACATTCTTAATAACAAAATGTTAACTACATATTGAAATACTTAATAGTGAAATACTAAAATATTTGAAAACAAAACACAACTGAATACTTAAACATGTAGAATACAATTTTTCAATTTTTAAAAGAAGAATAATCAAGAAGAAAACATTTTTATTAGTAATTTTGTTAAATTTTATCTAGACATTTCAGGGGACCCTGTTACGCCGTATTATGTAATAATGTAATAAATTTCGACTTTTTTTGTAATAACAGCGCATTTTGTAATAAAATTCTTGAACGCAATATGTAATAAATTTTTCCACATTATGTAATAATTTCTTACATATTGCATCGGTTGTCACAAAATGCAGGTGTTGCACTTTTTTTGTCCAAAAAAATGTAAGAATTTAGTGCATTATGTAATAAACCACCAAAACTGATGTCTTAATTAGAAAAAAAAAAAAAACTTACCCTCAGAATTACATTGACTATCAGCATACCAGCATGAATCTTAACATAAATTATTTTTAAAAAAGTAGCAAGATCATTCATTGGTCAAATCTAAGTCAAATATAACCGAATTCACAGTTTGTTTTTGAGAGTTCACAGAAACAAAAATTGTTCTAAATCAATTTATGTTTAGGAGTCATGCTGGTATGCTGATAGTCAATGTAAATCTGAGGGTAAGTTGATTTTTTTTTCTAATTAAGACATTAGTTTTGGTGGCTAATTACATAATGCACTAAATTCTTACATCTTCTAGGAAAAAAAGTGCAACACCTGCATTTTGTAATAACCAAAGCAATATGTAAGAAATTATTACATAATGCTGGAAAATTTATTACATATCGCGCTTAAGAATTTTATTACAAAATGCATCGGATTATTACAACATGCGCCGTTATTACAAAATAAAGTCAAAATTTATTACATTATTATATAATGCGGCGTTCTTACATAATGCGGCGCAACAGCCCCCTTTTGGATTCCATGCGACCCCTCATGGGGCCTCGACCCCAAGGTTGAGAAACATTGGCTTCAGGGACTATGAATAAAAAGTGATTAATTAGAAGCAGACAAACCCATCGTTTACCTCAATTATCGCAGGAATTTGTCAGTTTTCCTTCAAGGGGAGACTCTGTGGGATCATAAATCACAGCCACACAAAGTATTCCCCTGAGAGAGTCGCACTCAGAGAAAAAGAAAAAAAAAAAAACTCTTCAGTGATATAAAGACATGCCTCCAGGAGGAACAACACACAGCTACTGTACACCTCTCCCACAAAGACGAGAATGGGATTTATATAACGTTTATGTGAATATAAATAGATATATAAAAAAGGTTTATAGTTTTAAGAGCCCTCTGTCACCGGAGACGCTCGTTCATCAACGCAGCAGCTTCAGCTCAGCTTCACGCTCTGCAGCAGGACAGGATTTACTCTTTGGGTTGAGTTTGAGTTGGTAAATTGTACAGATTATTAGACCATATAATGTGTTTATTTTATAAAGATCAACAGCACCTTCATTTGTCAAGTATTGGTGCTTATTTTAAAGGAAAAGCAGCTCAAACAACATTGAAAGTCAGTCTTTGAGCACATTCATCACACAGCCCCGCGTTCTGATCATTAACCAAAGCTCCTGGAAGCTGAATTTAAATAAGATATGTATATCCCTGCTGTGAAAATTTGATTTTTCACTTCTGATATGTCTCCACCGCTGGAAATTTAAAAAGAAATAACCGTAAAGAAGTCTGGAACACAAACTTCAGTCTGATTTCTGTGAATTTGCAATTCATATATCTTCAATGCTGTCAAAATATGCCGATCCACGTCTGAAGTAAAGTTTTGCTATAAATTAAATCAGTCTGTTTACTTTTAAGTGTTATTTATTTCATTTACAGACCACATTCAAAGAAACTGATTCAACAACATCAGAAGTCAACACGCCTTTCATTTAAAAAAAAACCCATTTGTGGTGTTTATTATTTACGCCTGATCACACTCATCCTTTTAAATCAATCCAAGGAAACGAGTGTGGCATGTGTCCCCTCTGCCTGTTGACACTGTGGCAAAATTTCCACTTGGTTTGGTCTAGGGCAGGGATGTCCAAACTATGGCCTGGGGACCAATTGTGGCCGCCATCTATTTTCAAGCGGCCTCTATCTGTAATCTTACCATGTGTTAGCTTTGTCACTTAAATTAATCATGTTCTAACTGTTTATATTTCAGTTTCTGTCAACTGCTTGAAATAAATCTTACTATATCTGGTAACATTTCACAAAGATTTGTACTGTGCAAAGGCAACTTTATAAAGCCATGTACAATCAGCAAAACCTCAACAAGCATTATGTGTTTCTACATTGTACTCTGCAGTACACCTCCAGAACACATGAGGGCAGTGTCCTCTACTCGTGAATGAATTTTGTTCGTTCTCCATGTCTCCATATCTGTCACGAAAGCCTGTTTACACCAGCAACAATGTAAAACTGAGGAGACTTGGACTAAAATAAAACATATAAAATTAAGAAATGCAAAGTAATCTATTTGTAATAATTTGAAAAGAATCAAAATTTTAAATTTCTTGCTTCTTTTTTGCAGGTCGCATTCTTTTTTTTTAATATCTCCTTAGAAATCAGGAGAGACTCCAAATTTATTTCTTTTTTCATTCATGCAAATCAGCCAATTTTTCCTCTTATTATTATTATTATTATTATTTTTAATTATTTTTCTTATATATGTATATATATATATATATATATATATATATATATATATATATATATATATATATATATATATATATATATATATATATTCATTTCAGTAAGTGTCCCATTTTTCATTTTTTCTCTCTTTTCATCATTATTTCTTCTATTATTTGGTCAAGTTTTCCATGATGATTTTGCTTTCTTTCTGCATATTTCTGCAAGTCTTCCTTTTTAAATTTTAGTATTATCAGGACAAACCTCTAATCTATATTTTCGTTATAATTTATGAAAATTCCTTTTTTTTTATTTAGAAAAAGTTCCCAAATTGTTTGGTTTTCTTACTTTTCTAATTGGGAAAGTCTCTAATTTTTGTTATCTTTTGTTTTTATTTGGCCAATCCCCCCCTTTTTTCTGAAAAAATATTCTTATTATTAGAGCAAGTCTGTAAATTGTACCTTCTTAGTTCCCCTTTTTGTGTGGACAGTCCTTTTTAATTATTCATAGATTTTTTTCATTTTTTTTATTTCTTTTTTTTTGGATTGGTCTCAATTTCTTATTTCCGCTATTTTTCCCTTTTTGGAGTCAGTCCCTTCCTTTCTTTGTTTTTAATTTCCTTCTTTTTTTTTTTTTTACACAAGTCCATCCTTGTTTTCACGTGTTTTTGTGGGGGTAAGTTGCCCAATTTTTCTATGATTTTAACATTTAAGTAATCCTCCATATTTTTAACTCCCTTATTCTTCCGGCAAGGTTCAAAAGTCTCTTTATTTCCCTTTTTATTTGTTCAAGTTTCTCTTCTTTTTTGGTTTGAAGTCTTTATATGTTTTTTTATTATCATTTCTCAGTAAATGGTGGAAAAAAAGGCCTCCATATGTCAGAAGTCTTTTCATAAGTTTCCATCAGAACATGTTCCAGTGGATTTGTTGAATCTCAATGGCGACAGATCTTGAGCTCTTTACAGTCCTTGGGTTGGTTAAGTTCTCTCACCTTCCAGCTCTTATTTGCCTTGAATGTAGGCTAACTAGAAGATTAGAAAAAGATTGAAAAAAAATAAATAAAGAAAACAATCGGACACAGCCTCTGTTAAAAACCACTTCTGTCAAATCCAGAGTCAAACTGTCCTGCTGACTCAGTGACCCAGTAAACAGGTCAATCCCTCTGTTCCTCAAAAAGCTGCAGCTGCACTTCATCTTCAACGTAATAAAAGACGGATTCTCCAAATCCTGTGAAGAAACTCTGGATTAAAACACGTTTTACACACACACACACACACACACACACACACACACACACACACACACACACACACACACACACACTGTCTGTCTTAGCCGAGGGGGGGTGACTGCACTCTTGGGCTGAATCACTTCATTAGCTGCTCGTAAATAAAAGAAAAACAAAGTCTTGCATCCGGTCGAGCTGTGCTCTTTTGCTGATGAGGTAAGCAGCTTATCTGCCTTATAATTAAAGGGATTTTCTTTTTTCATGGGCCACGTTATTTAACTGAGCTAATAAGCAAGTTTAGGGGGGCCGGTCGAGGAGTGATTTGGCTGAAACGAAACTGATGAATAGACTTTCCTGTTACTGTTGCAGTGCAGAAATGACAGAAAGTGTATAATTCAGTGACTTTCAAAGGTCTGTTTGAAGTATTTCAGCGGTTCCCCTGCCCCCAAACCTCACCAGCCGCTGTGAATCAATATCACTCTCATTCAACAAGTTAGAGCCCCTGTGTAAGGATTTGGTGGGTAATAGGATTGGTAACTGGTGACAACTCCTCCTGTGTGGCGTCTCGCAGCATAATGAACCCGGGGAATACAGCAGAAGGGCAAGGTATTTACCCTGGCTGCAAGGCAACCGGTGTCCGTCCTGCAAACAGCTCTGCTTCCACGCTGAGGCGCCAGTAATGAGCTGACAGGTGCAATGTTTACGCTCGCATTGCCACTCAAGTTTGAGGAGCCAACTCCCGGTTTAGTCTCTCTTGACATTAATGATGGCAGCCCAGATGGCTCACCTTTCCATTTGATTGTCACAAACTCTCGCATCCTTCAAATAATTTCCCTCTGATTTGGAGACACAGAGCTTGAGTCATGTTGCACATTTTCTGGTGTTTGTGAGGGAGTTTTTTTCAAATCCCATGCTGGTTAGGATTGATGTTGAAATACATCTGCAGGAAAGAGATCCTTTTTTTTTCTCTGTGTAGACCTTGCAGATTTGTGCTGTTTATTCTCCTCTTCCCTGTGTACCCTTCCAAGTCCACAGAAAACGACACTAAAACTTTAAAGCGTTGTTCAAAACTCTCCCCGAACAGCTGCATGTAAGGATTTACTGCCTGCCTTTAATCTCGTCTTTTTTGGCACGGAGTTAGCAGCAGAACTGGGTCGGTGTTTCAGCATCTCTGCACATCAAAACCAAACTGTGCGCAGCTTTGGTTTGGCTTTCTTATTAAGCGCCTCAAACAGGTCACTCACAATGCCAAAGACCTTGAAAGAACATTCAGATATCATCCCCATTATGTGTGTGCTCTACCTGGAGCTGAGGCACATTATCTGCTTTAAAACCAGTCATTATCCATTTCGTTGCCTTTTCTGAGGTCTGCACCGGCTCCGGTTAACCCACAGGAAGAAATCCCCCTGAAAAAAAAAACTATTTCCCGAAAGGCACCTCAGCCGCCAGCTTCCCCTTTCTGTCCCACAAAATGGTTCTCTGCTCCTCTGTGGCTGGCGAGTGGGCTAATGCTCCTCATTAGAGAGGTGACCTTTCCGGAAATTGCCGTTGTGCTCTCCTCACCACCCTCTGATTAGCCCTGTTACCGTGGCCAAAATCAAATAACCCCGGTCACTCTCACGAGTCAGAGAAAACACATTTCATTGATGCTTTCCTCGACAGGACGACTGGGAAGTGGACATTGAGGAATGGTCAGGACATGCACATCCATGTGTGTGAATGTGTGTGTGTGAGAGACACACTGATAATAGTGGTACACAGCTGTGAATGCAGGGCTGTTTGTAAGGTTTTCCTCTTCCAGGAGCAGAAAATAATAGCTTTACCCATGAGCCTCACACCGAAGAATACTGTTACGGGCTTGAAGAAACTTTTGTCCAACGTTCAGATCTTTAGACGTCCCGTCATTTTGCACATATTGATTCGCCCTTTTTTTTCAAGTTAGTTTATGGTGCAGTGACTTATCTTCCATGAATTTCCATCAACCTTTTCCACATCATTCCACATTTTATCTGAGCGTATAGTGCTCACCTCTATTTTTAAATGGCACCTTAATATCTGCACTGTCTCTTTTTTAGCAATATCAGTCCTCCACAACTTCAGAACTGATTTTACTCTTTCTCTTTCTCTTTTGGTTTATAGATTTGTGTTTAACTTAGCGCAAAGTTTTGTCTTCTATTTTATATCTTATATTCTCAATGCACAATTTCACAACCCAGATTATTAAATGTATAATTCATTTTTAAGTCTGTTTTCTTTTTCTTGATTGATATATGGGCGTTTGGGAGGGGGTTTATATGCAGGTAATTTTTAATTTTGTAATAATGTTGCATGCTATATCTTGTATGTCTTTGTAACCTACTACTGGATACTGTGAATTTCCCTCGGGATCATTAAAATATCTATCTATCTATTAGATACAAAAACTTGGTACCTGGTAAGTATTAAAATCAGGATCCCAGCTTTGTGGCATGAATGATGATTTCAAGGGAGGACACATAACATAGGGGCCATGGACTGTTTAATAGGGCCACAGTGGTTTATTATTAGCTATGATATAATCCTACGAATTACTTTAAAAAAAATCTGACTACTGTAGTAAGTATGACAAGGTATTTCAGGACGTTCTGCAGCAGGGGTCCTACCTGTCACTCATGGTTAGAGGTTGGGTGAAGACATTTATTAACAAACAACTGTGTTTACTCTTTTTAAATCATAATGACAACAGAAACTTCAAAATTGACCCTGTTCATTTTTTTATATATACACACTGATTACGAGCAAATAGATCACAGGTGAGGATGGTTACCTTTCGTAGACATTCATACACATGTGTGTTCACTTTTGTGCATTTATCAGGACAAAACCACCAGAGTTGTGCAAACTTCTTAACAGGGTCCTTTTTGAAGTTTCTGTTGTCGTTATGATTAAAAAGAGTTAACTTTTTCTTTTTTTTTTCAATAAATGTCTTAACCCAACCACTAACCATGAATGACATACAGGTTTTTGTGTTATCATTCATATGTTCTTAGAAAAGGCCAAAAAATCAGAAATTCCCCTGGGGGTTTAAACTTTTGGGCACAACTGTATATGACAGTGGGCCAGAATTTTACTGGACAGTCACCTTGGGGGGCAGACCCTGAAATAAAAATCAAATTTTGGCAAAACGTCATTATTTGATTGTTTTGTTTATATTTATTTCCATTTCATTACAAAACTGGAGGCATTTTATTCTTTAGGAGTCAGTTGATGATCAGTGCTCTACAGTGTCATTTTTACTGAATGACTTTTGAAGTTGTCTTACTGCCCTCTACTGGTCTGGTGATGAGTTGCAGTTACTTTTTTTTTTTTTTTTTTTTTTTTCTGCATGCGTCATTAGCCTGATTAAAGTGATCTGCTACAGGAGCCATGTAGTTCCAGGGATGTTACTAGAAACTAAAAGTACCTTCACCGTATGGTTGCCAAACCTCTTGCCTGTTGGTCAAATAAGCCACTCCCCCTGCCTTAACCTCTTAGAAGCTGAGGTCGTATTTGGGCATTATATTTCTGCCTCTCAGACCCATTAAACTTCATTTAAAAAACATGAAAATTTTAATCTTTTAGCTATATCGACAGACACTTCCTGTGTCATTTTTTGATGATAAACCCATTTTGGTGAGGAAACAAAGGGAGTAATGAACAATAACACTAATAATGAAAAACTTTTAGCTAAATAATAACACTAAAACATAACTTCCTGTACAAAAACCAAGTTTATTTGTCTTACTGTTTAGGTCTTACTGATCCTAAATAGCAGGGAGAATTAGAAAATGCACAGCAGACAAATGTTTGGGTCTTAAGAGGTTAATGTAGTAAAAATATACAACCAATTTTAAAAAATAAGTGCCTTCTGAGGAGCAAAACTATTCTTGCACTCAGGTGTAAACATTCTGACTTGTGGTACAAAGTTAGACAGTTTCTTGTCTTAAATTCTTTGCAGTTAGATTTTTTATATTCTCTATTCGTCTTCCTGAATTAGTATTCTGAATTTAAGCAGCCTATGTGAGACTTGGGTTCTAATTTAGATTCACTGTAGGTGAAGGCTTTTGGACTCGGCCCAGGAAGAATGTTGATGTTCAGTGAACGCGCTCAGACAGTCGGAGAGACATCAAAAAAATATGAAGGTTCATTGATGTCTTCACAGAAACCTAGATACATTTGTGGATCCTTTTCATAACAAACTTTATCTCTGCAGAGAAATGTAAAAGACTGAGGCGAATCTGTGACTAAATGTAAAGATTAACTGAAGAGGAACAAACGGACGCTATCTTTGATCGGGGAGAGAAGTGCAGCGAGATTTTCAGTGCTTGGTGTTTGAAGAGCAGGTAAAAGGCAGTTTATCCTTCCTGACAGAGCAAACCTTCAAATACCTGTTTTTTTTTTTCTCTCCCACTCCACAGATTTAGGGAAGGTCAGCTGTGCTTGTAAGCGATCTCTTAACACTTTGCCATATTTCACTTCTCCTGCTGGAATCAAGGATTTTTAATCTTATCTGTGGAATATGTATGGGCTTATTCCCCATCCTTCATCAAGTGTCTGGTTCTCAGTTCAAGGAGCAGCAGGTATTGATTGAGTGCTTTTTGTAAACCCGCCCCCCTCCCAGACTTTAGCAGCTCCTGCTCACATTTAGATCTTCTCTGCTGGAGCTGAACGTACAGAACAGGCCAAAAGTTTGGACACACCGTCTCATTCAATTTGTGATTTCTTTATTTTTATGACTATTCACTGGATTGACTGGTTTCATTTCTTAAAGTAATGATGGCCACTTGTTTTTCTTTAGTTGGCTGATTGGTTCTTGACATAATATGAATTGTAACAGTTGTCCAATAGAGCTGTTAGCTGTGTATTAACCTGACTGATGGTCCCAACCCCATTGATAAAGCCAGAAATTCCACTAATTAACCCTGATAAGACTCAGCTGTGAAGAGAAAACCATTTCAGGTGACAACCTCTTGAAAAATGCCAAAAGTATACAAAGCAGTCATCAGAGTAAAGGGTGGCTGTTTTGAAGAAACTAGAATATAACACATCTTTTCAGTAATTTCACCTTTTTTTGTGAAGTACATACCTCCGCATGTGTTCATTCATAGTTTTGAAAGAAAAAGCATTGAATAAGAAAGTAAAAGAAAAAAGCCTTTGATAGAATTCATCAAAAAAAAACACATGCACATTGGCTAAATTTATTAAAAACCATGAAACTGACACCTTTTCACTCTCACTGTGCTTATAATATTGAATTTTAAATTAAATACTTAGTTTACATGAAAAAAATAATCATGTACATATCAGAATGTCACAATTTTTTATGTTGATTAAACGTCGACTGCTCTGACAAACAGTTTCATAAAGTTGTGCAAACTGGACGAAGAAGAAAAATTGTTTGCTTCTTCGCTGACTTTAAACATTTTCTGAGCAAATGACGCACACACAGCTCAACTGTTGACTCAGATTTATTTGTTTGCAAAAATATTTTAACGAGCTGTGAGGTTGATCCACATCCCCATTTGGAGTATTATCATCATTTCCACAATTTAAATCAAATGTTTAAAATACAGGTTAACACACATTCCTCACACTCGTGGAAAATCATTAAATTACCTTTAGAAAAACATCAAAATTATGTCTTGCCTTGAGTCGATCTGGTATGGTGAACCCAGCTTTAAGGAGAACCACTAATGTGAGCAGGCAAAGGAGTGAAATTACAAAAACCTTGGTGTCATTTGAATTCAATTAACAATTGAACATTTGATATTTAATTCTACTTAGAAGTTATTATAACTAATTCATCAAAAGGAACTGCACTAAAAACAAGATCTAAGGCCCCGAAGAACTCAGTATTCTTGTCTCGATATTAGTTTTTTCTTTATTTGGCACTTGAGCATCATTCACCGACGACTTCTCTGCAGGCGGTTTGAACCCCATCCAGCTCTAATGCCTTAAGGGGCTCTATTCTGATTAGCAAATGATCAATGTCATAAGAAAAATTGTCCATATGCCACACATCATTAGCCGCCTCTCTCCCTGAGCGCGTGAATGTGCCAAAGCACGTCTCCGACTCCATCAGTCTCCACGTTCCTCATGATAAACTCCTGAAGTCTCTCCGCCCTCTGGCCTTTGTGACTGGAAATCCACACCGTAACGAGCTCTGGGGAGGAACGCACTCGGAGGCGTTCGCCGATCCACGCCTTTGTCAAAGCAACAAACATTGTTATGTTACCTCTGACAGTCGTTCTGGCTGCTGGAGGGGAATTGGTGTCACATCTCCGCCGCGCTCTTAAGACCACGAGAACCTTCCTCTGTCAAGTAACTGCATCAAAATGATAAACACGTTTCATCTGTTGGTAACATTCATACAAGATAAATGCAGCGCTGTTGTAGCCGCGGGGGAGAAGAGATTTAGAATTCATAGGTGTTGCCAGAGTTGTACGTTTTAAGGGCAAGGCAGCACTTATCCTGCAAATTAAGGATGATGTTTACAGCTCATCTGCTGCCTTGCAGATGAACAGGTTCAAGTTGAGTTCAGAGAGGTGCAAAGAAGTTATTCTGTGAGATTGTTTCTGAACAAAAGTAGGGCAGTGTCAGAGCAGTGACTGGTATTGACCAGAGAAGCACTAATGTTGCTTCTTTTTTTACAGATCTAGCAGCAGCAGTCACCAGTTGCTCCGTGGCTGAAGCATTTTAATCACTAATCGTGCCTTTGGGATGGGGGCGAGTGTCCCAGATTCAGAGGGGCCTCTGGCTGACAGATCAATTTGACATCATATTAATGGGAGCCTCACAGCATTTGGAAAGCAGTCTTTAATCCAATGTACTACAAGGAGGGAAAGTGCAATGAGAAGCACAGCGGAAAGGTCTCACTCCAGAGGAGCGAGGCAATCAAGAAGTTTAAGCCAGCCCCCGTTTATTCCCTGGGAGAGGATGAGACTGTTGTATCAGCATGATACGTTTGACTTTTTTCATGCTAAGCACTAACCGACAATAACTCTGAAGTAGTTCTCACAGAGCTCATTAAATGCAGGTGCAATGTTTCACAAACACTCCAGCAATCAGACAGGCACTCTGAACAAATGTACAGACATCTAATCTTTGCTTGAAAAGAGTTGTATGAATCTATTTTGTTTAAATAGCTCGCTCCTCTTCTGTTTACTATTTCTTATCTTGATCAAGTCTAACGCTGTAATTTCCCCACAAAGTACATTTTTATGAACCTTTTTACACCCACTCACTGTGGCTAATTTGAAGAAGGTAAATCAGGACTGAATTTTTCCTCTGTCTATTTAACAGGTGACTCTTTACAAACACTTATAGGCTGCTTTAACAACAAGGTGCTGGAAACTTCCCTCAGAGATTTTGCTCTGTATGGACATGACAGTATTACACAGTTGCTGTAGATTTGTCAGCTGCACATTTTTGGGAGAGGCTATCCTGAGTAGCTATGATAGTAGCCGTAACACAGAGAAAAAATTATTCTATGCCCCAGCATGTCTAATTTACCTGCAGGAAGTCAGGTTTACAACTCTTGAGTTTTTCTCACGTGATGCTACAGGTGCTGGCAGGGCTGTTTTTTTACTGTCTATGGTGTTATTTATGAAGCTGCAATTGTGAGCCATGCTATTAGCTACGGTCAGGGGCAGTGAGCATGTACTGCTGCTGACGCTGAGCCACAGAGGAGGAGAAAAGTTTGGATGCACCTTAAACAAAAGCCAAACAGTAAGTTAAGATGTTCTCTGTGTTCTCCATTATGCTGACTCTGATGAGACTGAGTCTTGCAAACAGACGCTTCATAATAACATCTGTGGCCATGAGTGTGTCGGCAATAGTTTTGAAGTCTGGTTCATTTTGGAGCTGTGTGATCCAGAGCTGTACTGGCCAGCAGGGGAAAGGCGCTGTGGGGGGCAATCATGCTTGAGTACAGCACGGTTCGAATGGCCAGAGTGACCATCCCCTAAGGCCCCGTTTAAACGACAACAGTTTTTGGGTGAAATGCAAAAGTGTTGTTGCGTTTCAGCCTCCTGCTGACCAAAAAAAGTGCATTTATTGCACTATTTCTGCAATTAGAGAAGAAGTTTTTAATATAAACTCCAGATGATCAGCTCACCTCTTCTTCAGCCTCTATACTGTTGTCGTGTATACAACTCCTACAGTTAGATCGCCATCTACAGGCCTGACATGCATACTGCAGCGTTTTTAGACCCTTGGCGTTGTCGTGTAGATGTCTTGAAGCTCTCGACCAGTCATCTACTCCGCATTGTTGTTGCAGAACTTTTTAAGGTGCATGAACCAAAGTCATTGCTGTGCAAAACTCAGCACTATAAACAAGTAAAGGTAAATTCACTGTAAACTGTGCATCACCTGTTTCAGTGACAAAACAATACCATTCCACTCCAGTGAACTTTGCATGGCTAAATTTTATTTTTGAAACACTTAAGAACTCTCATCAGTTTCACCTCATTCCACATCTGTCCCCAAATAACCCCAAACCCTCCTCCAGTGGGTGTTTTTAGCCTCTGTGTTTCTTTTGAATTCTCCTGAATGTTGAGTCCTTGTTCGTTTGAAGTGCCAGCCTTCTTGATTGGTGTAGAAAAAACAACTTACCCCTGCCCTTATAAGGGTGTGTCACTGAAGTGCCATGTGCATAGAGCTGAACAAAGACTCAAAGAAACACTCAGAGTGGGAGAATAGAAATGGAAACCTCTTGCACAGCTGGACCACAAGTATAAAGAAAAACACTTGAGTTGAAATGGAGGTAGTGCTACTCAAAGTAAAATACAAGATTTTTTTATTTTTTTTGTGCAGGTAATTTTATATAACACATTCATCCAGAAGCTTAAAAACGAAAGGAAATGAGACGGATGTGTCATTAAATAGCCCAGTGGAAATGTGGTTAATTATTGGCATGGATATGTATTTCCCTTTAAGCATATATCTGATGAAATGTTGTCTATATTGTCTTGGGTATACTTGTATATTCAAGTTAACGTTAACCCTTCTTTTGTGTTTGGGTCAATTTAACCCAATTTCAAAAGTTGTTTTGTCATTATTGTAACTTTGGTTTTCTTTCATAGAATTGATTAAAAATTACAGAAGTGGTTGCAATGCTATTTAAATGTAACATTAGTTATGACTATTCTTGTTAAATTGAATAGGTTTTATATAAATTTATAGCATCTTCCTGCCATTAAAGAAATTTAAATGATTTTAAAGCAATTTCCTGTCTAAACTTTGACAAACACCTGTCTGTGAAAGTATATTGATTTATGTGGAAAAAAACAGAATTTTTGCTTTTTTTTCTACTCAAAGATGTGTAAATAAGGTCTGTCATACTATATATTACAAAAGTAATCTCTAAATATATGTGAATATGTTGGAAACATCTTCACACAAATGGAAAAAAGAAAATCTGGTGGAAATGTTTCACTTTATACTTTATAAGCATCAGAACAGACAGTGCAGAGAAAATCTGAAGACAACAGAAGGGTTAAACATAGATTTGAACCCTGAACTATACCCACAAGTTTTATTTAAGATTTTGTCGACTCTTTCTGTTTTTCCTTTTTGTCCGTATGAACAGATTTGAGTTAAAACTGGGATATTATAACTCAGTTTTGTTTTTTGTTCAACTTGAATTACACTGCTTCAAATGGTTCATTTTGTAAACAACCTTGTGCCCCACCACCTCCACAAAGACTCCGTTAATACACAAACTGTCCCGCGTAATTATTCGCTTTCTTCTGACCACCAGGCGCGTGGTGTGTTGATTGCTGTCGGCCCATAACGAGCCGTTTGTTGCATCCTCCTGATTTTCCATTTAATACACCTGTTAGTGCAGATGAAGGCGACTCAGCAGCTGCGGGCGACTACAAAACCCGAGTATTGGCTCTCTTTCAGCCGCCGTTTCACACAGATGCCGTGTCGAAAAGATTTGAAAGGAAGTTACCGAGCTGAAACTGAGGGATGTAATTCCTGGAATTGGTTGAAATAATGACCGGTCCCTCTCTTCTGTCTGACAGCAGCAGTTGTTTAGGTGGAATAAACATCATTATACTCAGCAGCAGGGTTGTTATAGCGTACTTGGATCCAATCAGTGTCTTGGACCTTGCTTCTGCCAGTGTTAGACAGTGACTCATATTTTTCCACATCTATTAAAAAAACCCACAACTTTCTTTTAATGATCAGAATGCAAATGAGTTGTGTGCAACTCATTACCAAGACGTTGATTGGATTTACTGATTAAATGCTGCTTGTCTTCTCAGAAAGTCTTCCAAATGTGATAGTAAAGATTTTCTAACAACACAGTGTGCAGTGTCTGCTGTTTTTTCTAACACTATCAGGAGTTTTACCAGAACTAACAGGCAGATGCATTTATTTAAAAACAGAACAACCAAAAGTCAGAGGACAACTTCTAGTGGTGCATTGTTGTGCTGGGCTTATTTTTGTTCAGTAACACTTCCGTGGAGCTGGTTGGGTGTATGCAGGATTTAATTCCAGTACTAGACAATTTCCACTGAAATCATGAGAGGGGCTCGGGCGGCTGCTTGGCATTTGGGTTTCCTTGCATTAGATAATATTGAACCACACTTTTCCCTCCATCTGTGTGTGTCTTAAGTTGTGTAAGGTCAACCCTGACTATGTGTGTGTGTGTGGTTGAGGCAGATAAACATTCATGTGTTTGTGTGTTCCTGAATGTTATGATTGGTTAGTGTAAACCATTGACTGTATATAGAATGGACAGCGTGCTTCCGCCTGTCACCGTTCTACAATTTTGAAGCCAAAAAAAACAGTTTCTCTAGCCGCCATTGTGCAGCCAGAGTCTGCGCAGTAGAGAATTTCCGGTGGAGCCAAGTAAAAAACAGGAATAAAAATATTTATTTCTTCTTCTTCAGAAGGTTTAGTCTCCTTTTGGCTCTCTTTCCCGCAATTTCTTATATCCCTGATAAAAACTACTCACGAACTGCAGCTGTCAACTATCGTAAAACAAAACTTATATTGCGGTTTTTAGCGTCCAATAACTAATGAGAAACTAACTTCTCAGAAAAAAAAACACCTGAACACCATGCAGCCAGATGCCATCGTCATACTACCTTAGCGTAAGGATGAGAGAAACGTTTCTACGAGGTATCGTAATTTTTTTAAGTTTTCCCGGCTCATATCTGGAATATATGGGGAGGCGGGGCTTATGACCAATACTGCAGCCAGACACCAGGGGTTGGGGCATCTTTTGAGCCGAACGTCGTTACGTCCACTTATTATATAGTCTATGGTGTAAACAGCTGTGGAACATTAGAGACATCAAGGGTCATTAAGGGGCTGTGTGGTTTCCATGGTAACAGAACATGAAGGGACATCAGGGTCTGCTAAGGAAGATGAAGGGACCATTCACTCTGCCTCAGTCTATGTACAAAAGGATTAGACCCAGAGTTGTTGACCCAGAGTTTTGGCTCTGAACAAACTGACCCTGCGCCAAAACCATAAGAGCCATCAGACATATGAGGGCATCATGCGCTTCAGGAAAGGTTAAGGATTCTGGATATGTAAATTTTATTCATCTTCAAAGGCTGGAAATATGACCAAATAGCGAGCAAAAAAAGGGTTGATAAAGCACCTCAGCCAAGAATCCGCACCACTGATATAAAGGGAAAAGATAGCAGCAGGAAGCCGGGTCTTGGTGACAGCTGGTCATCCAGAGGCCTGAGGTTACCACCTTTTGTTGAAATCTGACTTCTGTGAGAAGCACAACAAAATTACCTTCGTTTTGAGGTCTTTTTTGTGTCAATAGAGTGAAGTTTGTGGCTCCTAGGCAGTTGCATTGTAAAATTTTCGCCTCGAGAGCTTCCACTCTAACGATGACATCATCAACTCTGGCGCCACTGATTTAAAGGAGAGTTTTGTCAAAGTAGGGGGGTTTTGAGGACTCCCCTCCCAAAAACCGTAAACTCCAGTGTCATGCTTCATACATTCCTGAAAAGAGGACAAAAATAGCTGCGTTTTGAAGTTTAAATGAACTCTCTAGGTGAAAGTATGACGAGGCAGATGTGCTAGGAAAAACTTTGTGATTTTGGAGTGATTCCGGAGTTTCCCATTCATTTTCCCATAGACTTTTTCCGCGGTTTTTCCTGAATAACTCGGCCAAAATGTAAGTAATGTAAGAGAAAAGTCATAGCACACAAATCAGGAACGAGACGCTCGATTTGATATATAATTTTGTGTCAAGCCCGAGCCCCTAATAACTATCCAATCCCATCTTGTCTTATAGTGCAGTTTCTCATATAACATCCTATCTTTTTGTTTTGCGCTGGGATGCGTGGTTATCTTACACCTTAAGGTTCAATCAGTGCTTCTTTTGAGGGATCTTAACGTTACAAACTGAGAGACACCATTTGCTGTGTTGCGGTTTCAAACAGAGAACCTTAAAGGCAGAGTATGCAGAAATTTTTGGTTAGTTTTGCTTCTTTATTTACAAACAATACCCAAACTGGGCTCCTCCTCCGTGGCTCAGTGTCAGCAGCAGCACATGCTCATTGCCACTGTGTTAATCCATTCATTGCTTTAATGATCAGCAGGAGTATTTTAAATCTAACCTTACGGACAGGGAGCCAGTGAAAAGAGCATCAAATGTTTGACTGTGAGTACCTAAAGTCACAATGTTAGTTATGCAAATTGAGGCAGGACTCACTTGCATTCGATAACTGGAATCGAGTAACAGACAAAGGTTTCCACAACTTACTGAGGAATTCTACCTCCTCTCTCACTTTTCTGTTCCTGCTCCTCCATTTTCCAGATAAAAGAAACCTCTTTACATCATACGTCACCCGAGGAAAGACTGAAAACTTGAAGTAAGTCGTACAACGTGTCAACAACTCTCTCCAATTGCGCAGTTTTCTTTGCAAGACAAGAAGTTGTGTTGTTACATCGCCGTTCATTTACAAGATTTCATTGCGTCTGGTGTGAACACACGTTTTCTGGCTCCTCCAGGGGCCCCATTAAGTCTTCACAGTAACATCGACTATACATTTAACTAACTATGATCCCAGGACTGAGCTGGTCCTCTTTGAAGAACCTTGTTAAAATCTCTGCATGAAATTTGAATAAAACATGTTTTAAATCATCTTCGCTATCTTGCGAATATTTTATGACCCCAGTTCGTTTAAGATGGCTTTCAATAATCAGGTTATGTATGTATTAACCTGACCGTGATTGAAAAAGCGAATTCTTTTCAGGTCCATGCTGGGCTGAATGTCTCGAGGGACTGATTTCTTTTAGATGATTCATATTTTTGATTATGATTTATCTCTGATGATTCTATCAGATTTGAGCTGCTTAAATTACAGTGGATTTCATCAGCCGTAATTTCTTTCTCACTACCTGAAAGTGATGAGCTGATAACTGGTTTCACTACTCTGTGGTTCAGGAAATACTCAAGCATCACTTCAACAAGTGTAATAAAATAAGTGTTCAAGCTCCAAAGTGATACAATCTGATAAATATGTTATTATAAAACCCCAGTGCAGGCTGAGACTCTCTCTCAGGAAGAGGAAATTAAGCATTTTTTATTAATGGCTGCAGC